>JAZKJV010000241.1:150768-466410 GCA_037367405.1 Ottelia alismoides | reverse complement strand
TATATTTTTAAACATTAAGATAAAATAGCAAATAATATCCGATTTGAACGAAATTTAGAGAATATATAGAGGACTAATCTAAGATTCGATCTATAAGGTTGGATTTTGGAATCAAAATCGTAAAAAAAATACAGGGATTGCAGTAAGTCTGTTGTAAGTTTGTAACTCTTACAACAGACATCCGCTTCCATATCCTTGACTTTTGACAACCAAAATATTGCCAAGGATATTATCACAGCTACAATTTTATTACGTCAGCGATAAACACAAAGTCCCAAATACGTGCTTAATGACTCCCACATGCATGGTTATCATAAGGGCGCAGCAATCCAACGCCCCCTTCCCTCACGTATCCATCCATATATAATACATGCGCTCCCCTATTTAAAGGTCCCCTCTCCCCTCCCCACTCGCAATCAATCCTCTCCCATGGCCTTTCCAACTACACGTTCCCGCCTGTTGGCAATGCTCGCGGTCGTCTGCCTGGTGGCCAACCCCACGCAGTGGAGTCCAACATATTAACTTGCCAGGATCTGCATTGGTTCCTGAATCGCTGCTCCCTCTATGTCGTCAATGGAGGGTCGGCACCACCACTTGGGTGCTGCATTGCTCTTCGGATAATCAGACTCCAAATAATGTTCATACCAGGCCGATTGAATTGTGATTGCTACAGTTCTACGTTGGCCGCGGTGCCCGGTGCACAATGGTCGTTAATCGCCAGCCTTCCTAGAGACTGCTGGATTCATCGATTCCCTTGCATGATAACTCCTCCTCCTATAGCTTCTCCACCGAGTACTCCCCCTCCGGGTGGTCCTCCACCTAGTACTCCCCCTCCTAGTGGTCCTCCACCGAGTACTCCCCCTCCCGGCAGTCCTCCAACGAGCACGCCCCCTCCGGGCGGATCTCCACCGAGTACTCCCCCTCCCGGCAGTCCCCCACCGAGTACTCCCCCTCCCGGCAGTCCTCCATCGAGTACTCCCCCTCCTGTCGGTCCTCCATCGAGTACTCCCCCTCCTGTCGGTCCTCCACCGAGTACCCCCCCTCCCGGCGGTCCTCCACCGAGTACCCCCCCTCCCGGCGGTCCTCCACCGAGTACGCTCCCTCCCGGCGGTCCTCCACCGAGTACGGGCAGTCCTCCACCGAGTACTCCCCCTCCCGGCGGTCCTCCACCGAGTACTCCCCCTCCGGGCGGTCCTCCACCGAGTGCGCCCCCTCCCGGAAGTCCTCCACCGAGTACGCCCCCTCCCGGCGGTCCTCCACAGAGTACGCCCCCTTCGAGCAGTCCTCCATCGAGTACTCCCCCTCCCGGCGGTCCTCCACCGAGTACTCCCCCTCTGGGCGGTCCTCCACCAAGTACGCCCCCTCCCGGCAGTCCTCCACCGAGTACGCCCCCTCCCGGCGGTCCTCCACGAGTACGCCCCCTTCAAGCAGTCCTCCACCGAGTACTCCCCCTCCCGGCGGTCCTCCACCGAGTACGCCCCCTTCGAGCAGTCCTCCACCGAGTACTCCCCCTCCCGGCGGTCCTCCACCGAGTACTCCCCCTCCGGGCGATCCTCCACCGAGTACTCCCCCTCTCGACGGTCCTCCACCGAGTACTCCCCCTCCGGGGGTTCCTCCACCAAGTACTCCCCCTCCGGGGGTTCCTCCACCTAGTACTCCACCTCCCGGTGGTCCACCACCGATTACTCCACCTCCGGGGGCTCCTCCACCGAGTACGCCCCCTCCGGGCGGTCCTCCACCGAGTACGCTCCCTCCCGGCAGTCCACCGAGTACGCCCCCTCCCGGTGGTCCTCCACCGAGTACGCCCCCTCCGAGCGGTCCTCCACCAAGTACTCCCCCTCTGAGCAGTCCTCCACCGAGTACTCCCCCTCCGGGAGGTCCTCCACCGAGTACTCCCCCTTCGGGCGGTCCACCACCGATTACTCCCCCTTCGGGGGCTCCTCCACCGAGTACTCCCCCTCCGAGGGGTCCTCCACCGAGTACGCCCCCTCCGGGCGGTCCTCCACCGAGTACGCCCCCTCCCGGCGGTCCTCCACCGAGTACGTCCCCTCCCGGCAGTCCTCCACCGAGTACTCCCCCTCCCGACAGTCCTCCACCGAGTACGCCCCCTCCCGGCGGTCCTCCACCGAGTACTCCCCCTCCGAGCAGTCCTCCACCGAGTAGTCCCCCTCAAGGCAGTCCTCCACCGAGTACTCCTCCTCCGGGCAGTCCTCCACCGATTACTCCCCCTCCCGGGGCTCCTCCACCGAGTACTCCCCCTCCGGGGGGTCCTCCACCGAGTACGCCCCCTCCCGGTGGTCCTCCACCGAGTACGCCCCCTCCCGACGGTCCTCCACCGAGTACGCCCCTCCCGGCGGTCCTCCACCGAGTACGCCCCCTCCCGGCGGTCCTCCACCGAGTACGCCCCCTCCCGGCGGTCCTCCACCGAGTACGCCCCCTCCCGGCGGTCCTCCACCGAGTACGCCCCCTCAGGGCGGTCCTCCACCGAGTACTCCCCCTCCCGGCAGTCCTACACCGACTACACCCCCTCCGGGGGCTCCTCCACCGACTACTCCCCCTCCGGGGGTTCCACCACCGAGTACGCCCCCTCCGGGCGGTCCTCCACCGAGTACGCCCCCTCCGGGCGGTCCTCCACCTAGTACGCACCCTCCCGGCGGTCCTCCACCGAGTACGCCCCCTCCCGGCGGTCCTCCACCGAGTACGCCCCTTCGAGCGGTCCTCCACCGAGTACGCCCCCTCCCGGCAGTGCTCCACCGAGTACGCCCCCTCCCGGCGGTCCTTCACCGAGTACGCCCCCTCCCGGCGGTCCTCCACCGAGTACTCCCCCTCAGGGCGGTCCTCCACCGAGTACTCCCCCTCCCGGCAGTCCTACACCGAGTACACCCCCTCCGGGGGCTCCTCCACCGAGTACTCCTCCTCTGGGGGGTCCACCACCGAGTACGCCCCCTCCGGGCGGTCCTCCACCGAGTACGCCCCCTCCGGGCGGTCCTCCACCGAGTACGCCCCCTCCCGGCGGTCCTCCACAGAGTACGCCCCCTCCCGACGGTTCTCCACCGAGTACGCCCCCTCCCGGCGGTCCTCCACCGAGTACGCCCCCTTCGAGCAGTCCTCCACCGAGTACTCCCCCTCAAGGCGGTCCTCCACTGAGTACTCCCCCTCCGGGCGGTCCTCCACCGAGTACTACCCCTCCGGGCGGTCCTCCACCGAGTACTCCTCCTCCGGGGGCTCCTCCATCGAGTACTCCCCCTCCGGGGGCTTCTCCACCGAGTACTCCCCCTCCGGGTGGTCCTCCACTGAGTACGCCCCCTCCGAGCGGTCCTCCACATAGTACGCCCCCTCCGGGCGGTCCTCCACCGAGTACGCCCCCTCCCGGCGGTCCTCCACCGAGTACGCCCCCTCCCGGCGGTCCTCCACCGAGTACGCCCCCTCCCAGCAGTCCTCCACCGAGTACTCCCCCTCCGGGCGGTCCTCCACCGAGTACTCCCCTCCGGGCGGTCCTCCACCGAGTACTCCTCCTCCGGGGGCTCCTCCATCGAGTACTCCCCCTCCGGGGGCTTCTCCACCGAGTACTCCCCCTCCGGGTGGTCCTCCACTGAGTACGCCCCCTCCGAGCGGTCCTCCACATAGTACGCCCCCTCCGGGCGGTCCTCCACCGAGTACGCCCCCTCCCGGCGGTCCTCCATCGAGTACGCCCCTCCCAGCAGTCCTCCACCGAGTACTCCCCCTCCGGGCGGTCCTCCACCGAGTACTCCCCTCCGGGCGGTCCTCCACCGAGTATCCTCCCTCCGGGGGGTCCTCCACCGAGTACGCCCCCTCCGGGCGGTCCTCCACCGAGTACGCCCCCTCCCGGCGGTCCTTCACCGAGTACGCCCCCTCCCGGCGGTCCTCCACCGAGTACGCCCCCTCCCGACGGTCCTCCACCGAGTACGCCCCCTCCCGGCGGTCCTCCACCGAGTATGCCCCCTCCCGGCGGTCCTCCATCGAGTACTCCCCCTCCGAGCAGTCCTCCACCGCGTACTCCCCCTCCCGGCGGTCCTCCACTGAGTACTCCCCCTCCGGGCGGACCTCCACCGAGTACTCCCCCTCCGGGGGCTCCTCCACCGAGTACTCCCCCTCCGGGCGGTCCTCCACTGAGTGCGCCCCCTCCGGGCGGTCCTCCACCGAGTACGCCCCCTCCCGGCGGTCCTCCACCGAGTACGCCCCCTCCCGGCGGTCCTCCACCGAGTACGCCCCCTCCCGGCGGTCCTCCACCGAGTACGCCCCCTCCCGGCGGTCCTCCACCGAGTACGCCCCCTTCGAGCAATCCTCCACCGAGTACTCCCCCTCCCGGCGGTCCTCCACCGAGTACTCCCCCTCAGGGCGGTCCTCCACCGAGTACTCCCCCTCCCGGCAGTCCTACACCGACTACACCCCCTCCGGGGGCTCCTCCACCGAGTACTCCCCCTCCGGGGGGTCCACCACCGAGTACGCCCCTCCGGGCGGTCCTCCACCGAGTACGCCCCCTCCGGGCGATCCTCCACTGAGTACGTCCCCTCCCGGCGGTCCTCCACCGAGTACGCCCCCTCCCGGCGGTCCTCCACCGAGTACGCCCCCTCCCGGCGGTCCTCCACCGAGTACTCCCCCTCTGGGCGGTCCTCCACCGAGTACTCCCCTCCGGGCGGTTCACCACCGATTACTCGCCCTCCGGGGGCTCCTCCAGCGAGTACTCCCCCTCCGGGGGGTCCTCCACCGAGTACGCCCCCTCCTGGCGGTCCTCCACCGAGTACGCCCCTCCCTACGGTCCTCCACCGAGTACGTCCCCTCCCGGCAGTCCTCCACCGAGTACGTCCCCTCCCGGCAGTCCTCCACCGAGTACGCCCCCTCCCGGCGGTCCTCCACCGAGTACTCCCCCTCCGAGCAGTCCTCCACCGAGTACTCCCCCTCCCGGCGGTCCTCCACCGAGTACTCCCCCTCCCGGCGGTCCTCCATCGAGTACTCCCCCTCCCGGCAGTCCTACACCGAGTACACCCCCTCCGGGGGCTCCTCCACCGAGTACTCCCCCTCCGGGGGTCCACCACCGAGTACGCCCCCTCCCGGCGGTCCTCCACCGAGTACGCCCCCTCCCGGCGGTCCTCCACCGAGTACGCCCCCTCCCGGCGGTCCTCCACCGAGTACGCCCCCTCCAAGGGTTCCTCCACCGAGTACTCCCCCTCCAAGGGTTCCTCCACCGAGAACTCCCCCTCCTGGCGGTCCTCCAACGAGTACTCCCCCTCCAAGGGCTCCTCCATCGAGTACTCCCCCTCCAAGGGTTCCTCCACCGAGTACTCCCCCTCCTCCACCGAGTACTCCCCCTCCTGGCGGTCCTCCACCGAGTACTCCCCCTCCTGGCGGTCCTCCACCGAGTACTCCCCCTCCGGTGGTTCCTCCGCCGAGTATTCCCCCTCCGAGGGTTCCTCCGCCGAGTACTCTCCCTCTCGGCGGTCCTCCACCGAGTACTCCCCCTTCAAGGGTTCCTCCACCGAGTACTCCCCCTCCAAGGGTTCCTCCACCGAGTACTCCCCCTCCAAGGGTTTCTCCACCGAGTACTCTCCTTCCCGGCAGTCCTCCACCGAGTACTCCCCATCCCGGCGGCCCTCCACCGAGTACTCTCCCTCCAAGGGTTCCTCCGCCAAGTACTCCTCCTCGAAGGGTTCCTCCACCGAGTACTCTCCTTCCCGGCGGTCCTCCACCAAGTACTCCACCTCGCGGCGGTCCTCCACCGAGTACTCCCCCACCAAGGGTTCCTCCACCTAGTACTCCTCCTCGAAGGGTTCCTCCACCGAGTACTCTCCTTCCCGGTCCTCCACCGAGTACTCCCCCTCCCGATGGTTCCCCGCGGCTTATTCCAGAGTGCAATCGTTCTCCCGAAGCCCCTCCACCTCATATAGAAATTGGGGTATAGTTGTCACCGAAAGGTATCTTTTGATTGTAGAGAAGTTATTTATTAAATCAAAATTGCATAAAATCTTAACATATTTTGTTATCTTATATGCCACTCTACATTTTCTTACCTTCGTAGGCTGGGAGCAGATTCTCGGTTGTACAGCAGAGTGTTGTAACAGCAGGGAGCACTCTATCATGATCGGGTGGTGTGCACGGGGAGATCTGCTACAACCGCACACTCATGCACACCATCCGATCGTGATCGAGCAGCTCGCCTACTGCTACAACACTCTTCCGTATAACAGAGGCATTCTTCTGTACAACAGAGGATCCGCAGCTTACGTATATACATAGAAATACACATAAATAAACAAACACTTATACGTAAATAGATACATTTATAGGTAAAAATATAAATACTATTCTTTGCATAATTACCTTTTATAGTTTGAATTTTTTAATCAATAATTATTTCATTTTAGTATTCTATTTAACGTTGGTTCACATGGACTTAGTTATCATTTACCATTCTTATTAGGTTTCATAATACAAATGCTAAATAATTTAGCGATGGTTAAAGAATTAATAATTAGAATGCTGGTCCTACTGTCACGTATGGGCTTTTTTTATAAAAAAATAATGAATACATTAAACTAAAATTATAAAAGACAAATTTTGAAAAATAATAATCACGGTTAAATGTTAATATTAGATCATGGACAATGCCCATGAAATCTTTAGCTGTGCACGCATTTTTCATCAATTATCTATTTATTTTCAATGTAGAATATTACATTTGCAATTAGGAACTCTGTACAAATACGAAATTACCTATATCATCACGTTAAAAAGTATAAGGGTGTGTATTTTTATTAAAATAAGTCAAATTCACTGTGACAGAAAGGCACTATAAAAGGCACAGGATGGCAAATTAATAACCACAAAAAAGGTTCATTTTTTTATTATATAATTTTAATAGCTATTTTTTAAAGGAAAAACCTGCAAAAAAATAAAGATGGATTCATATACAATAAAATATCGTAATGTTCATAACCTTAAACTTAACTTTATGTATGAGTATTATGTATTACTTATAATATAGCATCTATAGAATATAGCAAGGGTTTAATGGGGCTGCCTTCCGGTAGCCAACTGGTTGTCCTCGCGTCATTTTCGGAGATTTTTTTTTTGAAAAATACCGTCATGTATTTCTATCAGTATATCTCTCTGATATGTCATTCAAATTTCATCAGAAACAGAGACTCGTATATTCTCTATCCGGAACATGTTGATTACATGTTATAGATGGAGGGCATATGAGTCTCTGTTTCTGATGAAATTTGAATGACATATTAGATAGATATAATGATGAATATACATTACGGTATTTTAAATAAAAAAATCGAAAAATGGCGCAGGGGACAGCCAATTGGTTACCCCTAGGGGCAACCCCATTAAACCCTTGTTATATTCTATGTGTTTGGCTGCTCCACACGATTTTTCGGTGAATTTTTTATTTTTTTAAATACCGTCATGTATTTTCTTCCTTATATCCCTCTAATTGTCATTTTTGTCAGAAACAACGATATGTATGGCCTCCATCTATAATAGGTCGATTACAACCATTATAAGACCGTTAAAATTATATGTTCTAGATGGAGGGCATAAGAATCATTGTTTCAGATGAAATTTGAATGGCATATTAGATGTATATAGTGATGAAAATACACGATGGTATTATTCATAAAAAAACAAAAAAAAACGCCGAGAAATGATGCGGGGCAGCCAGTTGGCTTCCCCAAGACAAGAGGAGGCAACCCATTAAACCCATATAGTAAAGTAGTTTCCATCTAAAAAACATGGTTCTAACATCATTGATTAATATTTACCCATATATATATATATATATATATATATATATTACTTAATAAATAATAATATCATCTCACTCAAAATAGCACATTAGATTGGATGGTTCCTGTGGGGGAAATCAGCCAGAGATTTCCCTGTTATTTTTTCCTTTCCTTCTGTATAAAAATGATTACGATTAAAATTTGAGATTCCAAATCTATCTATTTAATTAAAGAAAAAATAACTTTGCAAAGAGTTCTTTATTTCATTTTCCCAGGGAGTAAGTTATTTATTGATACCATTTCTTTTTTACAGATATAATTTCAAGTGTCGAGGTGACATGCAATAAGACGTATTGCATACGAGACAGTAAATATGGTTCTAAAGCAAATATATATAGGTGGCATGCCATGCTTTTAATGCTGAATTGTTATCCTGTGTGCTCTTGATTGTATCCATACCTATCGTGCTGTACTCATTCGAACGATATATTATATATATATTAAGGTTTTCATCGATTTGTGGTGGATATTATGGTTTTGAAATAAATGTTTGAAGCTCATACAAATGTTTTTTTTTCACAATTCACACATTTGTTCCCCGTGCCTCTTATCCAGGGATGCAAACGGTTATCAGTCACCGTATCTGTTTTATACAAATTTTGACATCGATATCCGTATCCGCTTTAAAATATATATGAATATGGATATCATTTTGATATCGGCAAACATCCGTATCCGTATCCGTATATCCATTTTCGTATATAATTATAGTCATAGATGTTAACATAATTATATATCTCCGTTTACCATATTTGTATAATTTTATGATACAAACACATTTGGTAAATTTATATCATGTATTTTCCATCCAATTCGTATATATTTAAGTTGATTCTATTGAGTATTTCTAACATTACTCGTATGCGATCAGTATCCGTTTTTTAAGGATATGGTAAGATAGTTTTAATATCTATCAATATCAGTATCCATATTAAAAAATAGATAAGGATATGGTAGTACCTATATCTGTATCCGTCCATTTGCATCTCTACTCTTATGACAAGAGATACGAAATAAGTACTTACTAAGTCGAATGACAATCCAATTACCTGTCCACCTACTCTGATTCAGGAAACGTAATGGTTGTATGAGAAATTAGATTGCTAATCAGGTATATATATGAGGGACCATTTATCCATTTCCTATATAATATATACTTATCCCCTCTCCTTTCTGTTCAACTTAGTGAAGAGAACCATAATCTCTTGTGAAGGAGATTAGGGATTGTGCACTCCCGTGATTTTTCCTTCTCCTTAGGATTTTCCACGTAAATTATTGTCTTCATCTTTGTGTTCTTTTGTTGTTCGATTTTAACATAGTATTGGCAACCACGATGTCGTGATTCCCTCAAAGAAATCATTTTCCTCTTTGTGCTCTTCTTAAGAGCACACGCTTCTCTATTTTGCATCCAATTAAGGATATGTTTGCTCTTGACCCACACATATATGGTTGTATTTGTTTTCTTCATTACTCTAGTCCCAACGTGCGGATATTGGACCTTTGGGCTATAAAGTGTATCTTCCTTGGTTATTCTAATAGTCAGAAAGGATATAAATAAGTGTTATGACCATGTTTCCCATCGCCTCCTTCTAAGTAAATACATCACATTGTTTGAAATCAAATCCTAGTATCCAAGATACTTTCCTCAAGGGGAGTCTACTGACGAAGATGTTGAGAAAAATGAATATGATGCATTCTTGTTTGATGAGATACAAATGATGATTAGAATGGGTAGAGCAATAAGCCCATCGACGAAAACGATAGTGGGGACCATACTATTTTTCACACGACAACAATATTGTAAACATTGAAAATGAGATCATACCATACTATATATATACAAGATCACCTCAGATGATCCAAGTCAAGAAAACCCTGAAAGCACTTCTCTAGCTCATGCTATTGATGCTAATATTACTGACAACTTACTTAATGATTTATGATGGTGGTAAGGAAGTTCGTCATAACGAGTAGACCTTCCACTTGTTATCCCATTGGCAATTTCTTATATTAGGCAAGAGTGAATTCAAGTTATAAATGATTTATTAACTCTCTACACTCTCATTGCGTTCATAGGATTACTGTTGAGGCTCAAAGTGACCCGAATGGGTGAATTCTATGAAAGAAGAAATGAATGCGTTGATTAAGCATGATACTTGGAATTTGGTTGATACTCCAGAAGAGGCTCACTTTGTTGAGTCTAAATGGGTATACGCAATCAAGTACATTGTAGATGGAAAATTTGACAGATTCAAGGCTCGACTGGTGGCTAGAGGATACAATTAGAAATATAGTAAAAACTACCTTGAGACCTTTGCTCCAATGGCCAAGATGAACACCGCCAAAGTCACCATTTGTTTGTCCCTTCAACTATCATGGTAAATGCATCAACTTGATGTTAAAATACCTCCCTAAATGGCAATCTCAAGGAGGAGGTTTACATGCAGATGCCCCTGGTTATGAAAAAAGGTAAAACCCAAGGAGTTCACCTATTGTCACTAGGGAGTTTTCCGGAGAGGTTTTAAGGGGTTACGGGTGAGTGAGAACGGATTAAAAATGTAAAGAAAGGTGGGGAGAGTTATTTGTAAACAGGGTGATCAGCCATCTCGTAACTGAGATGGTGTGAAGAAGGAGGAGGGCTGGTGGATCCTATGGTGTGGGCATGAGCTAGTATGCAATTTTATCAACCACATTCAAGATGATGATGAGCAGATGCAGAAGAAGAGGAGAATATGCCAAATATCTCCACTCCTAATGATGAGGCAGATGATGGTGACAATGGCTTTGTTAAGGAGAGTTCTTCTTAAGGTATGCTATTGCAGGAGAGACTTGTGATGGAGAGGCATCCCTCCACCAAATATCCAACACAATAGTATGTCCTATTAATATGTTGTGGTCGAAGTTTCTATGACTTGATGAAGGAACCAAGGAAGCATAGAAGGCAATATCACGACATATCGGTATTGATGGCTACAACATATCGATATCAGGTCTTATATCCATTTATCGGATTTCATTGTAATATCACCGATATATCGATGATATATCGCATGTCGATGATATATCGCCAACAGGAGGAATCTTCCAATGTGGAAATGCACAAATAGCTGACTCATATCGGTGCATATTGCTCTAGATCGCCATTTTCCCTCATTCTTCATCAAACCTCTTGTCCAAAGCTCACGGTTAGCTTCCTTGAGGTATGTAACATCTAGATCTACTCTGATTTTTAAAAAAATGTGAAATTTGTTAGAGATTTTGTTCATAGTTGTTTGCTAATGCATATTCTTATTTTTTCGATAAGATTTGAAGTATTTAGTGAGATATTTGGGGAAATAATTTAGAATTTTGTGTTATGTTGTGAAATCGAGTTAATTTATGGAAGAATAAAATTGGATATCAAGTTTTAGACATAGAAAATAAGATTTTACGGTGGATTATGTTAACTAAATATTATTGATCAATTAAATCTGTTAATTAAAAATTAGATCTATAATATAGTGAAATATTGGGGAAGTAATTTGGGATTTTTGAGTTATGTTGTGAAATAAAGTTAAGTTATGAAAGAATAAAGTTAGATCTCATGTTCTCGACATTGAAAACAAGATTCTATGGTGATTTTTGTTAACTAAAAATTAGTATTTAATTAAATCCGTGAATTAAAAATTAGATCTAATATATAATAAGATATTTGAGGAACTAATTTGGAGTTTTTTGAGTTATGTTGTGAAATGAAGTTAAGTTATGAATGAATATAGTCGGATCTCATGTTCTAGACATAGAAAACAAGATTCTATTATGATTTTTATTAATTAAAAATTAGTATTTTTTAAATCCGTGAATTAAAAAATAGATCGATAATATAGTGAGATATTTAGGGAACAAATTTGGGATTTTTGTGTTATGTTGATAAATGAAGTTAAACTGTGAAAGAATAAAATCAGATCTCATGTTCTAAACATAGAAAATAAGATTCTATGATGATTTTTGTTAACTAAAAATTAGTATGTAATTAAATCCATGAATTAAATAAAAAATAATCAGCAAATATTTGATTATTCTCATCATATGGTGATGCCTTACGAATGTTTTTTGTGTAATTTATTTGTTGATTTCAGGCTTCAATAATCAACTTCATGGATCACATTCTGACTCAAGTTCGGAATCTGATGGTTCTAGTCATCAAAAGGATAGTGGAGAGATTGGTTGGAGATACGTCACCGCTCCAGATGGCAACAAATCAAAACCACAGTGCAACTTCTATGGAAAGCAGTTGGGAGAAGGGGGGATTACGAGACTGAAGCATCACCTTGTTGGCAACAACAAAAATGTTGCCAAGTGCACTCGTTGTCCAAGAGATGCGAGGAATTTGGTGAAGGCCAACTTGGAGGGGAAGAAGGAAAAGGATGTGGAGAGGTTCAGAAGGGATGTACAGTTCAAAGAATTCATGTTCCGGAAGGAGTTCAATGTCCTCTCCAATTCAGACGATGATGACTTTGTCTAACCCCCTTGACATTCAGTCCGCAGCGGAGAGGATGGCATATAGGAGATCCACAAAAGAGTTTATGAGGGGCGAGTTTGAGATTAGGGAACTCGGTGGTGCACATGGCGGCTTCCACAATGCTGGTGTAGTGTGAGTGGTTCTGGAGGCGCATCAGTACCACCACCCATCAATAAAAACAATGGGAAGGGACTGGAACCCTTCTTGATGAGGAGGGAGTCCATGCAATACAAACCAAGCAAGGATATGAGACAGAATACGGTGAAAGGGATGTTCACCAATGCACAGGAAAGAGTAGGCAAGGCCAACAGCACACTCTTCTTTTTCGAGAGCATTCCAGCCCACGTTGCTAGTGGGACTTTTTTGCAGCATACCATCGATGAGAACACCACAACGAGAATGGGAGTGAAGGCACACACATCCAAGGAGATAATGAACAAATATCTTGGGTATGAGAAGGAGGAGATGAATGAGTACATCTCCGAGTTGAGGAGGAGATGGCCAGAGTATGGGGTAACGTTGATGTGCGATGGTTGGACGAGCTACATGAGGAAGCATATCATCAACTTCCTCATTTACTTAAGGGAAAGACCATTTTTTGAAAATCCGTCGATACATCTGAACACGTGAAGGATCACAAGTACCTGCTGAAGTTGATGAAGGATGTCATCAAGGATGTAGGGAAAGAAAATATATTGTCCATATTGTCACGAACAATGGTAGCAACTTCAAAAAAGAAAGTGAAACAATAATGAAGTCTAGCAGCTATGGTATTTTTTGGACACCGTGTGATGCACATCGTATAGATTTAATTCTAAAAGACTGACGATCACCACTTCATAAAATACAACCATTCCAAAGTGCTGGTTTTGATGAGGCGAACATGCAATGTGAGCTGGTGAGGCCTGGCATCACACGCTTTGCAACCAATTTTATAGTATTGCAAAGCCTAAAACAACACAAGACATGGTTGAAGAACATGTGTTGCCAAAGTGAATGGTTCGAGATATCTGAAGCTACGACCGAAGAAGGACGTGACTCGAGTCACGAAGATAATGGATCTGATTGTTTCTGTATTGTCGATTGTAGACGACGACAAGAATCCCACCATGAGAGTGATCATGAGGCAATGCGATGCATAAGAGAGAATGTCAGAGAAGCAATTTGGAGAGGATTCAAAGCATGGTTGGACATCATAGACCAATGATGATCCAAGATGCTTGCACATCCTCTTCACAAGGTTGTTATGTATTATGATATCTAATAAATATATTTTTTCCATTTTTGATAGCACATTGGATGGATTAAAATTTGAGAATTGTCCGTGTTTGTGTCCAGCTTATTACTTCAATCCCAA
Organism: Ottelia alismoides; assembly: GCA_037367405.1. Taxonomy (NCBI): domain Eukaryota; kingdom Viridiplantae; phylum Streptophyta; class Magnoliopsida; order Alismatales; family Hydrocharitaceae; genus Ottelia; species Ottelia alismoides. Next base: position 452,738 of record JAZKJV010000241.1, on the reverse strand, counting down.
GTACCGGTACAAGAACGGTCTAAGTACAAATGCTGACCTTCTACCAACTGTACAAGTTGTGGTGGAGAAGCTCATAAAGGATGAAATGACACAGACCTCATGCCTGAATGAGGTAATTTTGACTCGTGTATGAATGTATGAATGAGTAATAAATATTCACTAAGAACGTTATGTAACATTTTGTGACTTTAAATAATGTGCGAGTCAAGTACTTTAGGGATACCTTAGGTTCTTTCGACATAATTACCATGATTAATGGGCGGGGTAGTACTCGTCCAAGTAAGGACTAAGACAAAGAAGTCAATTGGCTGTGATGTATAGCTAATTCACTATTATTGATTTATCTTCTTTTAAATTTTCTGCAGCTGAATGGTGGTTGTTGTATGGGATGGAAGCTCCTACAGAAAGTGGCAGTGAAAGTATTGTCCCAAAACACATATGTCGGTGGTTTTTAGAGGAACTGGAGCGCATTCAACTTGATCCATTCAAAGAAACAAAATAAGTTGGGAGAACAGAGGCTCCATGATCTTGTCTTTGTGCACTACAACTTGAGGATGAACTTGAAACATAAAAGAGAGGGGCAGGACAAAGAGGATACATTTTTAATATACATGATGATGATACAGATGAAGATGTTCTGCAGAGGTGGTTGGATTCTAACAGTGCTCCACTGCTTGATCAATCAGGAGGCAGGCCGAATCAGAATATAAGCCAACAAATGGGAGCAGATGTTGGTGACTGCATGGCCAGATCCGGGCGAATCACAGACCCTCTTGGAGGGGTGGAGTTTGATGCAATTGTGGACGACATTCTCTCCATTAGGCCAAAATCCAAATCCAAGTCCAAATCAAAGGATCACAGTGGAAGTGATGATAATGATGATGTTGTTGTTGGCGGTCATGGTGGATCAGGTGACGGAGAGATATATTCAGGGGGGTCAGGATCAGCAGGGTATGATCGTGGATCACATGATGATACAAGATTCAATGCAGAGCAAGAATACATGGAGCGGCATGGAAACACACATGGGCAGTTTGTCCCAAGTCCGAGTCCAGGACCTATGGATTACGATGTATATGGACGACGTGGACATCATCTTACGGATAGTTACATGGACATTTTAATATGAATGTCCTCCTTACATATTTGAAGACATTGGCCACGAAATTATAACTACGAGAACCTAGTGACCACGAAATTATCGTGGCCACAAGTTTCCATAGTTACATTTTGTGGCCACAACTTGTTTTTCCTGTAGTGACAACTCATTTTTCTTGTATCGTTTGGCTGGGTAATTCATAGTAGTGCTTCTAATCGCATGACCGATGATCCCAAAATGTTATTCTTTATTATGCTCATAATATTCTAGTTTTTTGGCGCTGAAATTACGATGAAATTTAATTACAAAGTAATCTTTGGCAATGAAACTTGTGTGACGCAGGTTTGGGGTGGGGGGATTGGGATTAGTTTGGCATTGATGGCCTCTATCATTTTTCCCATGCATATTTTTCATTCATGTACAACAATTCAAACTTGTTCAGATAATAGCGATACCTTTATTTTGGTTATAAAATGGCATGAATGTCTTCGTCATATTAGCTTTTCTTTGTTAGAAAAGATGATGCATGACATTTTCATGATATGCTAGAAATTTATACTTGTGAAGTTCGTCAAATTTCCAAACAAATTTTTACTATTTTTTCTTCCTCATTAAGTAAATTTAGTTATGCTTAAGAATTGATTTATTTTGATGTTTAGAGGCCCTACAATGTGATCATTTGGCAAGACTATCATTTTTTATAACGTTTATTGATAATTGGTCCAAGCACTATTGCTTATCTTCTTAACTATCATGGTAACTTTCTCCAGGTTGTTAGTGATTTAATTCGATAGATCGATCGTCAGCATGATGCAAAAACTAAAAGTTTTCATTTTGAATAATGGTAATGTTAGGGCAGCGGAAGATTGATGGTAGATAAGAAGCAAATTAGGGAGAGTGAATAACGATCAATGCACAAGGTAGATATGTACTCAAGAACTTCTTTTCATTAAAACTTGAACTTGCATACAAGACTTGAACTTTACAAGAAGAGAACTTACAATATTTGCAACAAGAAAAGAATGACTTACAAGATTTAGAAGGAAAAGGACACTTGAGAGACTCTTATGGTAGTAGCGGACTTCTTCTTCTTATTGTTGTTTCTTCTTGTGTTGTGTGAAATGAGGACTTCTTGGATGGTATTTATACGACATCCAAGAGGGTAGAGATATTTTAGAAGAGGGATCTAGAATCCTCTTCTATGCTCTTGCTTTAGGTAGAAATATCTAGATATTTTGATGGGAAGTGGAGAAATATTTAGATATTTTCTCCCCTCCCCCCTCCCTCTTTTCTAGAATATTCTCCCAAGTGAACTTTCTCTAATTATTTGAATGGATAACTTTTAGGTCTGCAAGTGCAAGGGTCCATTAGTGAAAATAATTCTATATGGATAAAAATTACAAATTAAATATATTTTCAACACCCCCTCTTAATTTGTAATTTCCGTCTTAAGTATTTGAACTTTTCTGTTGGAAGTGGCTTTATAAAAATATATGCAAGTTAATCCTTTGTACTGACGAACTCCAGTTGATGTCACCATTCTTCACTAGCTCTCGAATATAATGATGACAAAGTTCAATATGTTGTGTTCTTCCATGAAAGATTGAATTCTTTGTTATAGCAATGGCTAACATGTTGTCACATAATATAGTTGTTGGAATAGCATTCTCTTCTTGAATATCATGAAGAAGTCCTCTCAGCCATACAGCTTCACATGATGTACTTGTAACAGAAATATATTCGACTTTAGCTAAGGAAAGAGATATTGTCTTTTGCTTTTTAGAACTTCAAAATATGACTTTAGATCTCATTCAAAATAAATAACGTAATGTGCTTTTTCTATCATTTATGGATCCAACCCAATTACTATCTGAGTAACCTTTGAGAGAATTATCTTCTTCTGAAGTATATTTAATTTCAAAATTCTTGGTACCTTGAAAACAACGAAGAATCCTTTTTGCAGCTACATAATGAAGCTTGTTGGGCGTGCTCATAAATCTTGACACTGACTGCATATACTACATCTGATCTTTTATTAGTTAAATATAACAAGGAACCTACAAGTCTCCTATAAATAGAATCATCGACTTATTGATCTCGATCATTTGCAGAAAGTTTTGTATTATTAGTAATAAGAGTTGCTTCTGGTTTCTAATTTGACATAAGAGTTACCTAGAAAGTATCTCATAAGATCGAGATCTGACATTTCATATTATTTCATCATTGCTTCCTTGAATTTTGCGATCATCTTGAAGGAATTGCTTGTATATATAAGATCATCAACATAAAGGCATACGATAAGGAAATTCTACATACCTTCTTTCTTCACATAAAGAGATGGATCGTTAGGACTTCTTAGAAATCCATTATCACAAAAATATCCATCAATTTTAGTATTCTAGGTTCTTGGTGCTTGCTTTAAGCCATACAAGGCTCTGCGGAGACGATAGACTTTTTCTTCATTATATTTGGAGATATATCCTTGAGATTGTTCAACATAAACATCTTCTTCAAATCTCCATTAAGAAACGCTGACTTAACATCAAATTGATAAATTGGTAATTTCTTTTTAGCAGCAACTGCAAATAAGGTTCTAATTGTCTCCATACGAGCAACATGTGCAAAAGTCTCATTATAATCAATACATGTATGTTGCGAATAGCCTTTAGCAACCAATCGAGTTTTGTGCTTGTGAATAGAACCATCTTCATTATATTTGACATTGTATATCTATTTAAGACCAATGATATCTTTATCCTTAGGCTGATCCACGAGCTCCCAAGTGTAATTTTTATTAATAACTGCAATCTCTTCATCCATTGCTTGAATCCATGCTTCTTTAATTGCTTCTTCAAATTTTTGTGGCTCACAAGCAAATAAAGCAATAGCAGAAGATGATGCATAAATTTCTTCAAGAGAGCATACCTTTTGTTGTGGACGTTCTGAATCAGATACATCTGGTGACTGGTCTTTGAATTAAAGGAAAAATATCTCCAGCATTTGAATTATCTTCTTCAGCTGAAACTTGTTTTTTTGACAGTAAAGAATCATCCCATCTCCATGAGGATGTTTCACCAAAGACAACGTCTTTGGTACAATTAGTTTTCCTTCTTTTGGCTTATATAATCTAAATGTTTTATATTCATCATAATATCCAATGAAGATATATTTTTCTCCTTTTTCATCAAACTTTTCTTGTCTAACTTGAGATGGAATATGAGCATATGAAATAGAGCTAAAGATTTTGAAATGACTAACCTTGACCTTCCTTTCACACCAAGCTTCATAAGGTATCATATCCAGTACTGCTTTGGTAGGAGATCTATTCAATATATAAACCGCAATATTTATTGCCTCTTCCCAAAGTTTGTTAGGAAGACCCTTACCTTTCAACATGTTTCTTCACATCTCAACAATTGTTCAATTTCTTCTTTCAGCTACTCCATTTTACTGAGGAGTATATCTCGTTGTTAACTCTTTCTTGATTCCTTGAGAAAGCAAAAGTCTTGAAATTCCTTAAATGTAAATTCTCCTCCACGATCTCATCAGAAGAATTTTATTTTTCTTCCACTTTGATTTTCAACTAAAACTTTAAACTTGATGAAAAGTAGAAAAGGCTTCTTATTTTTCTTTCAAGAAATATACCCACATCATTCAACTATAATCATCAAAAAATAATAAAAAGTACCTGGCTCCTTTTATAGATGGAGTTTGAGTTGGTCTACATATGTCTGAGTGTATCAACTCAAGTTGAGATTTTGCTCTCCATGATGTCTTCGTAAATGACAATCTATGCATCTTGCCATATATTCATCCTTCGCATATGCTTTCATCTTTCTTGATGAATGGAAGCCCGACAACCAATTTTTCTGCTTTAATAACATGAGGCTTCTAAAATTTAAATGTCCAAATTTTAAATGCTATAATAGAGAATCATCTCATTTATAGATTTAGAGCATAGCCTTCTTTTAAAGGCATTGATAATGGAAATACTTTATTATGTAATTAGTAGCTTTCTTCTTTTCTCAAAGATTTTGCATACTCCATTACTAAATCAAGAATGGCCATTAGTCATAAGTTGATCCAAACTTAGCAGATTCTCAATTAAGACGGAAACATAAAGAACAACATGAATGAGTTTAGAAGTACCTTTCTTTGTTTGTACTGCAATAAGTCCTTTGCCTTCCACATTTTACAACTTTCCATTCCCGAGCTTAACTTGTGAATTGTACCCTTTCTCAAGGCTCCAAAATGTATCTTTTTTCCCTATCATGTGGTTAGTATAACCGCTATCTACATAGCAAATATCTTTAGACAATTAGTGTTCATGCAATAATAAAGTAATGGGTTGGAAGTATCATCTTTTGCAATATAATTAGATTCATCTATTTGGAACCAACAATACCTTTGAGAATGATTTTCTATCTTGCAATTTGTGTAATAGAATCTATACTCCTTGTATTCATGATTATATTTCTTGCAAATAATGCAATGAGAAGAAGATTTTCTTAGGGTTTGAGATTATTCAAGATCTGATTCTCATCTTATCAAGTCAGAACCCCGGGCGAAAGTCCCGCATTAGAAATCCTGACGATCAACGGCATCTTAGAAACTGGGCTTAGAATTTAGCAGAAACATTAGTGCTTAACACATTTCAGGCAGCAAACCTGACACCGGGGACTTGAGAACAAAGAAGCCCACGAATAGCTTAGATAGTGTCCCGTTCGCTTTAAAGCATTTGACTGAAAAAAGTGTCATGCTACTCGCCACTCCCCGAGGCCAAGGACGGGGTCGTCCGAAGTCATCCTCAATCAACTTGGCAATGTCGGTCTCATTGATACGAGTAGGAAGTGAAGGACAGTCAAATCTATAACCCTCGTCGAAGGTCAAATACGCACTCACTGTCCTTGGATCATGGAGCTCTTTGATTATATCCTCCTTTGAGTCTTCCATTGTCTTTACCTCTTTAGGATCCATGTCTTCCATTATTCTCTTGTCTATTTGCATATTGTCTTTTTCTTTACTTGTCATGATCTCCATTCTTAGCTTTGGAGATGCTCATTTTTGTTTGAAATGCTTGCTCCAAGGATTGAGTAGTCAACCTGTTAATTCTTTGTTTATGCGCTTCAAGTAAGCCCATTAATTCATATATAGAGAAGGATGATAAATCTTTAGATTCTTCAATAGCAGCAGCAACATGATCAAATTTAGCATGTAAATTTCTTAAAATCTTTTCAACAACATTCTTATCGATAATAGTATCTCAATAACTTCGAATTTAATTTATAATAATAAAAGCTCTTGAAAAGAGTCCTTGGATGTTTTCACCATCTTTAATCAAGAGATTATTAAAATCTCTCCATAAAGATTGAAGCTTAATAGAAATTACCTTAGTGGGTCCTTTAAAATCTTTCTTTAAAATCTTCCATTCTTCTTTAGAGATAGTTACTCCAGAGATACGAGAAAAGATAGATTTACTTACCCCTTTCTGGATGAAGAGAATGTCATTTGCGTCTTTTTTCTTATTCTCCTAGTCTTTCTTCTTTCCTTCACTTAGTGAAGTAAGTGCATCTATATCTTTAACCTCCTCATAACCTTCTATAGCAAGATCTTACAAGTCTTGTGAGATGAAGGGTCTTCATTTGAAGACTCCAATAATCATAACTTTCTCTATCAAATATAAGAATGGAGCTTTTAGTGTAGTTGAATAAAAGTGTGTTGGAGTGGATGTCATGGTATGGAGAAACAAAGGAGGTTTCAACATAGATGTAAGGATGAATATGCTCTGATGTCAAACTTGTTGGGGCAGCGGAATATTGATGATAGATAATAAGCAGATTAGGGAGAATGAATAATGATCAATGCATAGGTTAGATGTGAACTCAAGAACTTCTTTTCATTAAAACTTAAACTTGCATACAAGATTTGAACTTTTACAAAAAGAGAAGTTATAATATTTGCAACAAGGAGAGAATGACTTACAAGACTTGGAAGGAAAAGGATACTTGAGAGACTCTTGTGTTAGTAGTGAACTTCTTCTTTTTGTTGTTTCTTCTTGTGTTGTGTGAAATGAGGACCTCTTGGATGATATTTATAGGTCATTCAAGAGAATAGAAATATTTTGGAAGAGGGGTCTAGAATCCTCTTCCATGCTCCGACTTTAGGTAGAAATATCTAGATATTTTAGTGGGAGGTAGAGAAATATCTAGATTTTCTCTACCTCTCTCTTTTCTAGAATATTCTCCCAAGTGAACATTCTCTTAATTATTTGAATGAATAACTTTTACGCCCACAAGTGCAAGGGCCCATTAGCGATAATAATTCTACATGGATAAAATTACAAATTACATATATTTTCAACAAAAGAGTATTTGCCTAATTTTATTCAAAGTCAATTAATGAGAAAAGACATACTTCATAAAAAATAGTGTATGTAGCTACAATAGAACTGCATTGTAAAAAGAAGGCATATCATTGTCCTTGACATCACTCAGATGTTGATCTTCAACAAAATGTACCAATAAATGCTGGGGAGAAGATGTTCTATTTGATATGTATTTGATGAATCGTGTGCCTTCGAAGTCATTAATATATAGTAAAACTTCGTTTATGAGACTTTTTACTGATAAGAAACCCTTCGTTTTAACATCTCGAATCTTTGGTTGTGTTTTCTTAATGTACCGTAATGGCACTAGCCTACAGAAACTGGACCCTTGGGCTAGTTAAGGTTTTTTTCTTGATTACTCCACTTCTCAAACGGGGTACATGTAAAGATGTTACAAGATGTTACCTTCTTTATACAGAGTTATTCTCAAGAAACAATTTGAGTATATTGATGATAGAAGATCCACCTCTGAGTATAGTAAATTTCTTGGTGGAAATTTTGCTATGTGAAGAGGTAAGAAACAATATGTCAATGTCAAATCGAGCGTTGAAGTTGAATACTACAAGGAGGCAAACAATGTCATTAAGTTGCTTCAGTTGAAGATTATTTTACAAGATATTGGGACTGACGTCGATCTACCCATAAAGTTTTCTTGTGACAACAAGGCCGCCATCAATCTTGCTAATAATAATGTTCTTCATGATAGAACAAAGCATGTTGAAATTGATAGTACTTTATAAGAGAACGGGTTGATTCTCAAACTGAAACGAATGTGAACAAGTTGATCATGTGTGATACGTATGCTCAACTTGAAGGGAAGTGTTGATTCTCTTATAAAGTGGTAAATGAATTTTGAGAGAACACATTGACCATTTTTTATTATTTATGGTTCATCCCACGATTCATAAAGGTACGGGAGTCTGAGTGGAAACCCAATCGACCTCCTAAAAAAGTGGTGATTAAGGCTCCGGGACCTTAAACCCTAAATGTGGTGTTTCCTCTCGTTTCTTAGAGTTTTTCCATGTTAAATCATTGGTGTTCCTTTGTCAAATTTTTGATGGGATTCCACATATATCATCTAAATCCTACATGTTACACCGCGCACGCTCGCACGCGCACACACCCACCCACCCACACCCCCTCCCCCCCCCCACACACACACACATATATATATACGGCTCGACGTGATGGTACCTGAAAAAAACTTCCAATCAACCGACTCGACGCTGGAGCTAACATGCCCATCTTGTTGTATAAAAAGACGACGATATCGCGGCATGGACTCAGCAATGTCGAAGTGAAGATGAGATTGGTGAAGTAGTGATCTTCCCTTCATCAATTGAAAGTGGTTCCTCACCGGAACACTGGATTCAATGCAATATAGATAGCTGCCCTGCCGATAACTGACGGAAGTCGATTTGGAGCAAGTGTTCGGATCTAGTTGAAAAGACTGCCTCTGTTTTTCTTATTGAGAAAGGAATCCCTAGGTCTCTTTATATAGGTAGAGAGGCCAAGGGTTAGGGCTAGGGTTACAATATAATTCATACATGAGATGACTAATATACCCCTAGGGTTTATAGGTAGAGTGCTTCTCAACGCTCCCCTTCAAGTTGGGGCATATATATCATGATCATCTTGTTACAACATTTTTCAAATTGCATGAGTGTAAGTGGCTTGGTGAATGTATCTATCGTTTGATCCGAGGAAGGTACGCTCTGAGTACGAAGTAGCCCTTTCTGTATCAAATCTCTAGTATAGTGGCAATCAAATTTCACATGTTTGGTGCGTTCGTGGAACATAGGATTGTTGGCGTGCATTGCTGCTTGATTGTCACATCTAAGTTCCATGATATTTCCAAGAGTGATATGAAGATCAGTGAGTATAGATCGGACCCATACAAGTTCTGCTGCAGCTTGAGCCATGGCTCGGTATTCACTTTCAGCACTCGAGCGAGAAACCACAGCTTGTTTCTTATTTCTCCACGTGGTCAAATTGCCTGCAAGGTAAGTGCAGAACCCTGTAGTAGACTTTCTATCAATCAGGCTTCCTCCATAGTATGTGTCTGAATACGCCATGAGGTCAAAGCTATTACCTTTGGTGAATAATAGTCCTTTTTCCTGGAGATGATTTGATGTACCTTAAGACCATCATGTATGCATCATAGTGGGCTGAAGTAGGAGAGTCCATGAACTGGCTAAGTTTTCTGGCTGCAAGAGAGATATCTGGTCGGGTGATGGTAAGATATAGTACCTTACCCACTAGACGTCTGTATCGACCACTATCCTCAACATCGTATGCCTCGTAGATTTATCCCTTAGGATCCATGGGTATCTGAGCTGGCTTGGATCCTAGCATCTCGATTTCTTAGCAGAGGTCAGTAACATACTTTCATTGAGACATGACAATTCCTCTCTTGGATCTTGCTATTTCAATCCCTAGGAAATATCTTAGAGGTCTCAAGTCCTTGATCACAAATTATTCTGTCAGTTGTTTCTTCACTTCTACAATACCATCACGATCATCTCCTGTGAGGATAATGTCATCCACATATACCAGCATAGCCATAGTTCCTTTTACATTCTTCTGTATCAATAAAGAATGGTCTACTGAAGATCGGATGAGGTCCAGATTCTCTAATGTTTCTGATAATTTTTGAAACCATGCGCGAGGGCTCTGTTTGAGACCATATATGGCCTTGCATAGTAGACAAAGCTTCTGACACTCCCCTTGAATCGTGAACCCGGGTGGTTGCTGCATATACACAATTTCTTGGAGGTCACCATAAAGGAACGTATTTTTCACATCTAGTTGATGAAAGGGCCAATCAAGCTGTACTGTTACTGCCATGAGAATTCTTATGGTGGATAGACGAGCAACTAGCGAGAAGGTATCAAAGAAATCAACACCATAAGTTTGTGTAAACCCTTTGGCCACAAGCTGGGCTTTGTAGCGAGAAATAGAGCCATCTGGATTGTACTTCACCGTGACCCATTTGGACCCAACAATTTTATTATCTCCAGGTGGATCAACAAGTGTCCAGGTGTTCCGAGAGATCAAGGCAGACATCTCTTCTTCCATTTCTAGGCGTCATTTTGACTCCCGAATGGCCTCTGTATGAGTACGAGGAATAATGGTACTTGAGATGGCTTGGGCAAACTGTCTGTACGTAGAGCCGGGTCCGGAAAAGGTTACAACAACAGAATCTGGATGCTTCGTACTGTATCATGATGGGCATTGTCCGGTCCCCTTCCGAAGAGCGATAGGTATGTCATTTGGAGCTTCCCTTGGGTTGGCGGAGATACATGTATCTGCATCTCGAGGGACATACATGAGGAGATGGTGCATGCACAGAAGGGGTGTAGTCAACCTGAGGAAGAGGAATAGGAAGAGAAGAAGTGGTAACTGGGGGAGGTGATACATGTGTGCCAGATCGGAAGTAGTAAGGGAGAGACTCAAAGAAAGTAACATCATCACTTATGTAGTGTCTCTTGGAGCGTAGGTCGTAGCACATATAACCTTTCTAATTTCGAGCATATCCTGGGAAAATACATTTGACTGCTCTAGCCTATAGTTTATCTCGACCAGGATCAAGAAGATGAACGAAGGAGACACAACCAAAGATTTTTGGAGGGACATGAAATATGTCTTTTCCTGGGAAAAGAACTTCAATAGGTATCTGCTCATCAATGGGAGTAGAAGGCATGTGGTTAATAAGATATGTGGCAGTTAGTACAGCATCACCCCAATATGTAGATGGCACATGATAGTCAATGAGTATTGTGCGAGCGATATCAAGAATATGTCTATGTTTACGCTCCGCCCACTCCATTCTGCTGAGATGTATGAGGACAGGTGGTTTGATGTAGAATCCCTTGAGACGCTAAGAATGATTGCATGTCATGTGAGACCAACTCCTTAGCATTGTCAGATCTTAGGATTTTTATGGTGGTACCGAATTGATTCTTTATTTCATGTATGAAATGAACAATGATTTGAAATACATCAGACTTATTTTTCATCAAAAAAGACCAAGACACACGAGAAAATCATCTATAGTAACCAAATAATATATGTTCCTCAGTCGATCAGGATAACGACTAGGTCCCCATATGTCAAGATGAACAAGTTCAAATAAACTACTAGAATGAATGGTACCCGACGAAGGAAAACAACTTCGGTGATGTTTCCCAGTTGGCACGCCACACACTCTAGGTTGACAGTGGGAGGGAGCTGGGGAAGGACTCGTCGAAGCTTGTAAACTGAAGGATGACCCAGACGTTGGTGCCAAAGGGCACCAGAGGCGGCAGAGAAAGTGGTCCCAGAGTAGGCGATAGTGTCATAGAACTGGACAAAGTGATATACTCCCCCTTCTTCATGCCCGCACCAATCGTCCTCCCGGTTAGTATGTCCTGAAACACACAAGATATAGTGTCAAATATTGCTCGAAAGTTGAGTTCTTTGCAAATCTGGCTAACTGAAAGAAGACTGATGGGAAAAACCGGAACAAATAAGACATTGTTGAGTCTGATATTGGGGGTTAGATGGACATCATCTTTTCCTTTTATTGGGGAAAATTGTCCATCAGCAACCTGTACAGTCCGTCCAGGAGGGACATTATGCATCTGTTGTATGAGAGTTCGTTCGCCACACAAATGAGTGGAAGCACATGTATCAATCAACCATTCTGATTTTGTAATTCTATTGGCAGATGCGATAAAGATACCCGATCATGGCATTGTTGCAGTGTCAGTAATATTGTCCTGATATGAGGTAGAGGACTCGTTCGATTGCAACCTGTTGAGACGTTGCATCAGATCATCGAAGTCCCGTCTAGGGACCTCCACTGGAGGACTACCTCCTTCATTGGCCATTCGAGCACTAGGAGTGATGAATGAATACCCATTCATCACTCTTTATTCTCATATTTTAGCTACAAAAACCTTTGCAAATACATGTAGATAGGTGTAAATACAAATAATTAGCAAAAAGCATGCATTGTGTAAAAACTAATAATTAGCATATTTTTGTGCTAAAATAAAAGAATAAAGAGTAAAAAGAAAAAGAGGGAAATATTTAGAATATATATTGAGCGAACTAATCCCAAGGGAGGGCTCAGCATGGGCCTGACCGCATAAAAACACAAGTAGAGAGAGATAAGGAAGCTCATATGTGTGTAAATATATATGTAAATAAAATAAAATATTTTCCTCCCAAAAAGAGACTAAAATTGGATTGTAAATATTTGTATATATTTATAAATATAAAAATCAAAATAAAAATAGAAAAATTAAAAAGAAAACAAAAACATCACTCATGTACATATTCACCTTGTACATAGCTTCTTCATCTTATATTTTTGTAGCCTTATAAATAAATAAAATTAATTTCTAAAAAAATTTTGTAAATATTCTATATGATATGGTGTAAATAAATAAAATAAAAAAACAATTAAAACAAAAACAAAATAAAAAGAACAAAATTAAAAAAATCAAAAATAATATTGTAAATATACCATGTATATATATGTACATATCTATTTATTTCACATATGTATATAAATAATAAAAATAAAATAAAAATACCAAATTATTCCAAATTTTATTATATAAATAAATAAAATATAAAATTGGAATAAAATATAAAAAATAAACAATTAAAAATTAAAAATTAAAAATACATATGTATATACATGTATATGTAATAATATTTTGTAAATACCTAAAATATATTTCAGAAAAATAATTAAAAAACACTAAAAAATAGAAAAAAAATAAAATAAATATTTTTCATGTTTTAAGTGTTTAGTAATTCGATCATTTTCTATTTCAAAATAAATAATCAAATAAATGGAATTTGGCGGATTCTGATTGGTCCATGGGGGTTTGTTGACCCCGGTCAACTCTCCCCCGCGGACCCCCTCCTTGCGGATCCGAGTGCCTGACCTGATTTCTCACATTTTTCCCCCCTCGATCCGATCACCAATCCCTCAAACCCCGGGTCCTAATCATTCTAGATCCGTTCCTAATCCCCGCCCGGTGGTTTTGCCTAGGGATCTGAGCTCCGACATCACGCCCGACCCTCTTCTTCTCGGACCCCTAGCCGTATAAAGTCGTAGCTCCGGCGAGATTTTCACGCATCTTTGGATCTCCCCCTCGACGTCTGTGAACTCCTCTGGAGTGCCTGAGTGACAGCCGAGTGCTTTGGAGTAGCAGCGAGGCTCGGGAAGCCGGGAGCCACTGATCCGGTGGTTTTCACCGCCATGCACCGCCGCGAGCGCGCTCAGCCTCGGGGAGACGACGCCCCCTTGCAGGCAATGACCCCGGAGCTCCCCGAGCTCCAGCCCAGTCGACAGCATCCGCCAGTTAACCTTCTTAGGTCGTAGAGTAGCGTAGATTAGGATTTCTTCGATTTCAGTAGTGTAGCTCCGCCACCTCCGTCTGCCGTCTCCGGTCACCCATTCATCCATCCGACATCGCCACCACCTTCGCCAGACTTCTCCGCACATTCTTCGTTCATCCACCCAACCCTGACTCGCCCTGGAGCAGGGACTTCGGTCCTCTTCCTCCGCCGCTCGCCGGAGGACCTTCGCCTCGACGCACAAGCCACCCATTTCCCACTCTGACGGGTCGAGGCAGTTTGCCCTCGACCCAGCTCTCTTCCTGTGCAGGTATCAGGCTTATTCGACCTCATCTGGAGGTCGAAATTTCAGAGCGCAGGAGCTTCAGGCTACCGCCGTCGTGGGGCCATTTTGGTGGTTCTCCGACTCATCGGAGGCCGCCATCAGCTGCGGAGCTTCACGGCGGAACCTTTCCGCACCTCAGGAGCAGCAGGGGAGGATCGTAGCGCGTGCATCGGGCCGGTGAAGCTCGCTGGCCGACAGTTCTTCCACCATCTTCCCCGACCGTCAGATCAGCCTCGACGCTCCAGATTAGATCTCGTCCGTTCATTCACGGAGCAGCCTTGACCGCCAGATCCTTTGGGGTTCGATCGCAACCGTCCGTTCAGCGAGGTTTAGCCACGCCGTGTTGCAGCCGTTAGATCTAACACGTGGCTTCACCTCCTCCGTCCGATCCGAGCCAGGCTACTTCGCAGTCCCACGTCACAGCTCAGCCGTTCGATCATCCACGTGGGCTCTTCCCAGCCGTCGGATCTCGCCGAGGGTTCTCTTTGTCGTGCGCCGCGCATCCTCCACCGACCGATCAGACACGTGGCGCACATCCAGCTCCTCGGATAATAAATAAGGGGTAAATATCACTTAGGCTCCCTCTTGTTTTGTCGTTACTATTGAGTCCTGTAAATATTTTAGATAGTTTATTTTAGTTTGGTACATTTGCATTTGGACCTAATAGTTTCTGGTATTTGCATTTATACCCCTGTCTACGTGGACCACGTGCTTCGTCACGTGAACTTTATTGGGTTATTTGCATATATAGACCTATAGTTTCAGGGTGTTTCTGAATGAATTTATGTTTCTAAGATTTGCAAATATGCCCATGTGAATGGTTTGATTGTGCATGTGCGTTAAATAGTGGGTAATTTACACTGAAGCCCCTGGACTTTTAGTACGTGTTACTAATTAGTCCAGGAACTTAATTTTTCTTGCAAATAGTTCCCTAAGTGCCTCAGGTCACGCTTTGCACGTGGATCCTTGGGAATTTTGCACCGGACCCCCTGGAACTTATTTTAATTGCATCTAGGACCCTGTGTACTGTGCCCTTGTGTGTGCTTTTAATAAAATAGCAAATCAACTCCAAATTTGATGAAAGTTGGATACATGGCTCCTTCCATGATGTAAAATTTTCTACAAATTTTGGAGACATTTTAGACACTGTTTGATATTTTTAAAAATTCAAAAACATCAATTTTCGTTACTGTCTGATTTGAAAAATTACAAAAAAATTATAAAACTTATCTAAAAATTACAAAAAAAAATTAGCTACTGTTTGTTTTTGCTTGCTTGATTTTCTAGCCAAGTTTGGCTATTTTTCATCATATAAAACTCATAAAAATTGAAAAACACTGAAAATATTATAAAAATTCTAATAATTAATCTAAAAATCCAAAAACAATAATTAAGGTGCCTAAATTTTTTTGTTTCTTTCTCTATACAGGAAAATTACCTCCAGGCTTATTAGGGATTTTTTGATATTTTATCTAAATCCCTTAAGCTCGGCTGGACAGTACCTTCCTTTTTGTGCATTGTTTCATTTTTAGAAAATCATATAAAAATCAGAAAAATCCCAAAAATTCACCAAAAACAGTAAAAAATATAAAACACCCAAAAAATATTTTTATTGGCATTTTTGACTGATTTTTGATACATTAAATAAATAGTTGAATTGCCTTGTGTACTTGTTTTCTTTAGTTTCTTAATTAATTAAAAATCCAAAAAAATATAAAAACCCTAAAAACCACCAAAAATACTCTTTTCTTCTCTTTTATCCTATTTTTTTTGACTACTTCGTAGGCCGCAAGGCCATTACGTGCTCCTTGAGTTTGACCCTGGTCGCTATACCAGGTTAAAATAATAGCAAGACCGCTATTGATTTTCGAGTTGATTTTTATATTGGTGGTCTATTTTTCTTGATTGATCGAGCCTGATTGCTTGGGTCGCAACGACCATTTAGCACCTTATACCCTAGTGGTCAGGACGGTCGTCAGAATGGCGTCGTTGTCGGGGAGCACGACTTAGTAGTCGTTTTTCCGCGGTTTTTCTTTTCCGCGGCTTTTTGTGCATATTTTGTATAGATCATTTAATTGCATAATTGTTTAAATAATTTGGTTTGTGACACTTTGTCTGTTTCTTGCGAGGGCTCGAGGACCGAGGCGGTGACTCTAGAGTAGCCGGTGCAACCGCGGGATTCGGAGGCGACTCCTTTCTGCACGGAGCCGCAAGAGAGCGTGAGGAGCAGCCTAGTGTAGAGTAGTTTAGATTTATTTCAGTCCATTTTACTTGAACTATTGTAATAATACAGGAACATTCGGACAGACACTTGGACTTTTGGGTCTGTTTCGCCGAGCACCGGTGTGCTCGGGGGACCCCTTAGCTAGTTCGGTTTTTCGCGGTTTTTACGCAGTTTTCCTTTACTGCCTTTTCCGGTTTCACGCGGATTTTCGAGCCCCTAGCCGTAGGATTTTCTCCTTGATTGTGACGTAATTCATAGGATCCAAACACCCTAATATAATTGCATGTTCTTATAGTGCGGTAATTGGACCTATAATAAAAAAAATAATAAAATAGTCGTTCCATCACCTCCGAGCCTACGCGCCGCGAGCCTGCCATGTCAAGCGCTACTCCTGAACTTGACCTGTCGAGAAGAGGAGGGGTGGGTCTAGACCGGACTCTTTGGATTGGAGGCTGGTGGTCGGCTAGCCGTTCTTTCGAGTAGCACTGTTGTTTAGGGACTCGGTTTTCCACCTGCACCACTTAGGTAGTTTATTTCCTGTCTTTTTAAATTCTGCGCGGATCATATTGCATGTAGAGTGCTGGAGCCAGGTACGCATTTCTGACTTTGCATGCATCATTGATTTCTCGCGCATCGGCTTTTTCATCTTCTCCCCCTGTTTTTGACTTAATAACCAGGAGAACCGAAAAATTTGTTAGGCGTTTTTGCTTGTATTAAAAATATCTAAAAAACAAAAACAATAAAATCGGGACTGCTAATCATACTTGACCTAAAAGACACTTCACTGGAAATCTGTCTTGGGGAGAGTAACCCCCTCCTTGTTTGATTTGGATGAGCGAGAGAGTGACCCACACATTAGGATAGAGCCTCCGATCTTTCTTGACTGATTACCGGCTTTCAGTACGGGACAGTCGGTTGAGAAATATCTGGATACCTATTTACCTCACGTAATCGCTCTGATAGACTGAATGATCACCTAAAATAAAATCGACAAGATAATTGACCGATCCCTTTCGGTCTTCAGCTTTGTGTGCGTAGGTGAATTTGGGGTTTGCTTATTCATCTTGTGTGATTGCCAGATCCCTTCGGTCTTTCCCAATCTTTCTCCATCTGTTCCCCACCCTCCCTCCCTTCACTCTTCTTCTCCTTTACCCCTGGATGATGGATCCACCTCACTTCGAGCCGACTCTTACGGCTTCTTCTCCATCTTCTGACCATCACTCCAGTCCACCTTACGGATCTCCGACCAACCTCCCGCTCCCTCCCTCCCTTTCATCTCGCTACTCTGGGCATGCTGTGCGAGACGTCCGAGGACACCAGATAGAGCAGATGCGAGACCCGGACGATGTTGTTGCTGAGTTGAGAGCGCACTCCGTTGGTGATCAGAGAGAGTAGTGGAGATCAGCAGACATATCCTATTCCAGAAGGATGGAGGAGCATATAGCACAGGGAGCTGAGTCAGCTTCTACACTAGGACCATTCGTCTTGGATTTGGATTACATTCAGCGACTGGCGACATTTTCAGGAGAGGCGCACGAGGAGCCTTATCTTCACCTGTCCGCATTCGAGGAGTTTTGTAGAGCACAGAGATATTCATATGTTACTGCAGAGGAGCTGATGACTAGGACCTTCCCCTTCACACTTCAGGACAGAGCCATGAGATGGCACCGCCGATTGGGGAGGACATTCGATACGTGGGGAGATCTATGCCGAGAGTTTCTACAGAGATACTTCCCTCCACGTAGAGCAGATTTCATGCGGTCTTTGATCACCGATTTCTAAGTAGACCCCCAGGAGCCATTGCACGAGGCATGGCCGAGGTTTCTTGACCTCCTGAGGAGATTTCCTGAGCACGGACTTCCACTGACAGACTTGATAGAGATCTCCATGCGGGGGATGACCGCAGAGCAGATAGCACTGGTGATTACCACTTGTGGCGGTTCACACCGCAGTTCAGACATTCACTTAATGGACACCATCTCGAGTTTACTTTCACGGAGATCTTCTTCACGAGATGTCGTAGTCGGGACAACACATGTGGACGATGTTATACCAGTGAGGTGTGTTACTTTACATGATGAGTCAGCTTCTACACACCAGCCCGAGGACTTGGACCAGACAGCACCACTGACAGAGGATATGACTGCCATAGCAGAGGTTTGGACCCATAGTCTACTTGAATTCCCGTTGGTTTTCCAACTGGAGTTCGAGTCAGCCCCAGAGTTCCCAGTTGACGAATCTTGGATATCAGACCTTCTGATACTTCAGGAACCGGAGGAGCCCCCGCTTTTGCAGACATTGATCCAGACACTTCATATTCCAGTCCCGGAGGAGTCAGCTTCCTTTTTGCAGAGATACTTCTTGGACGCAGACAGCTACCAGGACTCAGCCCAGCAGCCACAGCTCGAGGAGGGACACCACTTTGAGAGTACAGACACAGAGAGTCCCGTCTTCGAGCCTTTTTTCCTCCACTTTGTTGAGAGAGATACACTTCCTGAGGACCAACTGACAGCCAGCATAGCTGCAGAGCGAGGATCAGCCGCATACACTTTGCCAGCTTCCGCGGTGTTGACCAGTACCTTCTCCTGCTTCCTGATTGTCGAGAGCTATACTTCCGATGATGATGCAGCCTGGTGCACCGAGTGGATACTTGATAGCACTGCAGATGCCCATCTAGATCCTGATCCTCTTCTTGTCACTCCTGATCTCGCATCTCTCCCCGAGGGTTATCTGCGGGAGGATGCCGCACTCGATGAGTACTCGGTTTCACCTGCTGAGTGTGTTTCCGATCTGACGGAGCACGAAACCGAGTCTTTAGATCATTCTGATTCTGAGTCTTCTCACCTCGACGACCCTCGCGAGGATGAGCCCATTTTGGAGATATTCGATGATCTGTCTGATCTGCTTCTATTTCATGCATCGGATATCAGTCTGCTTAGAGAGTCTCCTGATCTTGATTGTCCACACCTGTTTGAGACACTGATTGACGTGGAGGATTCTATTACTGATCCATCCTTCTCCACATTTGATTTCTTCGGCTCCACACTCTCACTTCAATCTGACCCAGAGCCGTTGATTTCTTTTGTGCTACCGGACCCCGATCACTTCTTTCTATATCACTGGCCGGTAGCAGACACCCGCTTGATTGCATACCTGGGTGTCTTTGTTTACACTATTGAGTTTATCGCTGTTCTCATACCGAGACTGCGACGACAGTACGGCATTCGACTTACCGATGTCGTCCTGAACCTTGATACTGCATTATCCTAGCCTTTGCGCCCAGCTAGGGGCGTAAAATCTAGCGCTTGTTGAGAGGCACCTCAACATTGTAC
This sequence comes from Ottelia alismoides, assembly GCA_037367405.1. Classification (NCBI taxonomy): domain Eukaryota; kingdom Viridiplantae; phylum Streptophyta; class Magnoliopsida; order Alismatales; family Hydrocharitaceae; genus Ottelia; species Ottelia alismoides. The sequence goes on along the minus strand of JAZKJV010000241.1, from coordinate 433,016 downwards.
TCTTTTGTATATACGTGTTTTGTCTTAGTTTGATCTTTCTGTCTTCCGTTCTTGTTTTCACCCCAGGTCTCGCCTAGGATTATCTTTGCTATACTTAGGATATTCCTCATCCTAAGTATAGGGGGGTGGAAACACCGGGTTGTTCATTCGTCCGTTTCATCACTTCTGTTGTGTTGCCTATACTTAAGGTGCTTCACCTTAAGTATAGGGGGAGTGATGCCCCTCCACCTTGCATATATGTGTCGATTTTCTTCCTGTCTTGCTACCCTAGGGGGAAACCACCGAGTTCTTCTTATTCTATTCATTCATCTCTGTATCTAGCCATTCCTTTTCACCGTCCTGTTACTAAGCACGAGTTATGTCTTCTTCATCGCTCTTGATCACTCTGAGGACATCGTTCGAGCTAAGTATAGGGGGTGTATATATATTTCATATATACTTTAGCCATAACTCGTACTTTGTGTGAGTGTGTTAATAAATAAAAATTGGCTAAAAACCTTTAAAAATCACAAAAATTAAAAATTTTCCTGTAAATAATCATTCTTTTATTGCACATACATAGCTAGTGTACAAAATTATTTTTGTAAAAATGTTTTCAAAAAGTTTTTGTGTAAAGTTTGTGTAAATATTTTCTTATCAAAATTATGTATATAGTACAAAATTTTTCCAAAATGTTTTGAAAATCAAAAGTTTGCAAAAATCTTGTGTAAATGTTTGTAAATACTTTTGCAAAACTTGCACTTCATGCATCCATCCATTCATGATTTCAAAACATTTTTCAAAAATTTTGCACGATTGTAAATATTTGTAAATAGCATTTTTGTGTATATATGTATATAGTTTTTCCCTGGATGATAGTTGACATTTAAACTAGCCTGGAATTAAATTGGGAAATGGAGCTTGATTAAGATCTTAATCCACCTAATTCTAAGAGGAACCTTATAGGGCTTAGGGTTAAGGCTTTTTCATGTCCATAAGGACTTAATTCTTTAAGTCCACTAGGCTATGAGCACATGTCATCTTGATGAGCCTAAGTAGAACACTGAACAACACACGCATGACTCTTAGAGACAATGGCTTGACTTGCACCAGCACCTTACACATAGCTCTCCACGGATGAGGTGGTGAGGAGGCAGTTTCCTTTGGCTTGGGGTAGCATATGAGGGTAGTACTTATAGGCAGAACCTCTCTTCTTCTTCTAATGAAGGAAGTGCGTCTCAACTTGGTCTAGTTGTGATGAAGGCTAAAGACAGAAGCCGTGGGTTGCAATAAAGCTTCAAAAGAGGGATAGTCTACTGGCTCAAGAGGAAATTTCTTGTATATATGCTGCACCAAGTAGATATGTTGTACAGAGGCACTTGAAAAAAAATGCAAAAAGAACTCCAAAAAAGTGGTGGGTCGGATTGAAAATTTAATAACCCCACCGGAGTGTATATAGTCAAATAAAGCAAAAGTTTATGGTATCCAAGTTACATCTCATGAAGCTTGCAGTGGGAGACTTAGCTACACTGGCTGAGCTTCCAAAAGTCTATACTTCTTCCCCCTCTTCTTGAGCCGGTTGCACTTGAACTTAGAAGGGAATACCCCGCTTCTCGAGGAAAGAGTTGCTAGACCGAGGCATTAGAGTTACCAGGTTGGGGGGTTGTTTCTTTGTTACTTCTGAGGTGGGGAGCTACATATCACTTACACTGCATGGAAAGATTCATGGTCACTAGAGTTTGTGTATGTAGACTTGTTCTGATCTGGTTTATTGAGGAGTCTTGTCCATAGATTGGTGGAACTTAGAGGCTGTTGAGTTTTAAGCTTAAGTCTAAATAAGGTTCCGACACATTAATAATCCAAAGATCTGACCGAGCTCCATATTTCAATTTAATGAAGGAAAGTTTAATATTCAACCTTGATCTATGTACATTCCCCTCTTTTTCTTTTTCTTTCTTTTTCACTTCTTTTTCAAATAAGTGTTTGCTAAGGGACTAGCAAAGTTAAGCATAGGGGGGTGATGAATACCCATTCATCACTCTTTATTCTTATATTTTAGCTACAAAAACCTTTGTGAATACATGTAGATAGGTGTAAATACAAATAATTAGCAAAAAAGCATGCACTGTGTAAAAACTAATTATTAGCATATTTTTGTGCTAAAATAAAAGAATAAAGAGTAAAAAGAAAAAGAGGGAAATATTTAGAATAAATATTGAGCGAACTAATCCCATGGAAGGGCTCAGCATGGGCCTGACCGCATAAAAACACAAGTAGAGAGAGATAAGGAAGCTCATATGTGTGTAAATATATATGTAAATAAAATAAAATATTTTCCTCCCAAAAAGAGACTAAAATTGGATTGTAAATATTTGTATATATTTATAAATATAAAAATCAAAATAAAAATAGAAAAATTAAAAAGAAAACAAAAACATCACTCTTGTACATAGTCACCATGTACATAGCTTCTTCATCTTATATTTATGTAGCCTTATAAATAAATAAAATTAATTTCTGAAAAATTTTGTAAATATTCTATATGATATGGTGTAAATAAATAAAATAAAAAACAATTAAAAACATAAAAAGAACAAAAATAAAAAAATCAAAAATAATATTGTAAATATACCATGTATATATATGTACATATCTATTTATTTCACCTATGTATATAAATAATAAAAATAAAATGAAAATACCAAATTATTCCAAATTTTATTATACAAATAAATAAAATATAAAATTGGAATAAAATATACAAAAATAAACAATTAAAATTAAAAATTAAAAATACATATGTATATACATGTATATATAATAATATTTTGTAAATACCTAAAATATATTTCAGAAAAATAATTAAAAATCACTAAAAATAGAAAAAAAATAAAATAAATATTTTTCATGTTTTAAGTTTTTAGTAATTCGATCATTTTTTATTTAAAAATAAATAATCAAATAAATGGAATTTGGCGGATTCTGATTGGTCCACGGGGGTTTGTTGACCCCGGTCAACTCTCCCCCGCGGACCCCCTCCTTGCGGATCCGAGTGCCTGACCCGATTTCTCACATTTTTCCCTGCTCGATCCGATCACCAATCCCTCAAACCCCGGGTCCTAATCATTCTAGATCCGTTCCTAATCCCCGCCCGGTGGTTTTGCCTAGGGATCCGAGCTCCGACATCACGCCCGACCCTCTTCTTCTCGGACCCCTAGTCATATAAAGTCTCGGCTCCGGCGAGGTTTTCACGCATCTTTGGATCTCCCCCTTGATGCCTGTGACCTCCTCCGGAGTGCCTGAGTGACAGCCGAGTGCTTTGGAGTAGCAGCGAGGCTCGGGAATCCGGGAGTCACTGATCCGGTGGTTTTCACCGTCGTGCGCCGCCGCGAGCACGCTCAGCCTCGGGGAGACGACGCCCCCTTGCAGGCAATGACCCCGGAGCTCCCCGAGCTCCAGCCCAGTCAACAGCATCCGCCAGGTAACCTTCTTAGGCCTTAGAGTAGCGTAGATTAGAATTTCTTCGATTTCAGTAGTGTAGCTCCGCCACCTCCGCCTGTCGTCTCCGGTCACCCATTCATCCATCCGACATCGCCACCACCTTCGCCAGACTTCTCCGCACATTCTTCGTTCATCCACCCAACCCTGACTCGCCCCGGAGCAGGGACTTCGGAGTTTGCCCTCGACCCAGCTCTCTTCCTGTGCAGGTATCAGGCCTATTCGACCTCATCTGGAGGTCGAAATTTCAGAGCGCAGGAGCTTCAGGCCACCACCGTCGCGGGGCCATTCTGGTGATTCTCCGACTCATCGGAGGCCGCCATCAGCTGCGGAGCTTCACGACGGAACCTTTCCGCACCTCAGGAGCAGCAGGGGAGGATCGTAGCGCGTGCATCGGGCCGGTGAAGCTCGCCGGCCGACAGTTCTTCCACCATCTTCCCCGACCGTCAGATCTCGTCCGTTCATTCACGGAGCAGCCTTGACCGCCAGATCCTTTGGGGTTCGATCGCAACCGTCCGTTCAGCGAGGTTTAGCCACGTCGTGTTGCAGCTGTTAGATCTAACACGTGGCTTCACCTCCTCCGTCCAATCCGAGCCAAGCTACTTTGCAGTCCCACGTCGCAGCTCAGCCGTTCGATCATCCACGTGGGCTCTTCCCAGCCGTCGGATCTCGCCGAGGGTTCTCTTTGTCGTGCGCCGCGCATCCTCCACCGACCGATCAGACACGTGGCGCACATCCTGCTCCTCGGATAATAAATAAGGGGTAAATATCACTTAGGCCCCCTCTTGTTTTGTCGTTACTATTGAGTCCTGTAAATATTTTAGATAGTTTATTTTAGTTTGGTACATTTGCATTTTGGACCTTATAGTTTCTGGTATTTGCATTTATACCCCTGTCTACGTGGACCACGTGCTTCGTCACGTGAACTTTATTGAATTATTTGCATATATAGACCTATAGTTTTAGGGTATTTCTGAATGAATTTATGTTTCTAAGAGTTGCAAATATGCCCCTGTGAATGGTTTGATTGTGCATGTGCGTTAAATAGTGGGTAATTTACACTGAAGCCCCTGGACTTTTCGTACGTGTTACTAATTAGTCCAGGAACTTAATTTTTCTTGCAAATAGGTCCCTGAGTGCCTCAGGTCACGTGCTTTGCACGTGGATCCTTGGGAATTTTACACCGGACCCCCTAGAACTTATTTTAATTGCATCTAGGTCCCTATGTACTATGCCCTTGTGTGTGCTTTTAATAAAATATCAAATCAACTCCAAATTTGATGAAAATTGGAAACATGGCTCCTGCCATGATGTAAAATTTTCTATAAATTTTGGAGACATTTTAGACACTGTTTAATATTTTTAAAAATTCAATAACATCAATTTCCGTTACTGTCTGATTTGAAAAATTACAAAAAAATATTAAAACTTATCTAAAAATTACAAAAAAAGTAGCTACTGTTTGTTTTGGCTTGCTTGATTTTGTAGCCAAGTTTGGCTATTTTTCATCATATAAAACTCATAAAAATTGAAAAACACTGAAAATCTTATAAAAATTCTATTAATTAATCTAAAAATCCAAAAACAATAATTAAGGTGCCTAAATTTTCTTTTTTCTTTCTCTATACAGGAAAATTACCTCCAGGCTTATTAGGGATTTTTAGATATTTTATCTAAGTCCCTTAAGCTCGGCTGGACAGCACCTTCCTTTTTGTGCATTGTTTCATTTTTAGAAAATCATATAAAAATCAGAAAAATCCCAAAAATTCACCAAAAACAGTAAAAAACATAAAACACCCAAAAATATTTTTATTGGCATTTTTGACTGATTTTTGATACATTAAATAAATAGTTGAATTGCCTTGTGTACTTGTTTTCTTTAGTTTCTTAATTAATTAAAAATCCAAAAAATATAAAAACCCTAAAAACCACCAAAAATATTCTTTTCTTCTCTTTTATCCTATTTTTTACTACTTCGTAGGCCGCAAGGCCATTACGTGCTCCTTGAGTTCGACCCTGGTCGCTATACCAGGTTAAAATAATAGCAAGACCGCTATTGATTTTCGAGTTGATTTTTATATTGGTGGTCTATTTTTCTTGATTGATCGAGCCTGATTGCTTGGGTCGCAGCGACCACTTAGCACCTTATACCCTAGTGGTCAGGACGGTCGTCAGGTACTCCTGTTTATTGTAGCATATAGCTTCTGTGTGACCAATTTATGATAGTAAGAGTACTGGGTGCCACGACCTCGTCCTAGAGTGAAGCGTCCTCGACCACGACTCCTAAAAGAGCCACAACTTCCTCGTCCAGATGGGGCAGTGAGAGCAGAAATTTGCCCCTGATCATTAGCACTCGTATGAGGAAGAACAAGGCTGCTCAGGGTACTGTAGGCTTCTTCAATATTGGACAGAGTTGCCGTTGTGATTACTTGATCGCGAGCAGCAGAATAGCCTGAATCGAGTCCGGCAAGAAATACAAGGACTGACATTTGCTGGCGATGTTGTTTCTGAGTTGGACATGTGCAACCTGGAATACAAGCGTTATATCGCTCAAAAAGGGATTTTAAGAGAGAGAAATACTTAGGTAGTGAGCGTCCTACTTGCTTCATGTTGAGCATGTCGAAGTACATTTGATACATCCTGCTTGAATTCTTATCATGACCATATGTGGCTTGAAGAGAGGTCCATATATCGTGGGCAGTTTTGTAATAAATGAGTTCATCAGCAATCCGGTCAATGACACTGACCATAATCCAAGAACTGACCATTCCGTCGTCTTTGTCCCAAATTGCATTTTTGTCAGTCTTTTCAGCATGTTCTGACTTCAAGAGAATGTGTTCCTTATCGTATCCACGTACGATCATGAGGAACATGCGGGACCACTTGGGGTAATTGGTGTTGTCCAATTTAGGGATCGACCCAATATGGGTAGTCGGTTGCTCCCTCCATCATATCCTGGTGATGTTACGTCTGATTGTTACATTTTGTCAGAAGAAATCAGACCTGTTGTATTAAAAGAATAAGATAGGGAAAAAATCGTCCCTAAATCATGTCAGATGGTGGTTGAATGGCGGCATGCATGAACGTCGGGGGAGGCTTTTCTGGAATCGATGTCGTGGGGCTGGAGAAGACGAGAGCCGCAAAGGGGCTCTGCTGGAGTCGATGTCAGGGGGCGGTGGAGACGGGACCCGCGAGAGTCAGGGGGGCTCTGCTGTGTAGAGGCAGGAGCCAGGTGTGGGGGGGGCTTCTACCGCGTGGAGGGTTGGGGAGCCAGGGGGACGGCTCCTGCGGGTGAATTGGGGGGGGTGAGGGATCGGGGATCGGGGGGCCACAGGTGGAGACGAGGGAGTCGGCGGGGGAGCGACAGGCAGAGGCAGGGGGTTTAGCGGGGGGCAGGCGTCAGGCGCGGATGGGAGGTTGGGGGTATCGGCGGGGGGTTGGGTATCGGCTGGGGGGATGCTTTGCAGGTCGGTAGTGCGGAGTAGGGGGTGTCGGCGCATGCACGGTGCGGGTGGGGGGGTGCATGTCGGGACGGGGTTGTGGCCGGGGTGGGGGGGTTCCGGTCGGGGTTGCAAGGAGGGGGGGCATGTCGATGACGGGGGCGACCAGGGATTGGAGCCCGGTGGGAGGGGGGGCGGTCGACGGGGAGGGGGGGAAGACTCTCTGATACCAAGTTGAAAAGACTGCCTCTGTTTTTCTTATTGAGAAAGGAATCCATGGGCTCTTTATATAGGTAGAGAGGCCTAGGGTTAGGGCTAGGGTTACAGTATAATTCATACATGAGATGACTAATATACTCCTAGGGTTTATGAGGAGAGTGCTTCTCAACAGATCTATTATGGCATAGCGATTAGGCATTCAACGGGACCCCTTTTCATCTTTTAAACCGAGAGATTTTCTTACGCAATTTAGTCTATTCATCAATATATAAGTCACCCTATGAATCCACCACTTCCATGCAACATAATACCTTATTAGTCTATTACAAGATCATTCATTAATAATTAAGAAGATCGATTTTGATATCCATATTTGATCATGACATTTGAAATAGGTTATCCTTTGTTAGTTTGATTATTATTTATATATATAAGAGATTATTTGCTGGAGAACCGAAGCAAGTTGCAGAGAAATGTGCAAATGCAATTTATATGTGTGATTTCAAAGTTAGGTTAGCGTTTGATTTCAGTGCTGTTAATTGTCCGAAATTGAATACAAAAAAGATGCTTGGAGATGATTTGGTATGCCCACAAGATGCAATCAGATCTAAAGAACAGAACGCCTTTTATTTCTGAGAGTTACTGCTAAACGAACAACGATGACTATGAGTATCGTATATGTGTCGGTGTGTCCATAACAAAGAAGACAACGATTCCCATTAATACAACAATTACTACTTTCACACGCTGTAGAGTTCTAGCTGACATTCTTATTGTCATGTATTATAAGTCTCTCCAACTGTAATACGTACTGCATATATAGTTCTTCCCATCCATCAAATTTTCATGCTGCCGTCAATTAGCTAATGTGTGATTGATCCCTTTAGAACTCATCCGATTCTATATGCTTAATGTTAAAAAAGTTGATACTACTAAGGGAGGTGCCTCTTGAACAACCTTGAGTTGTAATCAACCGGAGTAGTTTCAACTCGCTCGTGAACCGTCGACGATGCACGGGAAGCTACTGATCTTGCAGGCATTTGGGAGGCCGGAGATGAGCTGGGGCTGGGCACCGGAGATGGCTCCGAGAGTTGAAGAGTAGCACTTGCAGCCCAGAGGACCGGACAGCTCCAGTTTGATCTTGAGCACGCCGACGACGAAGCAGCAATGAAGCGGCGGCTCGGCCCCTCCATGGACGAGGTAGGAGTTGCATGGGCTTACGAGGGCGGCCATCTCCGAGCAATCGATCACGAAGGAATCCGCTTCTTGGGGATGGGCCAACAATAGGTACCCAACTGCTGCCACCAGTATTGCAATAGTTTCGCGGGAGGCCATGGGATGTAAGACGATCTTGTGGTGATATTTTGGTGCTCGGATGGGGTGGGGTTTAAATAGATGGCTGCGTGATTATTTGGAGCTAATTAGGGTTTTTAATTACGCGTACTGGATTTGTGTAGGGATGTCGGCGGTTCGGGTTTGGATCGGGTATCAATATTCCTAAACCCGTACCCATTTATAAAATCCATATCTGTATAAACATAAGATTGCAAAGAAACTGTTGGGAGACGGGCAACAAGCTGCATCGCCAATCCCTTTTGGATGGCAAATCCAATTCTTAAGAACACAACATCCATAGCCCTGGGAACCATAACATTACTATGCATAATTTTCTGGACCCTCTTAAGGAGCTCTACAGCTTCAGATGCCAAGAACCCAAAGGTATCAAACCCGAAAGGGATGAAGACATGTTGATTGTCAATACAAGCCTTCTCATGTTTAGCAACTTTGGCTGAGGAAGCTTTCTGTGCAATGTATCCCGCAGTAAAATCACTTTTTATCAAACCAACTAATGGAGACACTCCACTTAAATCAATACATGCATGTTTTCCTCCAGCCCAACCAAAAATTAAAACATCCGCTGGTCTGAGTGTGGATCTCCCATCGTGTATATCAGACAAAAAATTCACAGGTGCTTCTTTTTTTTACGCAACCCCAGCCTTCTTGAGAACATCATAGAGGACATCTCTAACAAGATCATGTCTTTATTTAAAATCAGGGAGTTCGCGACAAAGAACGACATGCTCTTCAAAGGAGTCTAGGCAAGATTTGTGGCATACTTGACACGCCTCTTCTGCTGGGAATAGAGGAATCACTAGGTGATATCTGAGAATAGTACGATACTCAATAGGTGACATATGCATTCCAAGACCATCAATAGGAATAGCTAGAAGAAAATCTTGAGCATGGTCAGATTGCAAGCCCCGAAAAATTGCCTTTTGTTTAGTCGTCATGTCAAATTCAACCTCAATTTCTTTGAAAATTTTGCTAAAAAAAGAACTCGCCAAAGCATTCTGGACTTTAGGGGGGACGGTATCCTTGTTAACAAAACATGTATACCCATATATAGCGGGTACCCTTATTCTCATCGGATACCCATATACCCAATGGATACCTAGATATTTGACATGGGAAATCTTAAGATGTTTATAAATGTAGTCAAGATTTTCGCAGATAGACGAAATAGAGTGAGATTGTGTAATATGGTAATACATAACAATGTGCAATATGTAGGAAATATTAAAGGTTCATATGTACGTTAAGTGTTTGATCTTTTAGGTTCATAGTTTTAATTTATTAAAGATATAAAAAGTTAGGTGAATATGAATAAATGAATGAATAAAAGAAAATTAAGCTGGATGTTATACATGTATATCGATAACTATTAGATATGAAATGGATTTGGCTACTTTGACTAAAATGCAATACACACATTTATATTTATATTTTTTTCAGGTTTGAGGCGGGTCCAGGTTCAGGTACCCACAATGCAATACCAAACCAATACCCATATCTGTATAGGTAGTCAATTTAAAACCTAAACCCATACAAAAGTAAATGGGACTGATTTCGGATCCTTAAATGAGATGGGTTCGATTAGAGTACCCAATGAGTAAATCCAGATTGACATCCCTAGATTTAGATTTGTGTTTATCATAAGGTGCGTTCTCGTAATTAGAAATTACACGTTTGCATGAACTCGCTACTGGAGTTTTACCTTCAAAATTACAACAAGTAGCATTTGATTCATGTAGATCGCATTAAATGCCAATCCTATCCCATGCAGAAGTCAACGTGGGACTCTAATATGACAGCACAAGAGACTCTAATATGGAAGCCAGTGACACGAAAGTCAAAGTGGTGGGTCGAATCGCAGTGCCGAAGAATCAAAAAATGCTACATATGAAGTGGCCAAAGCAAATTAAATTATTATGGCCTAACTCGTGTTGGGTTGAAAATGCAATAACAATTCCCGCTCATCAGCTTGAATAATTGAACAAGGTTTAATCTTCCTGCTTATTCATTCTGCTCCCATCAGCCCTATTATTTTCTCTGTTGTGTTAGTTTTCATCGAGAGCAGATAGCCTACTGTGGGATTACAACAGACTTGCATTAATGCTCTAGGTATATTCCAAACATCGTTTAAGTCGGAGGTTATTTGCTATTTTACTTTAACGATCAAAGATCCGGATCCGGAATTTAAGTTGCTTAAATATTGCTCAGATCTGACTATTAAGATAAAATAGCAAATAATGTTCGATATGAACAAAATTTGGAAGATATGTAGAGCATTAATCTAAGATTCAATTTATAGTGTTGGACTTTGGAATCGAAAAAGAAAAAAGAGAGAGATATTACGACAGATCTACTGTAATCCCAGTTACGGCAGATGATCTGCTCTCAGTTTTCATCTACTTCATATTCAACTAACCTGTGCCCTAAGTTTAGCTTATTACGTAGTATGCATTAGGAATCATGATGCCTACTAACTACATACATAGAGGATTTCAAGAGATAATAGTCAATCTGACATGCTGGAAGCTGCGGATGAGTCCGGTTGTAGTGCAGGTAAGAGATCCTTCTTTCTCAAGTCCAAGAGATCCTTCACATCAATCTGACCGTAGATTGAGAGTGCTTGTTTCATTTGCTTCTACTTGAGTTGTCGACTGGGCGATGCGAAGCAACTATCCTTTGATTGTGAGTTCGACAGAGGTTAACTCTCAATACAGCATTTTGTGTTCAGTAACTGGGCAAAAAAATAAAGCGGAGATAGAATATGTTGCTCAGTATTGGAGATGTATCGGCTCGTTATTGGAGCTCGTGTGTTGGCTTACTCGTTTGAATGAGCTCGAGCATGATGAGCCTGAGCTCGAGCCTAGTCTCCTGAGCTGAACAAGTTCAAATCCAGGCCCGAGCCATGAAATCATTATCGAGTTCAAGCTCGAGTCATATCAACCTTTACTCATCGGGCTATAGAGACATCCTTATCGCTGGGATCCGAGTTAGGAAATTAACTTCCTACTCAAAATGCCTGGCCGACGAGTTGCAAAATTCTACTGATCAATCTCGACATCCGGCATTCTCTAACAAACCAGCCTAATGAATGGGTGTTATCAGATAAGACTCAAGCATGTACCTTTTTGAACTTTACAGAAATGGGAAAAAAGAGGAGAATATAGATATTAGCAGCAAAAGATAAAAAAAACACAATGTGGCTGAACACACTAAAGATAAAGAAATAGTTTGGAGAATAGGCACTCAAATAAGGGGTCAATTCTCCGCTCAGCACGGTTCTCGAAAGTACGGCTATTCCCATCCACATCCTACTATTTCATCTTATTCCACCATTGTTCCTATCTTTATTCCACCTTACCTACCTTTATTCCACCTTATTCTCTTTGTTCTCATCTTTCCAGCCGAACATAGAATAGATCCTTATTCTCCATCCTTATTCCTACATATTCCCGAACCGAACGCCCCGTTAGGAGCCTGATTACGAGAACATTCAGGTGAACAAGGTAAAGGTCAAAAGAAAACAACGTTGCCTGAAATCGATGCAAATGCAGCAAGGTTTGAACATCTGAGAATAAACAAAGTAGTTTCCACAAAGAAAAATGTAAAATACATGAGAACTATGAAACAATTCGAAAACTTGGAAATTATAAGTGATCCTTGAAGCGTACAACACAGATTTTACAAGGTTAATATACACACCAAAAGAAATGATGCATCAGTCTCTAAGTGGGGGGATCAGTCTCCAGTGAATCTAAAAGCTAAGAATGATCGCGCCAACGGCGGACAACAAATCAAAGAAATAAAATGAAAGAATTGATCACGAGAGACAGTTGGAGGACTTGGCTCACAAGTGAGAGAATAAATACATGTAGTGTGCAGAGCAGATGGGTGGGGGCACCGCCAGCTAGAAGGTGCCGCTTCCCTCGCTTGCGCTGATGGAACAGCTCTCGGATTTCACATGCCCACCCCTGGCAATGTCTAAACCACGAAGCCTTCCAAGTGAATCTTGCTGGACCTTGTCTGAGAGGGCGCCTGTGTGTGTAAGCAACTGGTGGCTGGACGAGCTAGACTGGCTCTGGCAGTACTGAGGGAACTGCGTCCCTTGATAGTGTTCAGCAGTCTGCTGAGCAAGCGAGAAGAAGGAAGAATTGCATGGAATATGGTGCAGCCCCAGTGAAAAGCATTCGTTGGGGCTTGAAAATTCACCGGTCGCAATCTTGAGCCTCTCAACTTCCTGTTTTAGTGCTTCGTTAAGTGCTGTCACATGTACAAAACCAACCGTAAGCATAAATACTGGCAAATCAGTTTTTATCAGAAGCAAACTGAACATAGTAAAAAAAAATTATCGCCATAGAGTATAATTAACTTGTCTAGCTGTCATCGTGATTCCTAATTAGTGATGCAGCAAACTAACTAGCAGTCATCCTCATTCCTGATCAGTGATGCAGCAAACTAACTACATTTCACGCAACGTGTTAACCAATAAGAATATTTCTTAGACAGCAGAGTATGTCCGATGCCATAATCACTGAAGTCACAAGGAATGAGTGGGATCGCTGCCCAATCCTAACAACTAGGAATAAACATCTACAAGATGGGGAAGTAGACCAGAAATATATAACATGATTCATTTACATATGTAACAATGTATCAGAATAACAAACAAAGACACAGAAAGATGAAATAACAAAGATATAAAGTCCAAGATATATTTAACAAATCCGTGATATCATTCTTCTTAAAGTAGCAAAACAGAACATGGCCAAATTGATAGTTAATAAAATATGACGAACTTTCAGACAGAAGATCGGAACTTACCGTCACTCAACTGTGCTTGCTGTTCCATAGCTTGCAATTGCATTCTAAGTTCAGCATTTTCTGTGGTCAAGCCAGCAGTATCTCTCTGAAAACAGTAGCAAAAATACACCAAAATCTCAAAGAAGATTCGACATTTTGGATCTTAAAAGCATATAGAGGAACAACATAGAGAAATAAAATGCATGGTGATATGCTACTCTTCAAAACAAAATGACAATGACTGATGAGTTAACTGGATACAAGTTTTCTTTTTTTGAAAAGTTAACATGAATGATACCCCACCAAACAATGTACTTGAACTGGCAAACAAATAGTAACCAAGATGTGCAGTTTATCGTATCGTCCTTGGTCAAGCCTACTACCAATGTACTGCAGTAGCAGAGGATGCAAGAATGAAGAATTCATGAGATACTTATCCATAAATAAAACCTTTGCGATACTAACCTGAAACATTACCTTCCATTCCCTGGCAAATCATTGTAATCCATCTGTCTCACTCCAACAGGCTACTTGTGCAGTCACCGATCCAGTTCAGCCCCCCCCCCCCTACCCCATTATTTTCCTTTTCTAGTGTAATTGTCCAAGGTCCACCAGTTATCTCATTCTTCTTAGTGCTGCACAAATTGATAGGAAATTGCAACCCAATGTTCATATCCATAAGAATTGGATCTGCCCGATCTTTACCTTGCACTGCTTCATAACTCTATCATATGCATTCTTTTCTTTTCAAGGGAGGAATCTATCAAGTATTTCAAGCCCTCAACTTCCACACACCCATCATACACATGATCATGATCTACATCTGTATCCATGATTCTCCAAACACCTTCCCCATTATATCCAATGGTCAAAACTTTTAGAAGCAATATCCCAACTAAAATAGACCCTGCCCTCTTCTCCCATTCACAGCCACAGGTACTTTCCTTACAATTGTGTATGCGTTCATTTTTCATTGCCTAGTTTAGTAGTTCCTTCAAATTATGAAATCACTCGAACACTACTTCGTCCTGAATCCCAAGTCATATCCCATTTTGCTTATTCATGTATATTATTGCAGAAAACATAGTTCAATTGCCTGCACATGTAACTATTCAACTAAAAATCCCAAAATTAAAATCAAGCCTTTTCTCATTTTAAGTGGGATTTGGTACATGGATCTGATACCTCCAAATCAATATCATTATTTTTTCCCGAATATATCAAGGCTTGAACCTAGCCTAAGTTCCAACTAAGCTAAACCGCTCGTAAATCGATGTACTACCTGTCCAACACTTTCATGTTCTCTGACCCCTCAAGGCAATCCATCCAATTTCCCAGACTCAGACCAGAACATCAATCGGGCTTCTGTGCATGATTTAACACCTCAAATATATCTCATTTTATCTTCTATTGGAATTTGGAATAATCTGAAGTAGGTCTTTATGATTCAACCAAAGGATATAATTTACAGAATTCCCAACAAGTTATTTTATAGCGTCATGAAGGCAGAACTCGGGGTTCCAAAATCTACTGTTCGTTTGGAGAATAAGCATGGGAATAATGGGTCAATTCCTCGCCCGGCGCGGTTCCCAAGAATACAGCTACTCCTATCCACATCTCATTATTTCACATTATTTCACCCTTATTCTTATTTTTACTCCAACTTACTTACCCTTATTCCACCTTATTCTCTTTACTCCTATCTTTCCAATCGAATAGAGAATAGACCCTTATTCTCCTTATTCCTGATCCTTATTCATGTTTATTCCCGAACCGAACGTCCCCTAGGGAATTTTTTTCGTTCAAGAAGTGAATTCAGAATTAAAACGGAAAATAAGAAATTGTAATTTAACTTTTTCTATTAGTCTCACTATGGATCCCATCCATTTTGGGACTAATCACACATTCACCTTAGCATTTTGGAAATATGCAACCACCAAAACAACAAGGCAAACAAGACAAAGAACGCACTCAAACCAAAAATGAAACCCAAGCTACAGATGGTACAAACAAAAGCCAACTAGAGCTATGTTGTCAAGCAAGTGGCGGATATTTCTATTTGGTCCCTACTAATAAGAAGTCGAGAAATGAAATATATGTCGAGGTATGGAAAAGCAGCACCAAGGATCAAGGTTGCAAAAGTCAGCATATCGATACCCGGTTATCTCGGTCATTCACTAAGGATTAGTTGGCAATCGAACGACTAAACGGATTTTAGTCGGTTTGGTATATTTATTTATTTGAAATATATAAAGCAGTTTTTATACATATGTTCTTACATATTTGCATAAGTTTGTAAATTTTCTGCACTATCGTAATGAAACAAAATGAAACAACTGAAATCCAATCTAACATTAAGCATCTTACATTATGTTTGATTTTTAAAAAGCAGAAAAGAAAACAATCCCAGAAAAAAGATTGTCCGACTAAATGACCCTTTTAGTCGGTTGGCCGACTAAAGGCCGATTAGCTCTAGTCGAGCATGCAACCCCCCTCCCCCCGACTAAACGGCTTAATCAGCCATTTTTTGCAAGCTTGCCAAGGGTAGCATGCCTCTTTTCTTCTCAAAAAACCAATTTTGCATAGATACAAGTAACTATGTGAACGTCTGGAGTTTTCAATTGGCAATAAGAAATATAATGAAAAAACATATATGGATGCAAACTGACGGATATGGATATAGGTATTATCATAACCTTATCCGTTTTTAATATGGATGCGGTACGGATAAATCTTATCCATTTTTTAATACAGATATTGACATATATTAAATGTATCTTATCATATCCTTAAAAAAGGGATATGAATGTAAAAAATGATACTGATCGCATACGAGTAATGTTAGAAATATTTTATAGAATCGACTTAAATATATACGAATTGTGGAAAACACATGATATAAATTTACTAAATGTATTTGTATCATAGAAGTTGTAGAAATATGGTAAAAGATGGTAAAGAATTATGTTATATAGGGTTAAAAATAAATCTATGACTAAATTTATATACGAAAATGGATATACATATACGGATACGGATATTTACATATATCAAAACGATATCCATATCTATATCCATTTTAAAACAGATACGGATACGGACGTCAAAATCTGTATAAAACAGACATGGTGACGGATCTTGCATCCCTAGAAACATAACACCTTACCATATATAATAGTCAGTGGTTATTCGTGGCATTGTAACCACGGGATATAACATGTAAAATTATGGTGTCATGATATCTTGGGCGCAAGATAGTCTCATTCAAATAAAACTTTGAGCGTGGGGACGGTTGTGAACGTCCCCGTTGATCTTATAAAGGGGATGGATACGACCGTCACCTATTATTCATTGTAGAAGGGACGGTCGTAACCGTCTCTATTATTCAACGTGGAAGGGACGGTTACAACCGTCCCCAATGGTTGGATAAATGGGACGTTCGTAATAAGCGTCCCTTCTGGTCAAATGAGACGGTGGTAAAGGGGACGGTCCCGTGACCGTCCCATCTGGACAGAAGGGATGGTTTTCATATCAATGAGGACGATCCTTGACCGTCCCCTCAGGGTCCTCTGCTTGTAGTGATTGTGTTTTAATATTTGTTTTTATTTTGGTTAAAAAAATAAATACAAGATACTTTTAGGCTACAACAAAACATGCTTGCAGCAATAAGTAATGGTGACGGAATTCTCTAGCAATCAAATGTCTCTTTTTCGATGAAAATTCCATATTACAAATGTTCACACTAAAATTGACATCACAAAAAAAAGTCTTCTCACACTTAAATAGGGTCGGATACATGGATTCTTGCTCAAATCCATGTTGAGAGATCCGACTATTTTTTACGTTAGTTATCGGCTGTCTAAGGCAATCCCCACAAGGGGGGATTTGAACTTTGGTCTTTTAGGTGGTAGGCACATCGCACTACCACAAGACAATTGAAGTGGGTTTTAAAATTGACATCACAAATAAAACTAAAATAATCTGATCTCACAGGTTGTGTTAACGGACTGCCAGTTGCAACAAAAATGTAGACCGAACTTTTTGCAATAGCTAATTGTGACGTTGATATCTGAATCAGTTGCCAAGAGACAAAATTCTATCACTAGAGTCTATTGTCGCAATGTATTTTTTGTTGTAGTGTCATTTTTTGAGGATATTGTCACATATATTTGTGGAAGTAGATAAAGATGTGTTTTCACTTTCATAGGGATACACATATGAATACAATTTTCATTCTTTTGGGGACAAAAATATGAAAATGGTTGTATATTTTTTTCTTATAGATATGTGTATGTATTCGAATAAATCAATGTGAATTAAGCGTTACAATGAGATATGAATATATTTGTTATCTATTTGCTATGTACCCATCTACAACTTGTGTGTTTCTTACGGATAAGGATATTCGTTCTTATTTTCTTGCAGAGACAATACGAATAAGAATACAAACAACAACAACAAAGCATTTTCCCACAATTAAGTAGGGTCGGTTACATGGATTCTTCGCCTCCATTCAGATCTATCTTGGGTCAATTCCGGGCTTATATCCAAAAAACTAAGATCCCTTTGTATAGTTTGTTTCCAACACTTCTTGGGCTGTCCTCGCCATCTCTTAACCGGCTCAACATCCCAACACTAGCTTCTCCTAACTAGTGCATCAGTTGATCTTCTTTGCAAATGACCAAACCATCTTAAGCGGTTTTCTCGCATCTTATCCTCGATCGGAGCTACACCAACTTTCTTTTTGATTGCATCATTCCGAACCTGATCTTTACATGTGTGTCCACACATCCACCTTAAGCATTTTCATTTCTGCTACAGTCATTCTCTGCATATGTCTATGGTTCACATGTCTACAAAATACGAATAAGAATGCCCATTTTTATTTTTTATGATACAAATACATATATGATTACCATTTTCAATTTATATGTTACGATATGGATAATGATGTGACTGTACAGTTATCTTGCATATATGGATATGAATACATATCCTGGTTAGAACTACTAAAATCCATTATAGGTGTGCAATTTAAGACTGATGTATTTGTATTTGTTTGCTAATTTACCCATCTTCAAGAAAAATATAGATATTCATTTGTATAACGAATACGAATGTAGACAATAATATTCTTTTAAAATTTATTGAATACAAATAAGGACTTTGTTTTTGTTTATTTGCGTATGCCTATACGGATATAAATACCATTTTTAACATTTTTCCCTAAATATGGAAACAAATATGGTTGTGTATTCTTCATGCAGATATAGATAAAGATATGGATGGAAATATGCACAAGTGTGTTTTCTTTTCTTTTATGTAGATAGGGATATATATATATATATGATTTTCATTTTATTGAGAATATTGTTACATATATGTGAGGATAAAGATAAAGATCATTTCTATTTTAGGTTGATTTAATAGAGTAATATTCAGATTCAAAAATATTTGTATCCATGTGTTATTTTCCCATCTTAAACTAAAATATAGATATGTGTTTCTTTTCAACTACATAGGGATAAAGATATTCACTTTTACTTCTTTCAAATGTATAGATATATAAATAAGCATACACTTTTTGATGTACATGCAGATACATATATGATGACCATTTTCATTTTTGAGGATATGGATACAAGATATAGTTGTATAATTTTCATGCAGATATGGAAATTACTACATATCCGGATATTGAACCAGGCGTGAGTTCATTATAAGGATGCAATTAGAGATGAATACATTTTTATTTGTTTGTTAATGTATTTATCCTTGAGCAAAAATGAATATTTGATTTTGTTGGTGAATGTGAATACATATAAGATTTTTTCTTTTGCATATATAAATACGTTGGTGTACGTTCAACGATAATATTGTGTTAATTGATGAGACTAGAGATGAAGCAAATGAGAAGTTTGAGGTGAGGAGACATGCCTTAGATACTAAAGGATATACAAGTAGGGCTAAGACTGAATATATGGACGAGTTGACAAGTCTCATCCAAGGAGAGATACCTTGATGTATGTTGTTCATCAATGATAATGTGTTAATTGATGAGAGTAGAGATGGAGTAAACAAGAAGCTTGGGGTGTGGAGACATGCCCTAGAGGCTTAGAGACTAAAGGATTTCGTATAAGTAGGATCAAGGCTCGATATATGAAGTGCATATTTGATGGAAGCAGTGGTGAAGGAATCGTGAAGATTGGATAAGATAACATTCATAAGCAATATTCTTTTAGATACTAGGGATCTATTTTGCAACATGATGAGGAAACCGATGAAGATGTTACTCATAGAATAAATACAAGTTGGTTAAAGTGGAGAGGAGTTCGTCCTATTCTATGTGATAAAAAATTCCTTTGAAAATCAAAGAAAGTATTACAAAGCAACTGTGAGACATGATATGCTTCACAGATCTGAATGTTGGCATGTGAACCATAGACATGCACAAAGAATGACAGTGGCATTAATGAAAATACTATTGTGGATGCGTGGTCATACACGAAAAGATCAAATTTGAAATAATGTAATCAGGACAGAAGTTGGTGTAACTCCAATTGAGGATAAGATGAGAGAAAACCTCTTAAGATGGTTTGATCATTTGCAAATGAGGTTGGCAGATGTACCAGTTAGAAGATGTGAAACTTGGGATGTTGCGCTAGCTAAGAAAGGGCGAGGAAAGCCCAACAAGTGTTGGAAGGAGACTATCCGAACGGATCTTAGTTATTGGGATCTTAGCCCAAGAATGACCCAAGATAGATCTAAATAGAGGCAAAGAATCCACGTAGCCAACCCTACTTAATGTGGGAAAAGGTTTTGTTGTTGTCTTGAGACATAGATACATATTACAATATGAGTTTTCATATATTGGTATACACTGATATGGATATGGAGATCACTTCCATTTTTCTAGTGGTGGATACAAATATGATAGTATTTTTTGCATATATAGATATAAATGTGCATATGGTTACATGCCCATATTTTAAAATGGAGTGGGTTTAATATGGATGCATTCACCTATAGTTACATTGAGATTTTTTTATGCAATAGTTACATTTCTATTTGTCGGCTATGTATTAAATTCAAGCAGAACATGGATGTAATTTTTTCGTATACAAATATAAATAAATATTCTTTTGATGATATGGTTATAATAAAGATAATCCATTTTTTTGCTTGTACGAATATATATAGTGATATCATTTTTTTTACAGAAATGAATATCCTTCTTTAAGATATGGATACAAATATAACTGTTTTTTAACAAGATACAAATATAATTGTAAAATTCTATAATATATCTATGTCCATTCTTACTATATTTAATAGTCTGTGGGTATACAGACTATTCACGTCAGTGATGCCATGATAATGTAACCATGTGTACACGAATAACAGTGAATGTAAATTTTGGATACTTCAATGTTGTGTTATACTTTAAATTTTACCTTTAGGAATTTTAGGACTGTTCCATTAGAAGATTTAAAAAATAATTACCTACTTTCAAAGTATATCAACTTTAAAAAAATCAGTATATATTTCAATAGATTTTGTTATAGGACTTTAACATTGATTTTTAGGAGTCTATGTTACGGAAGTAAATCATCGGATGAAGGTATAATCACAACTTTAACTATTATAAAGTACCAATGGCGAAGCCTTCTCCCAATTTAGCTAGGGTAGGCCACATGGATTCTTGCTCAAATCCATGTTGAAAGGTCCAACTATTTTTCCGTTGATTGTCGGCTACCTAAAGCAACCCCCATGAGGAAGGCTTTGAACTCTGATTTTTTGGATGGTAGACACACTGCACTACCACCAAACCATTGAAGCGGGTATTTTAAAGTACCAATGCATATACATATATTGATGGATATTAAAAAATTGTTATCTATATCCTTGAAAACAGGTACTATCGGATTCGAACAAGCATGTATTCACTTTATATTATTGTCTGGTGCAACGCACAACGTATCAGCTAGTTGAATTTGAATTTAATTATTTCAGCTCTACACCCTCCATTCTTGCATTGGGCATAGTCCTGCTCTACTTAATTGCACGCATTTGTTACAATTTCATTTAAACAATAAGAACGTATCCTTCAATTATACTTCATCCAAATGCACATATTCGTTATTAAATTTTCATAAAAATAAGGGCATATCCTTATTTGGAGAAGTGGAAGCCATTGCATTCTTATTGCAAATTAGCATGATTTTTCTAACATGAAAGGATGTTGATGATAATTTTTAACATTTTAATACAATTTTAGAAGATAAACAATGCTAGAAGCTTACCATTCATTTTGCCGGATAAATACCAAGGAAGTGGGACATGAAATGTAGATACTACACTTGGATGAAAATTTTCAGCAACTATCAGTGACTGATAGCATTGGGACATAGTAATATATGCATGATAAGGATAAAAATGATACTAGACCTAACATGCTCTTTGGACCAACAAAGAATTCCAACATCAGCCATGACCATCTTTACAAGATGAAAGACAACCAGAAATATTTGCACATATTCGTAAGACAGCCAACAATTTTCACTCATCATCTAGCTTATGTTGAATGAAAGGAAATAATCAAACGAGCCATGAAATTCAAATGCAAAAAAGGTAATATAATCAGGAAGTTTACCACATCTGAGTGATTAAACACTTAAACATGTATATATTTGTGCATTAAGAAATTGATACGACTAATCTTGAGTAACTATCCCCCAAAATATAGCTTGAAAAAACGTATACGGAGATGAAAAGTTGAACAAACTTTTGAATGGCAGCAAAAATTGGTGAAGCCTTCTCCCACTTCAAGTAGGGTCGGCTACATGTATTCTTGCTCAAATCCATGTTGAAAGATCCAACTATTTTTTTCGCTGGCTGTCGGCTACGTTATGTAACCCTCAAATGGATTTGGGTAGTAGGCACATTGCACTAACATTGGACCATTGAAATGGGTACAAACTTTCGAATGGCAGCACTATAAATAAATCCTAAAGAATTTGCTTGTTCATTGGTTTTAGTATTTAAGCCCAGTACTGCTGTAACAAATTCTAATGTCCTAAATAGGACGGATAGCATACTCAATATAACTCAGCCATTTGTAAACATCAAGTGCAGTCAAAGCAACACAAATATCTCCGGTAGTCTGTCCCACTCAGTAGGAGCGAGAAGTATGGAATAAGTCTGGTTTCTTTAATCTATCACCCGGATCTACACCTTATATGAATATGACTCCAAGTATTCATCTTGTATAATTTACTTAGCAACACACAAAAAACCTAGGGATACTCATAAATGAGTATCAGAAGAGCTCACCTTGAATACAGTTAGTTTTTACTATTTAGTTGAGATCTTCAGATGACGAAAAATAAAAACATCACATAAGCAATTAATGCAAACCTGATACAAGGTTAGCTGTGCAGAAAGTGTCGTAGCTTCAGTCTGAAGAGCTTGTACTTTCCTCTCGAGTTCAGATATATAACGGGCTTTTCGTTCTTTTGACCGAGCTGCAGATTGTCGGTTTGCCAATATTCTAAAAAAGAAGAAAAATAAAACTATATGAACAGTTTGAAAATTATAATGAGTTGCAAAACTTTGCCAGATATCATTGTGTTGGTAAAAATCAGACACGGCATCTTCATATTTTGAAAGTACTTCTCTTTCTTATCTTTTAGCTTCACCATCAATGAATTCTTGTCAAGTTTAGCTTCTTTAATATAAATATATGCATTTATTATTTTTTTCAGTGAAAACTAGGACCTTTCCAATATTTGTGGGAGCTAATCCACTAGTTTGTCAATAGAAAACTAGCATTGACAACTAGTTGAGATTAGTTTATAATGGAGCCAAACCTGCCAGTCAGACTCCCAGCCCGGATCTTGACAAGGTAATTAAACTCTGTATACTACCACCTCCCAACATAAAAACATAGGACCCTTATGGGGATTTTTAATCATCAACCAAGTCAACAATTGAGTACTGTAGCTCAGTTCCACATCTTTTCTGATCAGTTCAGGGCACTAATAGCACTATCATTATATTTAAGAGATCCGACATGAAACTGTGAAAACAACCATCTAGATATTAAGAACACGGCAACAAGCATCAAAATACTAATTTATACGGTTCCCAACAATCAGGGTGACAGCCCTATTCCATGGGAGAAGCAACCTAATAACCGTGTTCATATCTTGATTCTTCTCGCAAAAACCAGTAGTACAATGCCCTATATATAGATCCCACTCACACGCAACTCTCACAATATGTGATGAAAAATTAAACGTTTGAAAGTCGGCAACCACACTAGAATGGGATACTTACACGGGAATCCTTTTATAAAAGTATGTGTATATACACACTTGAACCCCTATATACTTCATATTTACATCATGACCCTACAAACTTCTTTTTTTAAGCAATTAAAAAGGTGGAACACTCCAAAGGTGACCACTCTACCTCGTATAATTATTAGACACCGTATTACAAAACAGTAGCAAAATCCGTGCCTAATAAAAGGCATTAGCATGTTCATTTCAATTCTCCGTGTAAAATCTTTCATTCCGGAAAGCAACCCATTTCTCAACAGCCGTATAGTTAAATCAAGGATATCACCTAAATCCCGCCCGCCTCGAATCCCCTCCAGTTGCTGCCCTGAGACTCCCAGAAGGACTCCACATCATCAAATTGTACACCAACAGAATGCCTACGGTCCCAGATACACCTAGATTGTACACAGGGAAGTAACACATGGTTGATGTCCTCAGAAACTGCATCACGCGGATGCATAGTGCATACATATGTGTCCCATGAAACACCTTGCCTTTCCTCACCCTGATCAATAGACGACCTTGCCTAAAGAAGCTAAAGAAAGATATTGATCCTCACAAGTACTCTCTATCCCCAAATCAGGGCACATTCTTGGACCACGATCCCACAATCGAAAACCATACCAACAGGCTTTCTGACTGAGAAAACATCATCCCTCCAAATCCAAGGATCTCGTCCCTCATTCCGACCCTTGACTCTAAACCAAGATCATAGACAACAGAAAAAACTCCTCCATCCTTTATCCAACAGCTCAGAACTGAACAGAGAGGCATGTGTCCCAACTGACCACGGCCAAACCACTCGTATGTCCTGATCAAAGGGCAAGACAAATGGACCGGGAAACATATCGCAGAATGCTCCTTCCTGCATCCAATCATCCATCCAGAAAGTGAACCTCCTCCCATCACCCAATATCGGACACATTGCTGAAATGACCTCTTGCATCACTGAATACATACATCTCCAAAAGGTGGAAGGAAATGGCATAAACAGAACAAATCAACCTGGTAAGGAGATCTGCATAGTCGCCCCAAATCTGAGTTATTTACTAATGGGAAAGGCTTTATTTATCTCCCTTAAGGAAGAACCCCCAGTCCTCGCTTATTTACCGAATGTGTCATCACATTCCACTCTATCAACAAGATCCCTAGAAGCCCCCCAAAGCCACCCAGAATAAACACCATCCAATCATCAATCAAGGAAGTGAACCTCCTCCCACAACCCAATATCGATCACATTGCTGAAATGACTTCTTGCATCACCGAATAAATACATTTCCAAAAGGAGGAAGGAAAGGGTATCACATCAAGCTGGACAAACAAGCAAGATGTAGCTCCATAAATAAAACGAATCAACCCAATAATGAAACTGCACGGTCGCCACAAATTCAAGTAATTCACTTAATGAGCAAGTCTTTGTTTCTCTCCAAGTTGAAGAACCCCCAGTCCGCCCTTACTTACAGGATGCATCACCACATTCCACTCTACCAGGGATCCCCTAGAAGTCCCCCAAAGATGCCCAGAGGAAATGCCTCATTAATGACTACATGCATTTGCAGATCCTAATCGACAAAACTTCACGAGGATAAAAAGATCGTGTATAGCTAACAAGACCGCCTTCACAAGGACCAACAAAACTCCTCTTGAGATATACGAGGCTTTCTATCCTGCCAGCTCTTTCTCCATTTTTTCAATCACTGGCAACCAGTTAACCTGTCTTAATTTATAGAAGACTAGAGGCAGACACAAGTAAGTGATGGGCATACTTGATCAGGAAGTCTCTAAAATGATCTCATAAGAACACCCGTTCCACATGCAACAAATCAAAGGGACAAATACGACTGCTTTGATGAAACAATAGAGTGCAGAACCCATCGAAGATGGTTGGCTACCACCTTGGCAACTATGACGTAGACTGCATTCAGCAAAGCAAGGGAGGAAATCTTTCACCCTACGCGCGACTTGCTTTCTCGGAAGAAGGAAGATCACATACATGTTCGACCGTTGAAAATCACGGTTACCACATCTGAACTCAGCAAGCAAGGCTGCAATATCCTTCTGGGCTACATTCCAAAATAATCTAAAAAAGAATACCGAAAACCCATTCGACCCAAGCGATCGATTAGCATTGAGTCGAAGACCACCTCCCGAATCTCCCAAGGGCTAAACTCCACAACAAGTCCATCAATACACTCCTATGTGAGCTGACCTACCCCATCCCACGTCATCCAGAACCACATCTGAACTCAGCAAGCAAGGCTGCAATATCCTTCTGGGCTACATTCCAAAATAATCTAAAAAAGAATACCGGAAACCCATTCGACCCAAGAGATCCATTAGCATTGAGATTGAAGACCACCTCCCGAATCTCCTAAGGGTTAAACTCCACAACAAGTCCATCAATACACTCCTACGTGAGCTGACCTACCCCATCCCACGTCATTCAGCACCGTTTCCCAAAGGTTATTTGCTAAACGCCTATGAATGCTCCACCATGTTCATCCGCAACAATGACGGAGTGTATCGAATTTCTTCTCCTCCATCGTTGGACATATCTGAAAAGAGTTTGTATTAGGGTCCCCTTCCCTATCCACTCCACCTCCCTCTTCCTATCTTCCTGCAAGATGATTTTCTACTACGCACTTCTAATCAATATTTATTCCTCAGAGAGATCCCTATTCCATAGTATCCTTAATGTCATCTAGCCAAGTAATCTCATTTACTCTTTAACTCATTGTTCCTCTCATTTCAATCATGGCACTACCTTGTAAATCAGAAGCATCTTCCTATGTTCCTTGGCTCCTCTAGTTTCAGCTTGTTCCCAACCTCATTGTTATTGAACCCTCTACATGATGAGAGACCTAAAAGTCATATACCATACCCCTAAAAGCATCTTCCAACATCTAGGACTTCTCGACCTAAACATAGACTAGGAATGATTGCCCTCACCAGAGTCCCAAGAAAGGCATGTGTGGTTAGAGCGCGACCTCAACAATGCGTGAATAGATAATGATTAAAATATATCCAAACATTCAACTGAGACTAAGAACCAATCCAATCTAGATCTAAATGTCTTGCTCCACCAAGTGTAGTTGTTGTTCGAGGCATCCAGCACCTTCAGGAATAGCTTTACCACCATATCAGAGAAAGCACCCAATCTAAGGTCATGCCCCTCTCTCGCCCCTGATTGATCCGAAACAAGACAGGTGGCATTGACTCCCTTGACGTTCCACATAACCAGCTTCATTTATCAACCATCGAGTTATCCCCATGCCACTTCCCAAGGCCGGGCACACAAGCACGAACCCCCATGGGGTCCCTCATCCCTAGACTCCTTCATGGATCCAATACAACAACCTCCAGATCCATCATTACCTCCTCTGAGGCAGCACTGTTGGGAGATCTTTGATTCATCTTTTATAACACACTCAAGTCACTCCATCACCTCGGGCATCTTCTACAGGAGAATACATGAGGGGTTACAGACAAGTCTTGGGACAATTGAGCCCCTTCTCCCCCCCCCCCCCCCCACAAAATCAAATGCTTTCATCAACTGCAGCAGCCCGCCACCACGCTACTTGCAGATGTCTTGAAAGATTGATGCATGAATAAGAAACCCCAATGGCCAAATCAACCACTGCCTCAGGCACTTCCAAAGGTTCCTGCACATGATGGACAGTGATGCAAAAACCGCAGCAAGGTTACGCCCCTTAGTCAAATCCATGGAAACCGTATCTCCACCTTCCTGACCTTCAAACAGAAGTCAAAGCTCGATCGACGTCTCAACAACCCTCCATGATAGAGAGGACTACCGAGGAGTCGAGCGTGAAGTCATGTAAGGGAGAGCCCAGCCCCACAAAGATCTGTCTCTGCATCCACAAGTTCTGAAAACAAAGAGGGATCCCACTGGGTGTTCAGATCCTGGCCATAATTGTTAAGCAGTTTTGGGGGCTCCATAGCTTCTGTGACAATCTCCAGGTCCCCTGCACCCTCATCGCCCATGGATAGAACATGGAAACCTAAAATGGGTAGAGAATTCATCCCCTACAGACGAGTAATGATGAGAAGATTACCACAGCCGACCAACCTGTGACTGGAAATTTATTCAAAGGTCATGTCAAGACATAAATCTACAAAATAGATCTGCGATCTGGTTTTATAACATGACCGAATGAATTGGCTTATGCTTTCTCCATTTGAACAGCTCTTTGTCATAGATCACATTTCACAAGTTTTTATCCCAGGGTAGAACAGAAACAAAAAGGAGGGGACAGAAACATCTGTTTTAGAAAAACAGCTCTGATGCTCTTAATTACAATGAAACGAGTATTTGAATCAATGCAACATCTCAGACAGAATGATGTCCATCACTTGTTTACGTGCACTTTGATCTTCAAGATTACAAAATTCCCAGCCTAAACGCTCGTCAGATTTTTTACCTGGATAAAAAGATGCATGTCCAATAACAAAAAACCAAAAAAAACGCACACCATTTTCTGGGTAAGAAAAGAGCAAAATCGCACTCTACTGTCACCATCACTCCTGGAAAAGAACACCACTAGAAAGCCTAAATACCATCACATCACACAATGCACCTTTAAAAAATAAAAAAAAATAAGAGAGAAAAAAGGGGGTCCGTCGCTCTCAGTCACCACAAATTCCACGCTAAATCGCTCTCTTTGACTCCTATACAGGTCTCGATCGCACACTATAAAGAAAATTTTTCAAAATTAACTAAACGCCCCACCCTCTCACAGACAAACCAACGAAATTTGCAAAACGATCGCACCTTTTGGCCCTCTTGGGATCAATCAGCGCCAGCTGCGCGAGCTCGTCCGCTGCCATTGCCTTCTTCGCCTCCGCCACCTCCCGGAACACGCCTTCCCGCCTCATGGCGGACTGCGAGCTCACCCCGCAACCGTCAAACGACCCGCTGTGGCGGTGCTTCCCTCTGCCGAGACCTTCTCCCTCCGGTCCTCCTCGATCGGCTGAATCACCAGCGTCAGGGGCAGATCCGGCGTCCTCAGACCTAAATCCGATCTTGTCGAGGTCCATGAAGGTGCGGAAGAGCTCGTCCTCGGCGGAGATCTCGTCCAAAGCGGGCGCGGCGAAGGGGTCGGCAGAGGCCAAGTCGATGTCCTCCGAGATCCGGAAGGGAAGTTCGGACTGGGCGCGTCGATGGTGCGGGCGGGACCGCAATGCGGCGGTGGTATGGCGGGACCAGGGGAGGGCCGGGGCGTCCGGCGGCGGCGGCGGGACGCCGTTGGAGGCGGAACTAGGGTTTGGCGGATCTGACATTGTCACTTGTGGTGGCGTTCTCCTCCTCCTCTCCTCCTCTTTGGGTCATGTGAATGAGAGGGAGGGAGGGAGGGAGATAGATTTGGAAGGGAAGGGGAAAATAGAAGCCTCGGTAAAGGCCAGGCGATGAGTGTCGAAAACGCGGTAATCAAGGAGGGTATTTTGCAGGAATGTCCCTCCTGTCTTCTGTGTCCAGTCGTGGTTGGATCCCGCCGTGGACATGTTTCGTTATACATCCACACTGCGATCGCAGGGGGCTTTTGTATGTGGATAGAATTGCACGTGTGATTTTTACTGCATGAACTTTAGAATCGTTATTATTTCTTTTGCACGTGTGATTTTTACTGCATGAACTTTCTAGATTACATTCTTGATCATGTAAAATTTCGTTATTATTTCTTTTGCATACAAACTTCTTATTTGTTTGGGTGTTAAAACTAATTAGATTTTGTTAAATTCTTCTGCATAATACATATTTTATTTATCCCCCTTCGCACCTCCCTTTCCCCATCCAGTATCGATCTCCACCAACCTCCTCGACTTCTACCCCTCCATCACGTTGGTTGACACTCAGACCTCCGCCCAGATCTCCCCTCCACCCATATGAGAAGCTTCTCAGCTACGCATCCGCCCTTGACTCCATTCCGCTCGCTATCCACCAAATGTCCTAGAAGCAATGACATCCATTCAAAATCCGATCCAGAAATGTGATTGGAAACCCTGGAAGTTGAGGATTTCTACATATCCAAACAAAATCAAGAGAAGGAGGAGCAGAGGACTTACGGAGCACTTACTCGAAGGAGAGCCTCTAGTGGGCGTCCTTGCTTAGCATCCTCCTGCATCAGATCCTTTATCGTCGGGGTGATGTCGTCGAACACGAGGGAAGGGAATCGGGCATTGTCCCTCAGCACGTCTGGAGGAGGGGTGAATGCATATAGCAGAGGATCTCCACCCTCCTCCTCGACCTCTGCCTAGACCTCCACTCCTCCGCACAAACCTCCCTTCGCCTCTGCCTCCACCCCTCTGACCTCTTCTACAGAGAAGAATGAAGGAGAGAGAGTGATGGAAGATCCGTCGAGACTAACTTAACGTTAACCCAATCAATTGACTCAAATAAAGTTAAAGTTGGCGCCAAGGTTTGTGGGGTAATATGGACCAACTTTAGGGGGATAAGGGGATAATAACGATGTTTACAAAGTCGAGAATGTAATCTATAAAAATTCTAGTGTTTGTGTAGGTTCAAACGAAATCAAGAGAAGGAGGAGCAGAGGGCTTACGGAGCACTTGCTCGACAGAGAGCCTCTAGTGGGTGTCCTTGCTTAGCATCCTCCTGATCAGATCCTTTGCCGTCTGGGAGATGTCGCATAACACACTGGAAGGGAACCGGTGACTATCCCTCAGCACGCTTGGAGGAGAAGGGGTGAAGGCATAGCAGAGGATCTCCACCCCTCCTCCTCGACCTCCGTCCAGACCTCCACTCTGCCTCTGCCCCTCTGACCTCCCCTATAGAGAAGAATGAACGAGAGAGGGTGATGGAAGATCTACCGAGATAACTCAAGGTTAACCCAATCAAATGACTCAAATAAAGTTAACGTTGACGGTAGGGTTTGTGGGGTAAGACATACCAACTTTATTACAAGGTCGAGAACATAATTACAAAAATTCTAATGTTCTTGGGATAAAAATCCCTTTTTACTAATCAAACTTTTATATTTTGGAACTATTAAAACGATTTCCAATTAGACAAAAGTATTCAATCGCTATAATCATAGTTCGGAAAATGATAAAAAAAAATATAGAATAATTATTAAATTTTGATAATTTACTATGATCATTTGGAGTGTCGTAAAGGTGAAATGATTACAAAAGATAGAACCGGATAAACTATATCCAGAAAACTTAAAATCTTTTTTACCAACATTTCACTGTATAAGGTGTTGTTTGACCCTACATAGTGCAACTCTTTTGTTCAGATGTAATACGTAATTGTAAAATCAAGGGGTGATAAAAAGTTCATTAAAGTACATGTTAAAAAGTAATTAATTAATTCTAATATGAAAGTACATGTTAATTGAAGCGTTAGAAAAAAATATTTTCATATCAGTGTGTGGGTTTAATGGGACTATCCCTACACACCTTAAAGAAATTAACATGTACTTTCATATTAGAATTAATGAATTACTTTTGGCTAGCTAAGATGAAGCCAACTTAGCTAGCACACCTTTATTTTTTTATTTCTTATAATATTTTTTAAAAACGCATGGTGGGATTTAAATCACTATATGATACCATGTTCTCATTCAAAATTTAACACAATTGAGACTCCCATCCCATCCACTGAGCTTGTCAAATTTCAACGGTTCTAAAACTACTAAAATTTACCCCTTAAAGATGGATGGGGTTAGGAATGTTTGTTGTACACGAAATTTAAATGACAACATGTTATCGTCTAGTGGACTAAAATCCACCATGTGCACTAGAAAAATATTTTAAGAAATAAAAAAAATAAGGATAGAGGTAACGTCATTAAACCCTATATATAGGGACCCTTCAAATGAGATTTTGGCTCATCTTTTTTATGGTGAGCCGTCAAGGAGATTCATAAAATCTCTATCCGATGGGTACTTGCAAAATGTTATGAAAAAGAGTGGTTTCATCATCGAGATCCATTAATTTTGAATATTATTTAATAGCTTAAATTTATCATTTAACTTGCATGGATTTGTGACGAAACACAATTATCCTCTCTTAATATATCGATGTTTTGTAAGCTAGGCAATTAGCAATCAATCAAAAAGCACTTAAGAGAAAGGAACTAAAGTCAAGTGACTAGTTTTATTTACTTGCGATAGCCTAAGGTTGAACAAATGAAAGTAGATATGACTCAAATTCAATTCAGTCAAAATAATGCATGTCATTCCAAAGAGAATTTTTTGGTATTTTTTAATGCAATGATGAAATGATAAGTAAATGCGAATAATCTAGGTTGGTAAGAAAATCAAGCTATTTGGCCAATTAATTTTAAATGCAAAATCAATCCAAATCACAAGTGATATATTTTCCGATAAACCTAGTTCAATTATGAATGCAATATATATATATATATATATATATATATATATATATATATACACATACACATATGTATATGTAT
The DNA here is from genome assembly GCA_037367405.1 of Ottelia alismoides. Lineage (NCBI taxonomy): Eukaryota > Viridiplantae > Streptophyta > Magnoliopsida > Alismatales > Hydrocharitaceae > Ottelia > Ottelia alismoides. The sequence goes on along the minus strand of JAZKJV010000241.1, from coordinate 400,935 downwards.
ATTTTTAAGTAATAAAATGCAAGTGTAAAAAATAGATGATTTGTTATGAAATTTATGCAATTTTTGGAACAATAAATATTATGAAATATAAACAGGAGCTAAAACTTACTCTATTTTTTAAAGATTTTTTTAGCATCATATGATTTCTTATGAATTATTTAAGTCACGATAAGTAAAATACATATTATTTTGACTGATCAGTTTTTAGAAATTTATCCATGCATCAAACAAATCCAAAAAGAAATCGAAGTTATATAAGTGTTAATGTTGATCAAGATTGGAATCCGAATTAGAGTTTAGAAGTAGAGGCTCCTTGCAAATACAAAAAGATATTAAATTAAGGAGAAACACATATGAAGCGTGTCTTGCAATTACCCACACTTACGGGGGATGGAACGTAAAATCTCTAGAATAATGTGCATCTCACGTGGAGCACTTTGTTATGACCTTGAAATGAAATTTCCAAAGAGATATTTTTTACGTAATTTCATCATCATGTGGTACTCATGTGACTTGTTAGGCAGATATAAAGGTGTTGGTACTTGATACTGATCAGATAAGAGGCATGTATCGTATGGCTTGAATAGTAAATTGTGAGAGGGTTGGGAGGGTTGGAAGGAGGAGTACACCATGTACTCCAATCCCGACCCTGCAACCAAACGAAGCCATAGTAGCTGCTAGATGGATCAGCTGGTTTCGATCGATGATCGTGAACAAGGGCATGTGAAAGGCCGTGATGCTAGAGAGTCATCGATCGGGTAGCTATGATCTACAACATCCAACGAATGGATATAGACTCCTATATATCATATGGGATTTGGAGGCTCTCTACCTAAAAGGTCGAGATATTACTTGAGGGTCCTTTCCTTCTCTTCTCCGTCGCAAGTCGAAGGTGAGGATCGTTCATTGGAGTTCGAGGACTGTTCTCCTTGCGGGTGGCTGCTTAGGTGGAGGATCGTCAAGGAGCTGGTGCAAGGGACGAGCTCACCAGAGGTTGTGGTGTTATGCATGGTACGAGGAAGAATCGCCTCGTTGGAGCATGGATGGAGAACGAAGGGGCTAGGTTGATCGTGCTGCCTAGGATGACGTAGTCCCCACCTCTTCCTCTCCGACAACTGCTGTGTAGAGGAGTGAGAGTTTAATGACAAAGGAGCATGCTGGATTCGCTCCTCGAATCCTCCCGACAATGAAGGTCTCAATCATTGACATTGTTGTGAGAGTGCCATGGTCGAGGAGGTCCTTCGTCGTCGTTTGTTGTTGGAGAAAGGTTCGCGCCCCACCGAGGCCTAGAGTTGTAGAGAGATGTGGGTTCAAGCTCCGAGGTGGAACTCGAATCACTAATGTAATTTCAAGGTGGATTTAGATCACCATATATCATTATGGATGTCATTCCAAATTCAACTTATTTTGAAGCTTATATCCCATCCATCATGACTATCTAATTTTTAACGATCTTAGAATTGTTTGCACAAAATTTGAAACACACGTTCCACTCATTATTCTTTGTAAATCTCTTAAGTTTTAATGCCATTAATGATGGTAATATACGTGATTGATAGTACCCATCCCACCATCTCATATATGATGCATTTCATAGAATTGCACTCCCCATCTATATATAGGTTTTTCTAATGAACCTTGAGCCCATTAGGATTGTAATGAGGATACTTATTTTTACTAATATTTTCTATCATTTTTTTAAAATAAATACCTATTGATTTACAAATGTTATATACACTCTTATTGCTAGTAATCATTCTCACAGAAAAGAAAACTTAACTTTATATAAAGTGATCGCATCTTTATTTGTATTACTGTATCTTTTCTATTCTCACTATTGACTATTCCATATTAATTTAAGGTTTGAATTTTGTGAAAATGATCACTCATAGTAAGAATATGACATAGCAATTGTAAACTAACATGTATTGTACTCAAAATGTTAGGAAACATTAGTAGAAGTGAGTTTGCTCATTTCAATCCTAATGGGCTCATGGCACATTGGACGAATTCCCTACATACATACACAAGGAGCTCCATTGGGTTTGGAGGTAAAGTTGTTTATATTGATTCATTATTTTTCATGTATGTCCCTTCCGTAACTTTCTTACAAGAAAATAGACAATTTATGACATCAATTATACCACTCTTAAAGATATACTATAGTATTTCAATCATCATCAATAACTTCTTGGCATTATTTTATCATCATATCTCTTAAAAATTGTTAAGATTTGTACAAATTTAATATTTTGTACTAGAATATATCATTACCCATGATCAAATTTCTAAAGCTCTTTCTTTTTTTTGTTAAAGAGAAATATATTTCCTTTTAACATGAAAAGATCTTGAAATAACTCCAACATACTAGTACATCTTATTCAATGAGAAATAGATATACATCATTCCCATATTGAAAGCTTTTAACTTTTTCATGAATAAAGCTTTCTCCGCCTTGTTGTTAAAAAAATTAAAATAAAGTGTGCACGGGAGACATATAAGCTAGCAAAGGTTCAATACACATAAGATAACATATGATCTATAGTTCACAATAAAATCATATTACAACAATGTATACAATAGTGACATACAAGAACAAGATTGATTTTATAGCTTCTCTCACTTCAGAAAGTGTTTTACTCATATTTTCCTTCACTCGTATTAAAGTATAACAAGACATCGAGAAGTCACGAGAGGGGAGGGAGTGAGGGAAGGGTGATTGGCTATGCAATGGTTGAATTCGATCCAGAACTGATGATCTGATCACGATAACATTTAGACTATTTAAAAAAGAGTGTTCATCATGATAGTTGGATCACAATCCAACGATTGTGCCACAAGATTCTACATTACATTGGAGAGAACGCGGTCCATTTTTACAATGAGAAGTTTATATAAATCTTAAGGAGTAAATTTTAGGGATATTTACACCCATAACCCTGAGTAATTTTGTAATTACCCTAGGAACTCTCGATAATCATGAATTACTCTTAAGGACCTAAATAACCACTTCATTTTACACTCATAACCTTCTGTTACTTTAGTTCATTTAACTGAACCAGATGTCTGAGTTAATCTAATCCAATTAGTGATCTAACGGTTGAGATTAATAAAAGAAAGAAAGGAGGGATAAGAGGAGGTGGGTTCGAGCACTGGAACTTCCAGCAGAGGTGGCGTCGTTCACGGAAGGAGGCAGCAGGCTGCGACGGGGTAGAGAACCGACCAAGGACTTGGCCTGGAGTGGTTGGCAGGGAGTTGCTGGAGCTTGCGGGTGAGCGAGCGGCGGGAGGGAGGCGAGGGCTGGAGCTTGCAAGCGTGAGGGGGGGTGTGCTGGGGCTTGCGGGTGGGCGAGCGACGGGAGGAGGGCGAGGGTTGGGGCTTGCGGGCGCGGTAATGGGGGGGAGGGTTGGGGCTTGCGAGCGCGGTAATGGGGGTGGGGGGAGGGCTGGGGCTTTGCGGGTGCGGGGGGGGAGAGGGTCGGGGTTTACGAGCTCGGGCAGGGGGCGCGAGGTGGGGAGGGTGGGGGTGAAGGATATGGTTAGATCCCCAAGCGCATCACAGAAGCGTGTGCGTCGTATCGAATACGACAAGGAGCGACTAGTCGGACTAGTTGCTCGATGCAACGGAATTTAAAAATTTTCATGTGACGAAACCACATGATCCAAGAACACTTCTCGGATCGTTTCGTATAAACCACAAACAAGTATTAGGGTTACCTCTTGAAGCGTGGTTGCGATCGAGTCTCTAAACGAAGAGACCTCATGTCTCAAGTCCGATTCGACGGAGGAGACACTTGCGAGCGTGGGGATGAACCGCGTGCTTCTCGCAATCCATGTTGATGATCCAAGTGGCGGATCTCCTGATCTCGACACACGAGATCCGTCGTCTTCTTCACGAGCGAGGCGCACCGAAGGAGACGGAGATCCACGAGCAGACGATCGGGCAGCATAACGACGGTGCTACGGCGATGGAGAACCTCTCCATAGCATCCATGGTGGACGGCCATGAGAGGGAGAGAGAGGGTTGACGCCTAGAGAGAAAGAGAGAGAGAGAGAGAGAGAGAGAGAGAGATGCTTCTCAAGAATTATGTGTGTTAAGAGAGAGATGGGTATGCCTCTCTATTTATAGGGTTTTAGGATCCATGGATCTCAATCCATGGGACATATAAAATCAATGGATGAGATTGATTTATGTCAATCCAATGGTCAAGATTGTTGTTGGTAAAACCAACAAATTTAGGTTAAAATATATTTGACAAAATCAAATATAAATTAGTCCTAAATCAAATCTATAAATAAGGAGAGAATGTGCATGGAGATTTCATCTCCATGCACCTTCCGTGTGGACGGCCACACATTCCTATTAGGAATGATGTGCCGCCCACTCTTTCCATGGGGAGAGCAATCTCATGGAAATCCATGAGATTGCATATCTCCTTAAAAATCTCCTTTATTTATTTCCAACAACTTTTGTTGTCTTTTTATTCTTCAAAAATAATTCACAATTATATTTGAGAATATTGCAATCTTGCCATGGAAAAATTGTGACTCAAATTCACAACCCAAAACAATATATAATTTAGATTGTCAATTAATTATACAATGTGTATCCAATACACATAATAATTAATCAACACATATAAATTATAATCAGCTCTTTCTAATACATTATAAATCACATTTATAATATATTATGCATAATTGGATATTGCTATCCACGTTATTCTTATCCATGATGATTAAATCATATTTAATCATCTTAGATCTCTTTATCTCATGTGTTCAAATAATATGAATCATATTCACATTATTCACATCTTTGATGATTAAATCATATTCAATTATCTTAGATAACTCTCTTTATAATATGAATCAAATTCATATTACTCATGATAATGAAATCACATTTAATTATCCATTTTCTCAATGCTCGGATATAGAATTATCCATGAACTCCTTCAAGGATAATGCTCTTTCTCCGCAGATACTTGGAGATAAGGACAGGGCGATTGTGTTGTTCCACGTATAGTGACTTGGATATTGAGATCACATCTCAAATCCAGATCTCGGGCCTCCCATAGATGCTTGATTAAATCAAGACCGTAAATCTAATCTTCTCATTGGATCTGAATCACATTCAGATCAATGTCCAATATTTGGACTAAGATTAGGTTACTTCTCTACGTAGAGGAGTCACTAAAATCCAGATCCATTTCATCACTCCCTAGGAATGGAAGCGTCATGGTTATACAATCGTTTATGATCACATCAACCTCAGATATTCCCAATACATGTACATCCTGCATACTAGAAGACTCAAAATAAACCCAAAGTATTAGATCATCTTTACACTGTCTACTTCATGGTTTTATCAGTAAGTTTCTCATTCGATCATTGGGAATCGGTATTGATCATATACTTTCCAAAAGCATATATCATACCTAGGTCTTGATCATTGATGACACGCCTGAGCACTCGGGTATAAGGTACTAGAAATAGGTCGTCGCGACCCAAGCGATCAGACTGTGTCGATCAAGAAAAATGAACCACTTAAGACAGATAAAATCAATCAAACACGAATAGCGGTCCTGCTATGTGATTAACCTGGTATAGCACCCAGGGTCGAACTCAAGGAGCACGGATTGGCCTCTCGGCCTACGAAGTAGTCAAAATAAAGGAGAAAATCTTTTTAGTGGTTTTTAATTTGTTTTATTTTTTTTTTGGATTTTTAAGTAATTAGGACAATAGAGAAAAACAAGGAAAAGCACACTTCAACAATTTATTCAAAGCATCAAAAATCAACCAAAAATTGGAGTAAAAATATTTTTTTTGTATTTTATATTTTGTAGTGTTTTTGGTGAATTTTTGAGAATTTTCTTTTATTTTATTTTCTAAAAATCAAAAAGTGAAGCAAACAGTGGGTACTGTCCAGCCGAGCCAAAAAGCCCTAGATAAAATATCTAAGGGCCTTACAATGGCCTAGAGGTAATTTTCCTGTAAAGATGATAAAACGAGGAAAATTTAGGTATCAATTTTATTATTTTTGGATTTTTAATTTATTTACTAGAATTTTTATGGGTTTTTAAGTGTTTTAAGTTTTTAGTGGTTTTCAGTAATGAAAAATAGCCAAAATTGGCTAGAAAATCAAACTAAGCAAGACAAACAGTAGCTAATTTTTGTGGAATTTTTAAGGGAGTTTTAATATTTTTTTGTGATTTTTCAAGTTAGACAGTAGCAAAAATGAAGGTTTTTGAATTTTTTTAAAATATCAAACGAGATCAAAAATGTCCTCAAAAATCCACAAAAATTTTACACCATGGCAGGAGCCATGTCCAATTTTCGTTGGATTTGGAGGTGTTATGATATTTTATTCAAAAATAAAGGAAGGGCATTGTGCGCAGGGACCAAAGTGCAAATACCCAAAGTCCTGGGGGTCCTGGTGCAAAATACCCAGCAAAACACGCGCCACGCGCGTGCCTGAGGCACTCAGGGACCTATATGTAAGAAAAATAAGTTCTGAGGACTTATTGGTAACAGGTACCAAAAGTCCAGGGGCTTATCTGCAAAATACCCAAAATAAATCGCACATGCTCAAATAAACCACGCACAGGGGTATAAATGCAAATAAGTAAAAGATTTCAGTCATTCAATAACATCCAGAACTACAGGGGCATATAATGCAATTAACCCAAAGAAACCACGTGACGAAGCACGTGTCAGACCATGTATAGGGGTATAACAGCAAATAAAGGCAAGCACAAGGGTCTCTATGCAAGTTTTCCCAAAACTAAACAACTAAACTCAATATTTACAAGACTAAATCTAAATGCAGAAAGTAAAGGGGGCCTAAGGATAATTTACCCCTTTTATTAATGTCGAGGGATGGATGTGCGCCACGTATCCGATCGGTCGGTGGAAGATGCGCGGCGCACGACGAAGGGAACCCTCGGCGAGATCCGATGGCTGGGAAGAGCCCACGTGGATGATCGGTCGGCTGAGCTGCGATGTGGGACTGCGAAGGTATGTCTGGCTCGGATCTGACGGACGAGATTCAGCCACGTACAGGATCCGACGGTCGAGACTCGTCGTGGACAAATCTCGCTGGATCAACGGTGACGATCAAGTCCTCAAGAATCTGGCGGTGCTGGTGGCTCCCAGGATGGATGGACGAGATCTGATCTGGAGCTTCGAGGCTGATCTGACGGCGATGGAGGATGCTGGAAGAACAGGTGCCCGGCGAACTTCATCGGCCTCGTGCGTGTACTGGGCTCCTCCGTGGAGCACTCTGATGGTTGAAGAAGAAAGCTGGAGTGCTCCCGCGTCTGCCGGTGGGCTCCGATGATCGAGCCGAGCTCCGAGGAGCTCGGGCGAGGTCGGCGGAGCTGGGTCTCCTGGCTGGATGATGAAGGGCCTCAGATGGCCTTCGTTTTGACCTGAAATGTGAACCAGAAGACTCACGGGTCGAGGGCAAATTGCCTCGACCCGGTTAGGCGAAGTGGGGGTGGCTGGTGCGTCGGGACGGCGAGCTCCGGCGAAGGTGGTGGACGGAGGAGCTTGGTTCCCAGCTCCTATGCGAGCTGGGTTGAGTGAGTGGGTGGAGAAGGTGCGTCGGACGAAGGCAAACGTAATGGGCGATTCCGATGATCGAAGTGGGTAACGGGGTGGTCGGAATCAAAGAACGAAGGCGGCGGTGCGATTTGGGGGTAAATGGAAATTAAAGGAAATGGCGGAGCTAAGTGGCTACCTGGGTGAACGGAGAGACTGGGAAGGAGCTGGGGATGCTCCTGGTCGTCGCCTCGAGGATCGTCTCGGTCCGAGGCTTGGAGCTCACGCGAGTGGCGGAGCTGCGGCGGCTACGTCGCCGGATCGTTGGATTGACCTCCTCTCCTCGCTGCAACAGGTCGGGGATGCGAGCTGTCACCTCACACACTCTCGGGAGCTCACTGGAGAACGAAGCAAATGGCCAAAGATCCAGAGAGGAGGTGGCGGAGCTCGTTTATGTATGCTGGAGGGGTCCGAGAAGGATGGCTCGGGTAGGGTCGTGGTGGCGCGCGGATCCCAAGGTGGATGCCCGGCGAGGGTGTCGGATGTGGGAGGATCAAAACGGAGCCGGGGTTTAGGGAAATGGGTGTCGGGTCGAGCGGGCGAAATTTCGAGAAGTCGGGTCCGGAGCTCAGACCCGCGGAAAGTGGTCCTGGGGGGGGTAGTTGACCGTGCGGTCAACTTCCCCAGGACCCTATGGGAATGGGCCACGTGGCTGAGTTTTGAAATGGAAATTAAGGGTAGCTAGGGCCCGAATTTGCAAAAACTCAAAACACAAAATATTTTTATTTTATTTTTTTCTATTTTTTGTGATTTTTAATTAATTTTTGGAAATAAAAATAAGGTATATACATAGTATGTACTATAGGTATGTGTACACAATTAGGGTTTTTGATTTTTAATTATTATTTTTATGCAATTTTATTCCTATTTTATATTTTATTTGTCTATATTATAAAATAAGGAATAAAAGAGTGTTTTTATTTTATTTTTCTTATTTATATACATAGGTAAAATAAATATATATGTACATCTATATACATGGTATATGTACAATGTATTTTTGTATTTTTAATTTTGCTCTTTTTATTTTGTTTTTGTTCTAATTCTTTTTATTTTATTTATTTACAATATATAATATAGAATATTTACAAAAAGTTTGGAAAATAATTTTATTTATTTACAAGGTTAAATAAATATATAGATGTGGTTTATATACATGATGAAAGGGGTATTTTAATTCTTTTTATTTTTAATTTTTTTTCTTTTGGTTTTTATATTTTATAAATATATACAAGTATTTACAAGCATATTTTTGGTGAGGAAAATATCTTTATTTTATTTACATAAATATTTACACATGAGCCCCTATCTCCCTCTACTTTGGCTTTTATGCGGTCAGGCCCATGCTGAGCCCTCCCTTGGGTTAGGTTGCTCAATATTTATTCTAAATATTTCCCTCTTTTTCTTTTTAATCTTTATTCTTTTATTTTTGCACAAAAACATGCTAATTATAGGTTTTTACACAATGCATGCTTTTGGTAATTATTTGTATTTACATGAATATACGTGCATTTGCAAAGGTTTTTGTAGCTAAAATATAAGAATAAAGAGTGATGAATGGGTATTCATCACCCCCCTATACTTAACTTTGCTAGTCCCTTAGCAAACACTTATTTGAAAAAGAAGTGAAAAAGAAAGAAAGAAAAAAGAAAAAGAGGGGAATGTACATGGATCAAGGTTGAATATTAAACTTTCCTTCATTAAATTGAAATATGGAGCTCGATCAGATCTTTGGATTATTAATGTGTCGGAACCTTATTTAGACTTAAGCTTAAAACTCAACAGCCTCTCAGTTCCACCAATCTATGGGCAAGACTCCTCAATAAACCAGATCAGAACAAGTCTACATACACAAACTCTAATGACCATGAATCTTTCCATGCAGTGTAAGTGATATGTGGCTCCCCACCTCAGAAGTAAAAAAGAAACAACCTCCCTCAACCTGGTAACTCTAATGCCTCGGTCTAGCAACTCTTTCCTCGAGAAGCGGGGTATTCCCTTCTAAGTTCAAGTACAACCGGCTCAAGAAGAGGGGGAAGAAGTATAGACTTTTGGAAGCTCAGCCAGTGTAGCTAAGTCTCCCACTGCAAGCTTCATGAGATGTAACATGATACCATAAGCTTTTGCTTTATTTGACTATATACACTCCGGTGGGGTTATTAAATTTTCAATCCGACCCACCACTTTTTTGGAGTTCTTTTTGCATTTTGCATTTTTTTCAAGTGCTTCTATACAACATATCTACATGGTGCAGCATATAAGAAATTTTCCTCTTGAGCCAGTAGACTATCCCTCTTTTGAAGCTTTATTGCAACCCACAGCTTCTGTCTTTAGCCTTCATCACCACTAGACCAAGTTGAGACGCACTTCCTTCACTAGAAGAAGAAGAAGAGAGGTTCCGCCTAGAAGTACTACCCTCATATGCTACCCCAAGCCAAAGGAAACTGCCTCCTCACCACCTCATCCGTGGAGAGCCATGTGTAAAGTGTTGGTGCAAGTCAAGCCATTGTCTCTAAGAGTCATGCGTGTGTTGTTAAGTGCTCTACTTAGGCTCATCAAGATGACATATGCTCATAGCCTAGTGGACTCAAAGAATTAAGTCCTTATGGACCTGAAAAGCCTTAACCCTAAGCCCTATAAGGTTCCTCTTAGAGTTAAGTGGATTAAGATCTTATTCAAGCTCCATTTCTCAATTTAATTCCAGGCTTAGTTTAAATGTCAACTCTCATCCAGGAAAAACTATATACATATATGTACAAAGATGCTATTTACAAATATTTACAATCGTGCAAAATTTTTGAAAAAATGTTTTGAAATCATGGATGAATGATGCATGAGGTGCAAGTTTTGCAAAAAGATATTTACACATATTTACACAAGATTTTTGCAAACTTTTGATTTTCAAAACATTTTGGAAAAATTTTGTACTATATACATAATTTTGATACAAAAATATTTACACAAGCTTTACACAAAAAGATTTTTGAAATCATTTTTACAAAAATACTTTGTACACTAGCTATGTATGTGCAAATAAAAGAAGTTTATGTACATGAAAATTTTTTAATTTTTGTGATTTTTAGCCATTTTATTTATTAACACACTCACACAAAGTACGAGTTATGGCTAAAGTATGTATGAAATATACACACCCCCCCTATACTTAGCTCGAACGATGTCCTCAGAGTGATCAAGAGCGATGAAGAAGACATAACTCGTGCTTAGTAAAAGGGAAGTGAAAAGGAATGGCTAAGTACAGAAACGAATAAATGAATAGAATGAGAGGGACTCGGTGGTTTCCCCCTATACTTAGGATTAACTAATCCTAAGTATAGAAAGCTGTACATGAAGGGAAATCCGAGTGAAGAAGATACAGAGTCTGCCCCCCCCTATACTTAGGATAAAATATCCCTAAGTATAGGCAGCAAAACAGGAGCAGAAAGAATGAAAAGAATACCCGCAGGTCCTACATCCCCCCTATACTTAGGGTAAAGTACACCCTAAGTATAGCATAATCATAAGATGAGAAAAGGGATGTGGGACTAAAGAATAGAATGATATGGACATCTGGATCTATACAAGGCGGAGGAACAGTGAAAATCAGGCATGAGATGCAAAAGATGTGAGTCAAGAGACCACATCTCACGCAAAATGAATAGGGGCAACAATAACGTCCTGCGGCTCATGATCTAGAAATGGCTTGAGCCGCTAGCCGTTCACTCGAAAGGTACTCTCAGAAGACAACTCGGATATATCAATGCTACCATTGTCGTGTACCTTTCTGACCAAGTAGGGTCCCTTCCATTTGCTCTGCAGCTTCCCTGGAAACAAACGAAGCCTCGCATCAAACAGCCATACTCTCTGTCCAATCTCAAAATGCTTGTGGCTGATATGAGAATCATGCCACTCCTTCACTCTCTCCTTATATTGTAGGTTGTTTGAGAAAGATGTATCTCTAAGCTCCTCCAGGGCAGCTAACTCTGCCCTCCTCTGGTCTCCTACATCATCTGGATCCATGAGAATATTTGTAACTGCCCAAAGTGACTTGTGCCTCAGCTCAACAGGTAAATGGCACGGCTTGCCATATACGAGGCGAAAGGGAGATGTGCCCAATGGTGTCTTGAAAGAAGTCCTATATGCCCACAAGACCGAGTCCAAAAGCTGTGATCAATCCTTTCGGTCAGGGCGGACGACTTTCTGCAAAATAGTCTTGATCTCCCTGTTCGAGACCTCGGTTAGACCATTCGTCTGTGGATGGTACGGTGTGGCAACACGATGGTCTATACTGAACTCGCTAGCAAGGGCCTTCACCTGGTCGTTGATGAAATGAGACCCCCCATTAGAAATCAGAACTCGTGGAACCCCGAACCGCGTGATGATGTGCTTCCTCAAAAATCTGCAAACTGTCCTCGCATCAGCAGCTCGGGCGGGGATGGCCTCAACCCAACGACTAACATAATCAACGGCCAACAGAATGTACTCAAATCCCTGACTCTTAGGGAATGGACCCATGAAATCGATGCCCCATGCGTCAAAAACCTCACAGAAATGAATGGGCTGCATCGGCATCATATCACGCTGTCCACAAGTGCCCATCCTCTGACAGTCAGTACACCTCTTCACGAACTCATCAGAGTCCTTGAAGAGGGTAGGCCACCACAAGCCGGATTGGAGCACTTTCTGTGCCGTTCTCCTCCCAGAATGATGTCCTCCTGCCTCAAGCTTGTGGCAGTAAGTGAGGACGCTATGGTGCTCCTCCTGAGGAATACACCGACGCCAGACGCTATCCCCTCCTTCGTGGTAAAGGATGGGATCCTCCCAGTGGTAGGACTTGGCCTTCGCAAGGAAGGTCTCAAGCCTCTGCCTGGGCCAATCTTGTGGGACTTTCCCGGCAACGAGAAAGTTCACAATATCAGCATACCACGGGAGTGAGGCGATAGCAAGGATCGCCTCATCTGGGAAGGTATCTCGAATGGGATCAATCTGCTCAGACTCCTCAGGCTGCTCTAAACGGGAGAGGTGATCCGCCACCACATTCTTGACTCCAGGCTTATCCTTGATCTCAATGTCGAACTCCTAGAGTAGAAGGATCCATCTAGTCAATCTGGCCTTGGCATCCTTCTTTGCCATGAGGTACCTGATGGCGGTGTGATCTGTGTACAAGATCACTCTAGATCCAATGATATAAGATCGAAACTTATCTAGGGCGAACACTACGGCTAGCATCTCCTTCTCTGTGACCGTATAATTCCGCTGGGCAGAATCCAATGTGCGGCTAGCGTAGTGGATAGCGAATGGAGATCCATCCCTCCTCTGTCCCAGCACTGCCCCCACGGCAAAATCGGAGGCATCCGTCATGATCTCGAATGGGAGAGACCAATCAGGCGGCTGGAGAACAGGAGCCTCAATCACGCACTGCTGGAGAGTCGAAAAGGACGAGAGACACTTGTCATCGACAAGGAACTCGGTGTCTTTCGTCAAGAGGTCAGTCAACGGTCGGGCAATCCTGCTGAAATCCTGAATAAATCTCCTATAAAATCCAACGTGCCCCAGGAATGACCGTAGCTGCCTCAAATTGGACGGCGGTGCGAGTTTTCTAATGACATCAACCTTGGTCGGATCAACCTCCATGCCCCTGTTGGAGATGATGTGGCCAAGCACCGTCCCTTGAGTCACCATGAAGTGACTCTTCTCCCAAGATAGAACCAAATGGTGTTCAATACACCGCTGGAGTACTCGGTCTAGGCAGTCAAGACAGGAGTCGAATCCGTCGCCGTAGACCGAGAAATCGTCCATGAAGACCTCCAAACGCTCCCCTACCATGTCCGAAAAGATCGACAGCATGCACCTCTGAAAAGTCGCAGGGGCATTGCATAGCCCAAATGGCATGCGTCGAAAGGCATATGTACCAAAGGGACAGGTAAAGGTGGTCTTCTCCTGATCCTCAGGAGCGATGGCCACCTGGTTGTAGCCCGAGTACCCATCCAGGAAGCAATAATGGCTCTTCTCTGCCAGTCTCTCAATAATCTGGTCAATAAAAGGCAGGGGGAAATGGTCCTTCTTGGTGGCTTGGTTGAGTCTCCTGTAGTCAACGCAAACCCTCCAAGAGGTGGGTACTCGTGTAGCAATCTCCTCTCCCGACTCACTGATCGCAGTCGTGATGCCCGTCTTCTTGGTCACCACATGCAAGGGGCTAACCCACTTGGAGTCGGAAAATGGGATAAATAAAATCTGCACTCCACCATTTTGATATTTCCTTCATCACGACCTCTCTCAGGTTGGGGTTCAGCCGCCGCTGGAACTCACGCGACGGCTTCGCCCCCTCCTCGAGATAGATATGGTGGGAGCACACTGATGGACTAATCCCATGGAGATCTGCTACGCTCCATCCGATTGCCTTGCGGTTCTTTTCAAGAACCCCCATCAAACGGGATTCCTGCTCTCCAGTCAGATCGGCAGATATGATGACTGGGTACATCTCAGGCTCGCCCACAAGGAACCGATACTTCAGCGAAGTAGGGATCGGCTTCAGCTCTGGACAGCTGGGCGCTGGCAATTCTGGCTTCGGAAGAAAATGTGTCAATGCTGCTAAGTCTGCCAAATCTGCCTGGGAGAAAGAAAGCGAACTCTCGCAAACTGGATCTGGAGAAGGCTGCTCAACTGTGTTGTCTCTGATCTGCTCTGCATCTACCTCCTCCTCATCTGTAGGCTCAGGTGGACTCAAGTCTGGCATCTGATCAACGCAATCTGCCCAATCAGACTCTGAATCCGAGGGATCTGCATCAAACAAGGTGGCATCAGTACCACCGTAACACAAGGTGGCCTCAGTACCACCATCACTAGAAACTGTGTCGCGGTCGAGAACCGGCTCTGCTGCCTCTACTATATCCTGGACCAGGGCTGTGCTCTCCAAGCTCTCCTCTGTTGTCATCTCTGCATCAGTGGTGTCTGGAAATGAGAGGATGGCCTGTGCGGAAGGGTCTGCCCATGCTGCCTCATCATCAGTGATCACAGTCCCGGTGGATGTCTGGCTCGACGTCTGTCAGCTGCTCTGAATCTGTGCTATCCTCTGAGCGTGCTCTCTCTCTGGCTCTGTAGTCCTCGACCATCTCTATTTGTATACTCTCGCCCTCGACGCGAAAGTACACCTTCCCGCTATCATGATCAGTCACCGCCTTGGCTGTGGCCAAGAACGGACGACCAAGGATGATGGGGGTATCAGCCACTGACTCAGGGATCTCCATGTCCAACACTACGAAGTCCACGGGGAATTTCAGGCCCTGAATCGTGACGATAACGTCTCGCAACAACCCCTTCGGCCTCTTGACAGATCGATCAGCAAACTGAAGGACTGTCCTGCTCTGTCTAAGAGTGCCCAACTCGAAGCGGTCGAGAAGGGCTGCCGGAAGGAGGTTGATCGACGATCCGCTATTCAATAGAGTCCGGTCGAACCTCTGCTCACTAATCTGACATCTGACATACGGTGCCCCTGAATCTGGCCTCTTGGCTGGCAGACGGTTCTGGATCGCGAAGCACGTGGCTTTCATCAGCACATGAATCTCTGAAGTGTGGTTCCTCCTCCTCCTCCTGACTGTAGTCCTGTCTCTCAAAGATCGCTGAAGAAGGGGGATGTGCTGCAAAGCCTCCTGGAGGGTCAGCTGGATGTGGAATCTATCGATCATGCTCTGACTGAACTCCTCCTGCTCTCTCTTTTTTGGATCATTTTCTTTTTTCTTCCTCTTCCCCATCTGAAGGGCTCTAGGGAAGGGGATCATAGGGTCCTTCTCAGATGAAGGACTAGAAAAAGGCCTAGACGGCTCGACGGCCGGATCCACACATACATCAAGCACCACAGTGGGACCAGAAGAAACTAAACCTTTTCCTTTATTCACAACAGTGTTCTGAGATACATGAGAATGAGGAGAAACAACTGCTCTCTCTACAAAAACACCGGTGGCCTCAGTACCACCATGGGCTGGCTCTGCTACTGGACGTCTCGCGGCCTCAGTACCGCGGGTGGCTCGGCTCCTCGGGTGGCATCAGTACCACCTCCTCGAACTGGTGAAGCGGCGGCCTCAGTACTGCCGGTGGAATCAGCATCCTTGGTGGCATCAGTACCACCGTCATCATCATGTGCGGTCTCAGTACCGCTCTCCTCCTCCTCATCTGGCGCCCTGGGTGGATCCTCGAGTCATCGCTCAGATGAGGCGCCGCCTGCTGGTGCTCTACCGCTCCTGAGTGTAACAAAATCAGCATCAAACAGATCTGAAGACATATCATCAAATGGATCACTAGGAGTGGTATGCTCAGTGTCAACTACCTGCTCAGACTTCCTCTTCAGGCTGTTCGGATTCGGCTCTATCTGTGTAGGGATGGCGGCCTTCCCTCTCATCAGGTCCCGCATCTCCTGGCGGAACTCGTCCATCTCCCGTCTAAATGTAGTCTGCTGGTCCGTGAGGAGGCGGGCTATGTCATCCAAGGCGGGGCTCTCATGGGAGCCCGACGGGTAGCCTCTCTGGTGCTGAGGCTGCTGGAACTGCTGATGGGGCTGCTGAGAGGGGTAGGAGGAGGGATGCTGCTGGTATGCTGGGTGAGCCTGCTGCTCACGTCTCCAAGACTGTCCCTGCTGCTGATAGGGACGAGGGATGAAGGATGACTGCTGCTGTGGCTGGTGGGCTGGGTGCTGCTGCTGCTGCTGGTGATCTCTCTGCTGGGCGTACTGCCCTCCCTGTCCGGATGGCTGCTGCTGGGGCTGGGCACCTCCACTCCCCCACCTGAATCCGGGATGGTCTCGTCGGATCCCAGGCTGGGGGCGGTCATACCAAATCCCGTTGACATCCATCAACGGCTCTGCATCGTAGGGGGCTGGCGGGAGTACTGCCAGAGGCTGATCCGGCTGGTATACCACCATCTGCATGTCTAGAGACGGTGGTGACTGGTAGGAGGGCTGCTGCGGCTGGTATGGCTCCGCATGTACAAGGTGAACCTGTCTAGGCTGCTGTAAGGAGCTGGAGCGCTGGGACGAGCTGCTGCTGTCGCCGGTATCGCCTCACGACTGAAGACGGGGCTATGAAGCCGTCTGTGCCTCCTGGAGACACATGAGCTGGGTCTTCATGTCGCTCAGAGTCTGTGCCATCTGCTCCATCTGCGTGATACCCTGGCACTGCTTCTTCTCAATCAGCTCCATGCGGTCCAACTTCTCGCTGATGATACCCATGTCCGCAGCGGACGACTCTGCCTGTGTTGCTGCAACTGCGGACGAACTAGATGGACCTGCATCGACCCGTGCTATCCTCTGGTACTGCATGGATCCTGGCTGCTGCTGGGGTCTTTGTGTGTACAACCGGGTCTGGGACATCACCATGTAGTTCTCGGTCATCTCCTCGAAAATGACCCAGACCTGGTCGTGATCCTTGGTGAAATAGGACCCGCCGCAAGAAGCATTCACCAGGCCCTGGAGCTCTGGTGTCAACCCGCTAAAGAAGCTCTGCACAAGGTTCGGCTTCGTGATATCGTGGTGCGGGCATCGGTCTGTGAGCTCTCGGAACCTCTCCCATGCCTCATGAAATTGCTCGTTGGGGAGCATGGAGAAGTTGCTGATCAGGGCCCTCGCTGCATTCGTCCGCCCGAGTGGATAGTACTTGTTCAAGTACTCGGTGCGGAGCTGCTCCCAGGTGTAGACAAACTTCCCCAGATGCTTCAGCTAGGTGGCTGCTCTATCTGCCAGTGAAAAGGGGAAGGCGATCATCCGAATCGTATCCTGGTCCACATGGCGGTCGTGGACAGTACTGCAAATCATCAAGAACTCCTGGAGGTGGAGATGGGGCTCCTCGGTGGCAAGTCCGTGAAAACGGGGAAGCATCTGCAGGGTGTTCGGGGGGAACTTGAAGTCCCCCACGATAGCAGACACCACTACCCAATGATGCATCAATGTAGATCCGGGGTTGTGCAACTCCCGCATCGGTCTCGGTGGTCCTCCTGCCGCAGCGGCTGCCGCTGCGGCGGCTGCGGCTGCTGCTGCTGCCGCTGCGGCTGCTGCGGCTCGTGCCTCTGCATCTGGTCCGTCCTCAGGCTCGCTCTGATCTCTCTCTGCTCTGAGTCGCTCCAACTCTCTCCTCATCTCAATCATAAAAGCTCCCTGATCTCTCAACTGCTGCTGAACTGTCTCTAAAGAGGCGATCAGGGTGGAGTTGATCGCTCCCTGGTCCATAACAAAATGCTGCTCTCCTCGTGGACCTCTGGGGTGATCCTCAGAACTGCCGGCCATGACGTATGCAAAATCAAATGAGCCCAACTCAGGTGCTGTCAAATCCGCTAATCTCTCCTCGGGCTCATGTCTCTCAGTATCACAAGAAGGGGGATCGAGGGGGAACAGGGCGGAGTCGTACTCGGGCTCGGAGAGCTGGTCTCGGCTCTCGCGGGCCAACCTAGATGATCGGGTAGATGTGCCCGAAAGTGGTGCAGCCAGAGGCTGCCTAAGAGAGCGTCTACCCATCATCTTGATCTGGCGAGTAGTGAGGATGAGATCTGGAGAAACTATGATCACAAAACAAACTCCCGGTTCACCAACGCAACGCGAGCTGAAGACCGTGAAAGTTCGGTCAAATTATCTTGTCGATTTTATTAGGTGAACACACAAAATATCAGAGCGCTTACGTGACCTGTTAGGATACCCGATGCTACCCCAACCGACTGGCCCGCACGGAAGAGTCGGTAATCGGTCGGGACTAGCACCGGAGGGTTCTACCTAGGGTGCGGGTTACTCTCTCGCGCATCCAAACCATACAATGAGGGGGTTGCTCTCCCCAAGACAAAATTTTAAGGGTGAGCTTCTTTTAAGATCAATAGTGTTAACCAGTCCCAATTTTATGTTTTTCTTTTTAATATTTTTCAAATATCACACAAACGCCTAACGAATTTTTCGGTTCTCCAGGTTATTAAGTCCAAAAACAGGGGGGAGAAGACGAAAAAGCCAATGCACGATGAAATCAATGATGCATGCAAAGTAAGGAAGGCGTACCTGACTCCAGCACTCTACATGCAATATGATCCGCGCATAAATGTAAAGACAGGAAATAAACTACCTAAATGATGCAAGCGGAAAACCGAGGCCCTAAACAACAGTGCTACTCGAAAGAACGACTAGCCGACCACCAGCCTCCAATCCAAAAGGTCCGGTCTAGACCCACCCCTCCTCTTCTCGACAGGTCGAGTTCAGGAGTAGCACTTGATGGGGTGGGCTCGCGGCGCGTAGGCTTGGAGGTGATAGAACGGCTATTTTATTATTATTTTATTATAGGTCCAATTACCGTACTATAGGAACATGCAATTATATTAGGGTGTTTGGATCCTATGAGTTACGTCACAATCAAGTAGAAAATCCTACGGCTAGGGGCTCGATCAAAAACCACGTAAACACCAGAAAAGACAGTAAAAAAGATAAGGAAAACCGCATCAAAAGCCGCGAAAAACTCCTAAGGGTCCCCCGAACACACCGGTGCTCGGCGAAACAGACCCGCTAAGTGTTCAAGCACAGTTCAAGTCCAGTCTCTGAGTCCATGTATTATTACAACAATAATATTCAAATAAAACCTAATCTAACCTTACCCACTCAACTCTCTCTCTCGCTCTCTCCTGCGGCTCCGTGTAGAAGGGAGCCGCCTCTGAGTCTCGCGGTTGCGTCGGCTTCTCGAAATCGACCGCCTCGGTCCTCGGGCCCTCGCAAGAAAAAGAGACAAGTGGTCAGTCCAAATTATTATAAAAAATGTCAGGAAAAATATGTATATCTAAAGAAATCTATACAAAAAACCGCGAAAAGAAAAACCGCGGAAAAACTCTAGAAAAACGACTACTAAGCCGTGCTCCCCGGCAACGTCGCCATTCTGATGACACGCCTGAGCACTCGGGTATAAGGTACTAGAAATAGGTCGTCGCGACCCAAGCGATCAGACTGTGTCGATCAAGAAAAATGAACCACTTAAGACAGATAAAATCAATCAAACACGAATAGCGGTCCTGCTATGTGATTAACCTGGTATAGCACCCAGGGTCGAACTCAAGGAGCACGGATTGGCCTCTCGGCCTACGAAGTAGTCAAAATAAAGGAGAAAATATTTTTAGTGGTTTTTAATTTTTTTATATTTTTTTTGGATTTTTAAGTAATTAGGACAATAGAGAAAAACAAGGAAAAGCACACTTCAACAATTTATTCAAAGCATCAAAAATCAACCAAAAATTGGAGTAAAAATATTTTTTTGTATTTTATATTTTGTAGTATTTTTGGTGAATTTTTGAGAATTTTCTAATGTTTATTTTATTTTCTAAAAATCAAAAAGTGAAGCAAACAGTGGGTACTGTCCAGCTGAGCCAAAAAGCCCTAGATAAAATATCTAATGGCCTTAAAATGGCCTGGAGGTAATTTTCCTTTAAAGATGATAAAACAAGGAAAATTTAGGTATCAATTTTATTCTTTTTGGATTTTTAATTTATTTACTATAATTTTTATGGTTTTTTAAGTGTTTTTAAGTTTTTAGTGGTTTTCAGTAATGAAAAATAGCCAAAATTGGCTAGAAAATCAAACTAAGCAAGACAAACAGTAGCTAATTTTTGTGGAATTTTTAAGGGAGTTTTAATATTTGTTTGTGATTTTTCAAGTTAGACAGTAGCAAAAATGAAGGTTTTTGAATTTTTTAAAATATCAAACGAGATCAAAAATGTCCTCAAAAATCCACAAAAATTTTATACCATAGCAGGAGCCACGTGTCCAATTTTCGTTGGATTTGGAGGTGTTTTGATATTTTATTCAAAAATAAAGGAAGGGCACTGTGCGCAGGGACCAAAGTGCAAATACCCAAAGTCCTGGGGGTCCTGGTGCAAAATACCCAGCAAAACACGTGCCACGCGCGTGCTTGAGGCACTCAGGGACCTATATGTAAGAAAAATAAGTCCCGAGGACTTATTGGTAACAGGTACCAAAAGTCCAGGGGCTTATCTGCAAAATACCCAAAATAAATCGCACATGCTCAAATAAACCACACACAGGGGTATAAATGCAAATAAGTAAAATATTTCAGTCATTCAATAACATCCAGAACTACAGGGGCATATAATGCAATTAACCCAAAGAAACCACGTGACGAAGCACGTGTCAGACCATGTATAGGGGTATAACAACAAATAAAGGCAAGCACAAGGGTCTCTATGCAAGTTTTCCCAAAACTAAACAACTAAACTCAATATTTACAAGACTAAATCTAAATTTAGAAAGTAAAGGGGGCCTAAGGATAATTTACCCCTTTTATTAATGTCGAGGGATGGATGTGTGCCACGTGTCTGATCGGTCGGTGGAAGATGCGCGGCGCACGACAAAGGGAACCCTCGGCGAGATCCGATGGCTGGGAAGAGCCCACGTGGATGATCGGTCGGCTGAGCTGCGATGTGGGACTGCGAAGGTATGTCTGGCTCGGATCTGACGGACGAGATTCAGCCACGTACAGGATCCGACGGCCGAGACTCGTCGTGGCCAAATCTCGCTGGATCAACGGTGACGATCAAGTCCTCAAGAATCTGGCGGTGCTGGTGGCTCCCAGGATGGATGGACGAGATCTGATCTGGAGCTTCGAGGCTGATCTGACGGCGATGGAGGATGCTGGAAGAACAGGTGCCCGGCGAACTTCGCCGACCTCGTGCGTGTACTGGGCTCCTCCGTGGAGCACTCTGATGGTCGGAGAAGAAAGCTGGAGTGCTCCCGCGTCTGTCGGTGGGCTCCGATGATCGAGCCGAGCTCCGAGGAGCTCGGGCGAGGTCGGCGGAGCTGGGTCTCCTGGCTGGATGACGAAGGGCCTCAGATGGCCCTCGTTTTGACCTGAAATGTGAACCAGAAGACTCACGGGTCGAGGGCAAATTGCCTCGACCCGGTTAGGCGAAGTGGGGGAGGCTGGTGCGTCGGGACGGCGAGCTCCGGCGAAGGTGGTGGACGGAGGAGCTCGGTTCCCAGCTCCTGTGCGAGCTGGATTGAGTGAGTGGGTGGAGAAGGTGCGTCGGACGAAGGCGAACGTAATGGGCGATTCCGATGATCGAAGTGGGTAACGGGGTGGTCGGAATCAAAGAACGAAGGCGGCGGTGCGATTTGGGGGTAAATGGAAATTAAAGGAAATGGCGGAGCTAAGTGGCTACCTGGGTGAATGGAGAGACTGGGAAGGAGCTGGGGATGCTCCTGGTCGTCGCCTCGAGGATCGTCTCGGTCCGAGGCTCGGAGCTCACGCGAGTGGCGGAGCTGCGGCGGCTACGTCGCCGGATCGTTGGATTCACCTCCTCTCCTCGCTGCAACAGGTCGGGGATGCGAGCTGTCACCTCACACACTCTCTGGAGCTCACTGGAGAACGAAGCAACTGGCCAAAGATCCAGAGAGGAGGTGGCGGAGCTCGCTTATGTATGTTGGAGGGGTCCGAGAAGGATGGCTCGGGTAGGGTCGTGGTGGCGCGCGGATCCCAAGGTGGATGCCCGGCGAGGGTGTCGGATGTGGGAGGATCAAAACGGAGCCGGGGTTTAGGGATATGGGTGTCAGGTCGAGCGGGCGAAATTTCGAGAAGTTGGGGCCGAAGCTCAGACCCGCGGAAAGTGGTCCTGGGGGGGGTAGTTGACCGGGCGGTCAACTTCCCCAGGACCCAATGGGAATGGGCCACGTGGCTGAGTTTTGAAATGGAAATTAAGGGTAGCTAGGGCCCGAATTTGCAAAAACTCAAAACACAAAATATTTTTATTTTATTTTTTTCTATTTTTTGTGATTTTTAATTAATTTTTGGAAATAAAAATAAGGTATATATATAGTATGTACTATATAGGTATGTGTACACAATTAGGGTTTTTGATTTTTTTGATTTTTAATTATTATTTTTATGCAATTTTATTCCTATTTTATATTTTATTTGTCTATATTATAAAATAAGGAATAAAAGGGTGTTTTTATTTTATTTTTCTTATTTATATACATAGGTAAAATAAATATATGTGTACATCTATATACATGGTATATGTACAATGTATTTTTGTATTTTTAATTTTGCTCTTTTTATTTTGTTTTTGTTCTAATTCTTTTTATTTTATTTATTTACAATATATAATATAGAATATTTACAAAAAGTTTGGAAAATAATTTTATTTATTTACAAGGTTAAATAAATATATAGATGTGGTTTATATACATGATGAAAGGGGTATTTTAATTCTTTTTGATTTTTAATTTTTTTTCTTTTGGTTTTTATATTTTATAAATATATACAAGTATTTACAAGCATATTTTTGGTGAGGAAAATATCTTTATTTTATTTACATAAATATTTACACATGAACCCCTATCTCCCTCTACTTTGGCTTTTATGCGGTCAGGCTCATGCTGAGCCCTCCCTTGGGTTAGGTTGCTCAATATTTATTCTAAATATTTCCCTCTTTTTCTTTTTAATCTTTATTCTTTTATTTTTGCACAAAAACATGCTAATTATAGGTTTTTACACAATGCATGCTTTTGGTAATTATTTGTATTTACATGAATATACGTGCATTTGCAAAGGTTTTTGTAGCTAAAATATAAGAATAAAGAGTGATGAATGGGTATTCATCACCATATACTTTGCAAAAGTATTAATCAAACCAACAAATTCAGTCAAGCTTCCAAAGCTAGATGATCGTGCACACGGAATTTGATTCTTCCCAATATCTCATGAGTGAGCTCATGTCTTCCGGTTCAGTGATGAACCTGTATGATCCCTTTGAGAGATCGTATTACTCATATGCCCTTATATGCACACCAGCACGCCGATGTATAGACCTTGATTAGGCCATCAACCTATTGGTCTGCCAAATGTACATACTCAGACATATAGTAACACATCTGTCTCCGGTCAGAGGATGCGTGCCTATATCATGACAGCATACGATATAGGACTTTGGTTATCTCGATCTCGTTAAGTCAACTCTTTGACTTAACTAGTCTGACACCTCTGAATCTCTATTCCTATGCAGAGGACCTGTATCAAGAGGTCGGTCAGATATCGGCCTTTAGAGAAAGGATTGCCATCTCCTTCTCAGGCTGGAGATCATCTCTTAACAATCATTTTGATGGTGCTTGATGAGTCCTCAATCTAACTCTTTAGATATTCATCCAAGCATCGGCCTCTATGATTCATTAACTGAATCAACAGTTGTATGATCATTAAGATGGCCATGGTACATAACCCTAATTGTACTAAGGGACCTATTATGCAAATTATGTATTCTTCATTTTAGATTAAGGAGTGAATTGCAATAACATTTATCGCATAATGGCTCGCCATGGGCTCGCATTTCCAACAATCTCCCACTAACCCAAAGAGCCATTAATGGGATAATCATTTAAACCCACACTCATGTGACAATCATAGGCTATTTAGAAAATAGTCAGGTAAGCTGATCAGTCACTCTGTTCCCAAGAGACTACGCCAAGTCCTGTTACGGCACTTGCATATCCCCGGTAACAGTGCTCGCATCCAATGCGAATGTTGCATCTTATGCAACCAATACTCAATTTTGTCATAGTGTCCTTGACACTTTAACTCGATTAACTATTATAACCAGTATTCCCATAATTCTTGTTAGAGTACCTTCATTCCCGGAGATCTCTATCTCCTAAGGTATCTAAAGTTAAGACCCTCAAAGATCACTATCTACAAGGTCTTAAACATTTGAAGATAAGACTTTGAGATCACTGTCTCTAAGCTTCATCATCTTTTGAAGATATTGTTATTACTGCAACTAAGTGTTTTATTTTCAGAGTAGGACTAGTAACAGATTACTACTCCCACTGCATGGCAGACATCTGTCTCTTTTGCACATCTAGCATATACTCAGCTTCTCGTAACTGATGCACAAGTGCAAGCAGTTCTAGCATTCACTTCCTCAACTCTTTGAGGTGTTATCCCTTTAGATAGGTCAGTACCATATCTTAAGAGATGGAAGCCTTTCTTGGAATTTTCCATAAAATGGAAGATGACCAAGGTGTACTGCTAATATGACAGTCCCAATACCCTCTTCTCTTTTCTCCTGAACAATTTCAGAATTAAGATCTAAGAGGTATCCTTGAGATCATATCTCAAGGTATGGAACAACCAAATTATAAAACACTTATTATTATTCTTATATCATTTTAAATGATTAGAATAATATCTACATTTAGCACGATGAACACAATGGCACTCCCACTAAGCTTCACATGGTTCATCAAGATTTTAATCTGAAATCATAACATTTATAATTTCATCAAATCTTATGTTCCAACTACAAGAAGCTTATTTGAGTCCAAAGATGGAGTTCTTTAGCTTGCACACCTTGCTTTCCTCAACCATGAAGCCCTGCGGCTACTTCATATGAATATCCTCAGATAGGTATTCATAGAGGAATGCAATCTTGACTCACATCATAAAGATGTCATAGTCAAGTTGTGTAGCTACATTTAGCAATATTCCGATGGGTTAAACATGGTCACTAAAGAGAAAGTCTCATCGCAAGAGATGTCTTCTCTTCGGTGTGTAGCTTATGGCTACGAACCGTGCTTTGAAGGTCTCCACCTTCTCATCAAGTTCCCTCTTTCTCTTGGAGATCTATTTACATCTTAATGGGTATTACCCATATAGGTGGATCCTCGAGGGTCCATATACAACACTTGTATATGAAGTCTACATTAGACTTTATTGCTAACATCCATCTTTCCATGTCATGATCCTCAGGAGCTTCAACACATGAAGTCCGATCATTGTCAGATTTAACTGACACATGGAATTCATTCTCAAACTTATTTGAAGAGGTATTAATGTTTCATCTTTAATTATCTATTTTTGTTTCCGATTTCAGGAGCCGCATTATCTTTTCAAGATTAAATGAGTTCCTTTACTTCATTTTCATCTTGATTCTCAAGAGAGTCATCCTATAAGAATCATATTCTCAAAGATGAGATCTTTTAAGAATCTCAAGGTCATAAAGTAGGTATCCAATACCATAATTTAATTTCCTGATGAAGTAGCACTATCTGGTGCTAGATTCCAACTTAATCACATGGAACCTTTATTAAGGATATATATAATGTAGTCTCTACCACATATATATACTTGGAAACTAAGAGATAATTATGCTAAGATTAATCATTGATCAAATCATGTCACACATGATCAATTGTATCTCCCTACAACTTTATTGAGTTAAGGTCCATTAGGAGGATTGAGATAGGAATGATATTCATATCTCCATAAGGTATTTCTTGAATTCATCTAATAGGTACAAGCTACCTAGGTTAGATCAAATTCATTTCATCTTCCTTCAAACTTTGGTTCTAAACCAAAATTGTGAAATCTTTGAACATTTCAAAGGTTTCTTAGGTGAAGAGAAGAAATTTCATATCATACATAATCATCAATAGATATCACATATCCATAATATTTACTATGATATAGATGATTCACATACATCAATATGTATGAGATCATGAATACCTTGACATAAAACACCATTCCCAAGGGAGGATGTATTGAACATTTCTACTTTTGAATACAGTATTCACAAGCATGTAAGATTTGAACCTTTAGACAATCTAAAGTTTCATCTCTTATTAGTCTATTGATCACATCAACAGACATATGTCCAAAACATGATGCTAGATCATTATCAAATGATATTCATCCTCCTGTTGATCTTTAATGGTTTATTTTTCAGTATTAGAAATCTTAATGAACCATTCATTAATTTTCTAATTTAGTAGAGTCCACAAGATTTTAGATCACTATCTGAAATATCTCCATCATAACTCTTTATGATAGATTTATCACAGAATTCATGTTTATTTCCAATATTTGGAAATGAGTGTAATCTAATATCTAGGTCATAGAGACATTCTCTAAGATTAAGGACTCCCACTGAAAATATGAAGTATATTCATCAGGTTGAAATTGTTGCAACAATTGCATTAATTCCAACTTAGATGACCATTAAACCTTAAGATCAGATTTCTAATATTCTAATACACATGCGACCAATTGCAAGTGTCATTAGAAGATTGAGATACAATTATTAGACTTTATATTATCAAATAAGTTAGTCAATTTCAATGATTATAAGTAGATTATTCTGATGTACTATCCGATTCCTTCTCTAAGGATTCTAGATAGATATGATAGTCATACTATCAACACATCAACTTATTGCAGTATTGGCATTCATCCAACTCTTTGGATGTTACATGGAAGTCACAGAAGTACATTCAACTCTTTTTGACTATACTTCTTACTTGGGTCCAACCCATGCTTCCACTGCGCTCCCTTTATCTATAAGCAACCATTGCTTAAGACAGAGGATTTCTTATATTAAAATCAAAAAATTTCAATATAAGAAAATTTCAACATTTATACATGCTTTATTCAATTCATACAATATGAATATTATGAAGCTTCAGGAATGACTAGAGTAAAGATAGTAGAATGATGACACTCATCGTATCTACATCCATTTAAACTCTTAAAACTTAGGTTCAGGTAGGTACTCAAACAATTTGAATACATCATCTCCTATAGAGCCACCATTCTGCATAATTGATGAGCGCTCCCGCACCCTTAGTTAATTCGGTCAAGTTAATGGTCCAAATTAATTTTAAGTGTTCGTTGCAGTCGGATGCGGGAGGTTGACCAAAAACCACTTAAGTCAGATGTTGGTCAATTTTAAGCGGTGATATTTTTTTACTTGGTGAAGTCCAAGGTCGATCTCAGGGAGGCAACTGTCTCCTTAGGTTGATTACAACAATTTACAAGTGTTTGATATTCGGGGAACAATTTTTTTGGTATTTTTAATTCCTATGCAGACATATGCAGACAATTCTTAGCCAATTTAAAGTCAAATTTAATTGATGTGTCAAACGAAGTCCAAAAATAATGAAAATTGGCCAGAAGATTATTTATGATGAAAATGACCTACACTAATTTTTTTGGAATTTTTCGACTCAAAATAAATTTTCTGTGAATTAACAAACAGACAGAGTGATTTTCAGTGTTTAATTTTTAATAAATATCAAACCACAATTTCTCCAAGAACTAAAATTATCCTAGGAAGGTCTAATGATCAGGGACCTAGGAAAATTGACAGAACTTAAATTTATTGTGAAATGAATTAATTAAAATTAATTAAAGAAAATCACTAAACTATTTATTGAGGCCTCGTTATGCGTGCAAATGATATGAAATTTTTATGGAGTGTTGAAAATAATGTCCTTAAGCTACTGTGAATTTTTGGTGATTTTTGAAGGCACTGATATTTAATTAAAAATCAAAAGGCATCACTGGGCAAAATATGACACAAATGAACCAATTAATTCATTGATAATTCAATTAAGCCAACAAAAATCAGACACGTGTACAAACTGATAGAGGACAAAATTCTCAACAACTTGCAATTTTTAGAATTTCAAAATGATGAAAAATGCATGCTATGGACACGTGCAAACACAAGGGTGTAAATGCAATACTGGAAATTAAAAATTCAATAAGTAAATATGCTGACAGGGACTAAAATGCAATTACCTATAATATGCAGGACTTCTATGCAATTTTTCCATGAAGCACGTGCTCCTCACGTGTTGTCTGCTTCACAGGGGCCTTTTTGCAATTTGTGAAAGCCCAGGGGCGTCGGTGCAAATAACCCAGGCAGCACGTGCTCCTCACGTGGGGCGGCCTAGGTTCGGAGGGCGTCGGAGGCTCGGAGTGAGGTTCGGGTCTTCTGGAGGCTCGGGCTAGCCTCGGAGCAGCTTCGGGTTACCCGAGCCTAGGCTTGGGAGGCCGAGGCTCGGATAAGACGACGTGGCGGCTTGAAGGCCCTTGGATCAAGATGAATCCAAGGGGTGTCGGTGAAGACGCGTGGCAGCGGGAGGATCGTCCGATCTGAGGTGTGATCGACGGTCGAGGACGAGGGCGGCGAAGGGACGCGTGGCGAGGCGAGGACCGTTTGATCAGATGATCGAACGGCGACTGCTTCTTCTCCTTCAACGGGCCTCCGCCGCCTGCGGAGGAGATGGCTGCGCTCCGGTGAAGGCTGCTGAGCTCCGCCTCGGCTGCCAAGCTCAGGTGATGAGCTCCGTCAGCTCCCACCGAGCTCGGAAGACTCGGAAGTGAAAGGCGAAGCCTCCGGTGGTCTCTGGATGACTGGAGGAGGGCTGGAGCTCTGAGTCGATGAAGCTCGAGGAAAGCTCCGACGAGGCTCCGGCCAATGATCAAAGGCGTACCTGCAAGTGTTAGACGTATAGCCGAGGCTCGTGCGTGCGGCTGTGGAAGTGATGGGCGTGATCGGAGAGGCCTGCGGCGAAGGGAGGTGGTCGGGTGTCGGAGCTCCGGCCAGGTGGTGGAGCTGTAGGTCGATGGCTGGTGAAATAGGGTATCTGAAGGTGTAAAGATGCCAGCGAAGATCAGAGCTTCATCGCGAAGCTCATCGGAGTGTCGAGGAGGCGCGGAGATGACCGTGGACGGCGAATAAAAGCGGAGAAAATAGAGGAAAAAGAAGAACAAGATCGGAGAAGAAATGGAGGGAGTTTCACCTGGGGATGGGGCCTCCTGCTTGAGGTCCAGGTCGTCGCTCGAGGGCCGGTGATCGCCCGAGCTCGTGCAGCGTCACGGAAGGCAGCTGCGACACGGCGGAGATGCCGTGGATCTCGCCGGAGAAGACGCCTGTCTTCGCTCGAAGAGACGGCCAATTGCTGTCACCAATTGAGAGCTCTGAGCTCGGGGGTTTCTCCTGGAGTGGCGGATGCGGATGAAGGTGGCCGGAGGGGGGGTATTTAAAGGGTGAAGGTGGCGGCTGGAGTAGGTGAGTGGCGAAGTTGGTGGCTGTCGTGGGGCGAGTGTGGCGGAGATGGTGGTGTTTGAGGGAGCTGGCGAGGGAGAGGGACGAGCGGCGATGAACGTGGAGGTGATGGTGGTCGAAGAAGGTGGCTAGAGTGCGGCCAAGAATAGGAAGGGGCAGCCCCTCCCGCAAGGCGGAGATCGTGGGAGAGAGGGTTGCCAGAGGTAGGAGACGAGGTCCTGGCCGTTGGATCTCGTGATCCAACGGCCAGATCGAAGTGCAAAGGGACGTCTGGGATTAGATCAAGGATGCCCAGATGAAGGGTTCTGACGGGGGCCACGTGGCGCGTTGTAGAGCGGTGCGAGCGGATGGTTCAGATAAAAGGGGGGAAGTCGATCTGATGGTCGAGACTCGCTGGAAGGTGGGCGGCTGAGATGAGAGGATCGGGGGCGCGATCGAGCGGCGTAGATGACGCCACGTGGAGGGCTGAGAGTGCGGCGCTAACGGATGGTGGTGATGAGGAGTAGGAGATAATCGGACGGCTGAGGGAGTGAGCGCACGTGGTCACAGAGGGGCCGTTGGATCTGAGGCGCGATCCAACGGTGGGGGGGCGAAGGCGGATCAGACAAAGGGCAGCGGGCCGCGTGGCGCAATCAGAGGGCGCCACGTGGCCTGCTGTGAATGGCTGGAAGGGAAAACACGTGTAGAGAGAAGAGGAGGCCGAATTTGGAAAAACTCAAAACATGAAAGTTGTAGATCTTGATGAGATCTACAAGTTTCATGTTGACCAAAGACGGAGATGAGGTCAAATATGGTACATAAATACAAGGATACATAAATGTACATATGTAGTATACAAAATGACCCAAAAACCCAAGTTCCTCATACAAGCTCCAATTTCAATGAAATTAGTCTCATTTTGAAGGTCTTTTAATACGTAGTATTCTAAGAGTGAGTCGACCTAAGTAGGAGTTTGTATGCGGGCTTTATGTGTGTTTTAATGTACAAGGGTTCTCAGGATATTTGGGCTATTTTTCAAGGGTGATTTTTGGCATTCTTCCCTATATTATTAAGGAGTATACACATATATTATAGAGAGGAAGTTATTTGATGAAGAAGTATTTTACAGGGGATTTCTGGCCTTCTTATTTAAATGCAGATGAGCTGCTAAAATGCATGAATTATGGATGCATGCATGAGTGTTATTTATGCAAGATAAAAGGAAATATGCTTCTATTTTCTCGGGAACAAGGCTCTATTTTTGACTTTTGATGTGATGAATCACAGATTCATCAACCCCCTATACTTAAACCTTGCTCGTCCCCGAGCAACTAAATGAAATGCAAGAGTGAAATGATTTTGGGTTCCATACCAAGGTCATGAGCAAAAGTTGAAAATGGAGCCTGACTCGACCTTTGGATTAATTGTGTGGCGGAACCTTATTTGGACCTGAACTTAAGACCTAACAGACTTCAAGTTCCACAAGTCTTCTATTCAAGACGCCTTAATAGTCAGGTCAGAACAAATCCTCAAACGCAAATTTCTGATGACTATGATTCTTACTTGTACTGTGTAAGTGAGATGTAACTCTCCACATCAGAAATGACTCGGAACCAGCCTCCTCTAACAAGGTAACTCAATAACCTGGTCCAGTAACTCTTTCCTCGAGGAGCGGGGTATTCCCTTCTAAGTTCAAGTGCGACCAACTCAAGAGGAGGGGGTAGAGAAAAGAATGGACGGTGGCCAGTGTAGCCACCTATCCCGGGATGCCTGACCAGTGTAGCCAAGTCATCCAGCTGCATTTTCCTTGCTAATATACATACTCCGACAGGTATCATTCTTTTTCTTGGACCTGTCTGATTTTTTTGGAGTTCTTTCTTGCATTTTTTTTTTGGAACTATATTCAAGGTGCAGCATATACATCAGGAGTTTTTCTTCTTGAGCCAGTAGACTATCCCTCTTTTGAAGCATTATTGCAACCCACAGCATCCCGTCCTTAGCCTTCATCACCACTAGACCAAGTTGAGACGCACTTCCTTCACTATAAGAAGATGAGAGGTTCCGCCTAGAAGTACTACCCTCATATGCTACCCCAAGTCAAAGGAAACTACCTCCTTACCACCTCATCAATGAAGAGCTATGTGCATTGTGCTTGTCCAAGTTAGGTCATTATCTAAAAGAATCCTGCGTATGCACGAGATATTCTACTTAGACTAGTCAAGATGACATGTGAACATAGACTTGTGGACTCAAAGAATTAAGTCTCTTGACCTGAGAAATCTTAACTCCAGTTCCTATAAGGTTCCTCTGAAATTAGGTGGATTAAGGTCAAATCAAGTCCATCCTCAATATCTACTCATAACTTGGTTCAGAACCCACTAGCTTTTCACTTTGCATATGCAGAAATATGCAGATGAGATGAGATGTCATGCTATGAAAATGCAGGACTCTTTTTATTATTATTTTTCTATGCAGGGATGATATGCAAGAGTAAATAAGAAGCCTTTATTTTTGTTTTATTTTTCTGGTATACAACAATTATTTACAAAAGTATGTTTTACAAGAATTTTACAACTTTTCATACAAGTATTATACATATAGTACATATTATACAAGTGTACAAAAAGTTTTTTTTTTTTTGTTTTTCGATTTTTACCCACCCGTAATTATTGCAAAATATATACAACAGTACGTGAAAGTACGAGCTATGGGTAAAGTATATATGTAATATATATACACGCCCCCCTATACTTAGCGTGTGCTATGTCCTCAGAGCACGAAAGCGACTAAAAAGACATAGCTCGGGCTAAGCGTAGGAGAGCTAGAATAACAGAAGTATAGAAGTCGTCTCGCCCCCCTATACTTAGGCTCTGGCGGCCTAAGTGTAGAAGAAGATCAGAAATGGGGCGGACGAGGTTAAGAGGAGAAATGGAGGAGTATTAGTGCGGGCATTGGTCCCCCCTATACTTAGGCTTAGGTCAGCCTAAGTATCGGTAGGAAATGAGTATAAGGACCAATGTGATCTGGAGAATGTACAGTGAATCGACTCGGGTGACCCCTTCCCCCTATACTTAGGATCTGGTCATCCTAAGTACAATCCGAGATAATGATTCGATGATGTGGGGACGGGTTACTAGAATCGTGAAGGTAAGGATAGGATATACAGGAAGAATGATATATATACAGCTGAGTCGGTCTGAATCTTTTGAAGATGCTGCTGATGGCTGGAGTTCATTGCTGCAAGGTCTCATACGCGGCTTGAGATGTATCTGCTGTATCTGTCTCGCATATGAATACAATCTCCTCCACATGGACTAACTGTTCATTGGATTCGATGAAGTGCTTCAACAGCTGCCCATTTACTAGGAATGTCGGTGCGTCATTTGCGAGATCTGAGATCTCGACACATCTACTATCATGCACCGTTCGGACAACGAATGGTCCCGTCCATTTAGACTTTAGTTTGCCTTGGAAAGTCTTCAGCCTGGCATTGAACAACCATACCTTCTGTCCAGGAACAAAGGTCTTTCGTCTGATATATCTATCGTGCCAACGCTTTACCTTGTCCTTGTACACCACACTGTTGTCGTATGCTCGGTTTCTGACTTCCACAAGCTCATTCAGATCCATGTCTCTTTGTTTCTGGCCTAGGTGTGTGTTCCAGTTGACCTTCTTTATTGCCCATTCTGATTTGTGCACTAACTCTGCGGGCAAATGGCACGGCTTTCCGAATACCATTCGGAATGGGGAGGTGCCTAACGGAGTCTTGTAAGCCGTCCTATACGCCCAGAGGACTTGATCCAAGATCTGAGACCAGTCCTTCCTGTCTGGGCGGACGAGCTTTTGCAATATGGTTTTCACCTCCCTATTCGACACCTCAGCCATACCATTGGTTTGTGGGTGGTAAGGACTAGCGACACGGTGTTCGATGCCGTAGTCCTTCAGGAGTTTCTTCACCTCCCGATTCACAAAGTGGCTACCCCCATCTGATATCATCATTTTGGGGATCCCGAACCTAGAGATTATGTGCTCTCTGATAAATTTACAGACAGTCCTGCTGTCTGCGGCTCGGGTCGGGATAGCCTCCACCCATCTGGACAGATAGTCAACCGCAAGGAGGATGTATTCAAACCCGTGGCTGACAGGGAATGGGCCCATGAAATCGATGCCCCAGGCGTCAAAGACATCACAAATGATGACCGGCTGCATTGGCATTTCATCCTTGGAACCAACGGTTCCTCCCATCCTCTGGCAAACTGGGCACGACTTCGCGAAGGCGGTGGCATCGCGAAACAGAGTCGGCCAGTAAAAGCCACATTGAAGTACCTTCCATGCGGTCCTCTTCCCGGAGTGGTGTCCTCCTGCCTCTAAGCTATGGCATAAAGAAAGGACACTCTGGTATTCCTCCTGAGGAATACAACGTCTCCAGACACAATCCGGTCCTTCAAAGAAAAGGATCGGATCCTCCCAATGGTAGTGTCTAGCGTCCGACTTTAATCGGTCAATTTGGCTCTTGGGCCAATCCTCGGGAACTTTCTTGGAGACAAGATAGTTCACGATATTGGCATACCATGGGAGTGAGTCGATAACAAAAATCGACTTGTCAGGGAAGGAGTCTCGAATTGGGGAAACCTCGGAAGTATTAAGATCTTCGAGACGAGAGAGATGATCGGCTACTACGTTCTTCTTTCCAGGTTTATCACGGATGTCTAAATCAAACTCCTGGAGAAGTAAAATCCAACGAAGAAGACGCGCCTTCGCGTCCTTCTTCTCCATTAAATATCGTAGTGCCGTGTGGTCTGTGAACACAGTTACCTTGGATCCAATTAAATGAGATCTGAATTTGTCCAAGGCAAACACTACCGCAAGCATTTCCTTTTCGGTAACTGTATAGTTACGCTGAGCAGAATCAAGCACTTTGCTTGCGTAGTGAATTGCAAACGGGACGCCATCTCTTCTTTGTCCCAATACAGCCCCCACAGCATAATCTGAGGCGTCTGTCATGATCTCAAAAGGGAGAGACCAATCTGGGGCTTGTAAGATGGGTGCGTCCATGATCATTCCTTGTAACCGCTTGAAGGCCTCAAGACACTTGTGATCGACAATAAACTCCGCGTCTTTGCCTAAAAGCTCAGTTAGCGGCCGGGCAATCTTAGAAAAATCCTTTATAAATCTCCGATAAAATCCGACATGCCCGAGGAACGACCGCAACTGCCGTACGTTGGTTGGTGGCTGGAGTCGTCTGATCACGTCCACCTTGGCAGGGTCAACCTCCATTCCTCTCTTGGAGATGACATGCCCCAACACTATGCCCTCCGTCACCATAAAGTGACTTTTCTCCCAGGAGAGCACCAGATTGACCTCACAACATCTTTTGAGGACTCGGTCCAGATTCCTAAGGCAGGAATCAAAGGAGTCGCCGTGGACCGAGAAGTCATCCATGAAGACTTCCAGGAATTCGCCGACCATTTCGGCGAATACAGCAATCATACACCTTTGAAAAGTACCTGGAGCATTGCATAGCCCAAAAGGCATGCGCCTGAAAGCATAGGTACCAAAGGGGCATGTGAACGTGGTCTTTTCCTGGTCCTCTGGAGCTATGGCTACTTGATTGTAGCCCGAGAACCCATCAAGAAAACAAAAGAATTCTTTCCCCGCTAGTCTTTCTAAAATCTGATCAATAAATGGTAGGGGGAAATGATCCTTTTTCGTCGCGGCATTCAGGCGTCTGTAATCCACACAGACGCGCCACGACGTGGGTACTCTTGTCACGATCTCCTCTCCGTCCTCATTGGTGGTCGTCTGAATTCCCGACTTTTTCGGGACAACATGGATTGGGGCCACCCACTTAGAATCGGAGATTGGATAAATGAAACCCGCGTCGCACCATTTTTCTATCTCTTTCTTCACAACCTCTCGTAGATTTGGATTCAATCGACGTTGGAATTCACGAGAGGGTTTGGCTTCGTTTTCCAAATATATATGGTGCGAACACAGAGCGGGATTTATCCCATGGAGATCGGAAATGCTCCAGCCTATTGCCTTGCGGTTCTTCTCCAGGATCTCTAGCAAGCGAGATTCCTGCTCCTCGGTCAATTGCGAACTGATAATGACCGGAAATTTCTTGTCTTGTCCCGCAAGGAAGGCATATTTCAGGGTTGTGGGTAAGGGTTTGAGCTCAGGGATGGTATGATCGTCTAAGAAGTCTGGCTCAATCTGTTCTGGTTCGGTGTTGGAAGTGGCTGGATCCTGTTCTGCAGCGGCTGCCACCAAGCTCGGTTCTGGAGTCGGATCGTCAAAGGTCTCCATGCAATCGGCAAACGCCTCGTCCGACTCGTCATCCTCATCTTCCGATTGTCCTAAGGATGTAAGGATTGACAGGCCCACTTGGGCCTCTGTGTCATCGAAGATGTAGGGCGATGCAGGCTCAGAGCTGTACTCGTTCCTGAATATCTCGCAGACTGACTCATGCACTGGATCATCTTCAAAGGAGATGGACACATCGGTGCTGGCTGGGTTCTGTCTCCATGGCCCAACTAAGTCTACATGTTCACGGTCTGTTTCGAGAGAAGAGTACTCGGTGCTGGATTCGGAGTCTGGTCTCTGCCATCTTGTCTGCTTCATCTCTAGTTCCTCATCTCCGCCTGGAGTTTGGAACTGAATTCTCCCATTCTTATAATCGAATAGGGCCCCTGCTGTTCTGAGGAAGGGCCTACCCAAAATGATCTGGGAATCTCTCCAATTACGAGGGGTTTCCATATCGAGGACAGTAAAGTCCACCATGTATTCCTGCCCCTCGACTTTGATCACAATGTTCCTTAACTCTCCTTGGGACTTCTTAATGGATTTGTCTGCA
This sequence comes from Ottelia alismoides, assembly GCA_037367405.1. Lineage (NCBI taxonomy): Eukaryota > Viridiplantae > Streptophyta > Magnoliopsida > Alismatales > Hydrocharitaceae > Ottelia > Ottelia alismoides. Next base: position 364,632 of record JAZKJV010000241.1, on the reverse strand, counting down.
AACTGAAGAATAGCTCTAGATTTCCTAAGAGGTCCGAGATTGAGCCGTTCATAAAGGGCTGTGGGCATCAAGTTGATCGAGGAACCATTGTCCAGGAGAGTGCGTGCAAACGCGATGTCATCAACATGACTCACTACATAGTGTGCACCCATGTCTCTTCGTTTCCGAGGAAACGAGTTCTTTATTGCACAAGTTGTGGCTACTGACAGGACGTGTTTCTCAACACGGCTTTTGGTTTTCCTGCTAACCCTAGTAGGTGTGCATCTCACCTTAAGGTATTTTTGGAATGCAGGGGTCATTTCCACGAACTTGTCAAAGGGTATTGTGACCTTGATATGTTTGTTACAAAACTCAGCCATCTCAGGGTCATCTTTTTGGATTTTTTTGTTTTTCTTCTTCCCACCCTTGAGAGCTTGGGGGAAAGGGATTATTAACTCAGGTTCTGGAACTGAAATATCTTCATTAGCTGCTGAAACTGAGTTCTGAACAAGACTCTGACTCGGACTTTTATACAGACTCTGACTCTGACTTTGACGAAAAGGGAAATGCTTGGGCGAAACCGGTGATGCGTCTTCCGCTTCTTCTGGCTGGTCCTCCTCAGATGGAGGTGCGGGCTCATCGGTGTCGTCGGACTCTGGATGACTACGGGGCTGGTGCTTCGAGGACTCAGATGTCCTCTTCTTCTGCTGGTGGTGGTGGTGCTCCTCCTCTTCCTCCTCCGAATTCTCCTCAGGTCGAATTTCGGAGGTTCCTTCCTGTTGTGCCCGTGCCCGATCAGGTATGGTCACGGTCCTTCCGCTCCTGAGGGACATATGGTTAACATTATCATACGAAGGGATCTCATGTTCAGATAAATAATTATCTGAATAGTATACCTGATCTCGGGGTCGGTTCTGGCCTTGATGTATGCTATTTGGGTTGGCCTGAACCTGTGCGGGAATTGGAGTCCTTGGCGCCATTTGTTGATCCTGAGTACGAGAGACCCGATTGATGTCGGTTCTCATGTCCAGGTAGTCGTTCTGCATCTGCTGAACCCTATCAGACAGGGTCTGGATCGCCAAGGTGAGGGACTCCAATTCGGTGGGCTGGGCTAGCTGCTGAGTGGATGCGGTCCTGAACTGGCCCTGCTGGCCATGCCGGTACTGCTGCTGATGGGGCGGTGCTGGCCCCTGCTGGTAGGTGCGCTGCTGCGGCTGGTACCCTTGTTCTGGCCTGGACTGATATCGCGGGATTGTGACGGGCCTGGTCTCTTGGTAGACTGGGGTTGGGCGGTGTGCCTGGTCCTTCCCCATCTCGATTTGCCGGACTAGTGGGTCGCGGCTATACCAGAGCCCGTTGATTTCGTAAACGGGCGGAGGCTCCTCGTACTCTGTCTCAACGGGTGGGGGTGCATGATGGTTCTGCTGGGTGTAAGTCTGATCCCAGCTGCTCTGAGACCCCGGTGCCTGTTCCTGTACAAGATGGACTCGATGTACAGGTACAGGTGGTGCAGAAGGGGTGGGTAGCTTAATCCTGGCTACCTTTTCAGAGAGTTCCTCCACCTTCTTGGGAAGGCTCGAAAGAGACTCCATCTCTGCGACTCTCTTGTGGATCTGCTCGACCATAGTAAGCTTGTCTGCAATCATCCCCATGCTGGGGATGAGGTCCTCTGTCAGATCTGCAACAGTCCTTTTAGTTGTCTCGTTGGATAGAATCGAGGGAGACAACTGATAGGCCCTTGTGGCCTGTGACCTGCCGGTTTCTGCCATCTGCTCTAGGATTTTCCATACGGCGTGCTCGTTCTTGTTCAGATAGCTTCCTCCGCAGGCGGCGCTGACTAACCCCTGCATCTCTGGGGTTAGGCCGCAGAACAGGGTCTGGACTAAGATTGCCTTAGAAATGCCGTGGCATGGGCATTTCTGTACTAAGTCATTGAACCTGTCCCACGCCTCGTGGAACGGTTCGCAGGGTCCTTGGGCGAAGCTGGCAATCTTCGTTCGCATCTGATTGGTTCTACTGAGTGGGTAGAACTTCTTCAAGAAGAGGTCCTTGAACTGCATCCAGGTAGTACAGACCACCCCTAGGTTTTTCAGCCAATGTGCAGCCTTATCTCCTAAGGCAAACGGGGTGGCTTTTAGTCGGATATAATCTTGGCCAACATTGGGATGGCTCAGATTATTGCAGACTAGTTCGAAGTCACGGAGGAAAGTGTACGGCTCTTCGCTTAGGTTTCCGTTGAACTTCGGCAGCAGGCTAAGGAAGTGGGGCTTCAGCTCGAATGCCTGGTCGGGAACTGCAGGTGCTAGCCAATTCTGGATTTCGTTCTCCGCCGGGTTATAGGTATCGACCATTGGTCGGTCGATCCCTTCGGCTACTATTATCTGCCCCATTCGTGCAGTGAGATCAGCATTTTTCTGTTCAGCTTCAGCAAGGCGTCTTAGAATCTGTCTCATCTGGTCCTCATCAGGCGGCATCTTTGGTGGCATTTCTTCCTCTACTTCTGGGGATTGGAAAATAAGGTCGGTGTTAGAGGTTGAATCAAGGAAGGGATAACCGAGGCAATGATCTTCCTCGGTAATCTCAGAGGAGATACAAGGGTTGGTTTGAGAGTAACCACCCTGAGCAGGAGGGAACCAGGACTCAAGAGGGTCATGAGTCCTGGGTGGTCCAAGGTGCGCTCGGACCGGAAAAGACGAGTTACGTGGGGGACTCATAGAGAGATTAGTGAACGGTGCGTCGAGATCTCCCCGGTTACTCATCTTGGTGAAGCAAGAAGAAGATAGGATTTTACTCCTACCTGAAGCAAGCACAAGATCAATCCAAGACCCTGGATTCACACTCAACACAGTGAAGGACTCAAAGTTGAGTCCAATTTATCTTGTAGTTTTTAAGTGTGATTTTCAAGCAAATCTAGCAAGGATTACGCGGCCTAGAGGGAAGTCGGCTCAGAGCCGGATGCGTCTTCCCTGTCTATCCTGTCGTCTAAGATACCGCCGCTCCTTCCTTTCTTCGCTCCTATCCCAAGCCGATGGACTCAGTGACCATGCCCCTATCTACCTGCAAGCAGGCGGAGGCTGACAAGGCCGGAACTTCGCCCCGGAGGGTTACTGGCAGCTTGTCGCGAAGTACCGCAATTTTGCCCCTATCTACCTGAGACAGGCGGAGGCTACTTGGTACTAGTCAAAGAATCTGAAAATATTCGGCTCGTGATATTTGCTAGGATCAGTTAGAACGTGATATGGAAGACGGGGATTTGGGCTCTACCTTAGGGTGTTCACACACACTCAGGTACCCTCACTCAACCTGAAAACAAGGTCGGGGATTAGTCTCCCGCAAACAATTTTCAGCTTTTATTCCCTTTTTATGGTCAATACTGTTAGCAGTCCCGGTTTTAAAGTTAGGTTATCACTGTAATTAATCACCACAAAGCACGCCTATCGTACAGTCCCAATCTCCTTTTTAATTAAGTGAGAAAATCAGAGAGGGGAATCGAGAAAAGCCGATGCAAGGTTGAAATCAATGATGCGTATGCTAAGTAAAGAGTACTTACAGTGATCCCTTCGCTTGTTGATGCAGGATGCTATACAGAATTGAAAACTCTACCCTACATGCAAATGCAAGCGATGAAAGCCGCTCCTAGACAGGCAGTTCTATTAACGTGAAGAACGGTTTAATTTGAACTAAGTCCTGCGGTCTAGGTGCGTCTATTAAGTGTGTTGTGTGGTCCTATTGATTACGAGCACAAACAAGTCCTAGAGTGGCTCGAGGAGCCGCTAGTGCAAGCTAAATTATCAATCAACCACACAGCACACGGGACACGGTTTTCCACTATATTTACACGCGCGAGATCCCAAACGGGAACCGCTGGAAATAATGCAAAAGAAAAATAATTAAAAAGAATACAATGCCTCTCTTTCTCTCCACACAATCTAAATGCTAAGTCCTCGAAGCGTCGCCGACTCCTCGCGGTCCTCGCACAAAAATTAAATGAAGGTCAGAGAGTGACACAAAAATAAAATAATGCAAAGGAAATAAATGAGAGAAATAATCACAAGAAAAACCGGGGGTCAGACTACCCGGGGATTAGAAGATCAAACACTCAAAAATATGATGTAAATTAACCTAAGCCGTGCCTCCCCGGCAACGGCGCCATTTTGATGAGCGCTCCCGCACCCTTAGTTAATTCGGTCAAGTTAATGGTCCAAATTAATTTTAAGTGTTCGTTGCAGTCGGATGCGGGAGGTTGACCAAAAACCACTTAAGTCAGATGTTGGTCAATTTTAAGCGGTGATATTTTTTTACTTGGTGAAGTCCAAGGTCGATCTCAGGGAGGCAACTGTCTCCTTAGGTTGATTACAACAATTTACAAGTGTTTGATATTCGGGGAACAATTTTTTTGGTATTTTTAATTCCTATGCAGACATATGCAGACAATTCTTAGCCAATTTAAAGTCAAATTTAATTGATGTGTCAAACGAAGTCCAAAAATAATGAAAATTGGCCAGAAGATTATTTATGATGAAAATGACCTACACTAATTTTTTTGGAATTTTTCGACTCAAAATAAATTTTCTGTGAATTAACAAACAGACAGAGTGATTTTCAGTGTTTAATTTTTAATAAATATCAAACCACAATTTCTCCAAGAACTAAAATTATCCTAGGAAGGTCTAATGATCAGGGACCTAGGAAAATTGACAGAACTTAAATTTATTGTGAAATGAATTAATTAAAATTAATTAAAGAAAATCACTAAACTATTTATTGAGGCCTCGTTATGCGTGCAAATGATATGAAATTTTTATGGAGTGTTGAAAATAATGTCCTTAAGCTACTGTGAATTTTTGGTGATTTTTGAAGGCACTGATATTTAATTAAAAATCAAAAGGCATCACTGGGCAAAATATGACACAAATGAACCAATTAATTCATTGATAATTCAATTAAGCCAACAAAAATCAGACACGTGTACAAACTGATAGAGGACAAAATTCTCAACAACTTGCAATTTTTAGAATTTCAAAATGATGAAAAATGCATGCTATGGACACGTGCAAACACAAGGGTGTAAATGCAATACTGGAAATTAAAAATTCAATAAGTAAATATGCTGACAGGGACTAAAATGCAATTACCTATAATATGCAGGACTTCTATGCAATTTTTCCATGAAGCACGTGCTCCTCACGTGTTGTCTGCTTCACAGGGGCCTTTTTGCAATTTGTGAAAGCCCAGGGGCGTCGGTGCAAATAACCCAGGCAGCACGTGCTCCTCACGTGGGGCGGCCTAGGTTCGGAGGGCGTCGGAGGCTCGGAGTGAGGTTCGGGTCTTCTGGAGGCTCGGGCTAGCCTCGGAGCAGCTTCGGGTTACCCGAGCCTAGGCTTGGGAGGCCGAGGCTCGGATAAGACGACGTGGCGGCTTGAAGGCCCTTGGATCAAGATGAATCCAAGGGGTGTCGGTGAAGACGCGTGGCAGCGGGAGGATCGTCCGATCTGAGGTGTGATCGACGGTCGAGGACGAGGGCGGCGAAGGGACGCGTGGCGAGGCGAGGACCGTTTGATCAGATGATCGAACGGCGACTGCTTCTTCTCCTTCAACGGGCCTCCGCCGCCTGCGGAGGAGATGGCTGCGCTCCGGTGAAGGCTGCTGAGCTCCGCCTCGGCTGCCAAGCTCAGGTGATGAGCTCCGTCAGCTCCCACCGAGCTCGGAAGACTCGGAAGTGAAAGGCGAAGCCTCCGGTGGTCTCTGGATGACTGGAGGAGGGCTGGAGCTCTGAGTCGATGAAGCTCGAGGAAAGCTCCGACGAGGCTCCGGCCAATGATCAAAGGCGTACCTGCAAGTGTTAGACGTATAGCCGAGGCTCGTGCGTGCGGCTGTGGAAGTGATGGGCGTGATCGGAGAGGCCTGCGGCGAAGGGAGGTGGTCGGGTGTCGGAGCTCCGGCCAGGTGGTGGAGCTGTAGGTCGATGGCTGGTGAAATAGGGTATCTGAAGGTGTAAAGATGCCAGCGAAGATCAGAGCTTCATCGCGAAGCTCATCGGAGTGTCGAGGAGGCGCGGAGATGACCGTGGACGGCGAATAAAAGCGGAGAAAATAGAGGAAAAAGAAGAACAAGATCGGAGAAGAAATGGAGGGAGTTTCACCTGGGGATGGGGCCTCCTGCTTGAGGTCCAGGTCGTCGCTCGAGGGCCGGTGATCGCCCGAGCTCGTGCAGCGTCACGGAAGGCAGCTGCGACACGGCGGAGATGCCGTGGATCTCGCCGGAGAAGACGCCTGTCTTCGCTCGAAGAGACGGCCAATTGCTGTCACCAATTGAGAGCTCTGAGCTCGGGGGTTTCTCCTGGAGTGGCGGATGCGGATGAAGGTGGCCGGAGGGGGGGTATTTAAAGGGTGAAGGTGGCGGCTGGAGTAGGTGAGTGGCGAAGTTGGTGGCTGTCGTGGGGCGAGTGTGGCGGAGATGGTGGTGTTTGAGGGAGCTGGCGAGGGAGAGGGACGAGCGGCGATGAACGTGGAGGTGATGGTGGTCGAAGAAGGTGGCTAGAGTGCGGCCAAGAATAGGAAGGGGCAGCCCCTCCCGCAAGGCGGAGATCGTGGGAGAGAGGGTTGCCAGAGGTAGGAGACGAGGTCCTGGCCGTTGGATCTCGTGATCCAACGGCCAGATCGAAGTGCAAAGGGACGTCTGGGATTAGATCAAGGATGCCCAGATGAAGGGTTCTGACGGGGGCCACGTGGCGCGTTGTAGAGCGGTGCGAGCGGATGGTTCAGATAAAAGGGGGGAAGTCGATCTGATGGTCGAGACTCGCTGGAAGGTGGGCGGCTGAGATGAGAGGATCGGGGGCGCGATCGAGCGGCGTAGATGACGCCACGTGGAGGGCTGAGAGTGCGGCGCTAACGGATGGTGGTGATGAGGAGTAGGAGATAATCGGACGGCTGAGGGAGTGAGCGCACGTGGTCACAGAGGGGCCGTTGGATCTGAGGCGCGATCCAACGGTGGGGGGGCGAAGGCGGATCAGACAAAGGGCAGCGGGCCGCGTGGCGCAATCAGAGGGCGCCACGTGGCCTGCTGTGAATGGCTGGAAGGGAAAACACGTGTAGAGAGAAGAGGAGGCCGAATTTGGAAAAACTCAAAACATGAAAGTTGTAGATCTTGATGAGATCTACAAGTTTCATGTTGACCAAAGACGGAGATGAGGTCAAATATGGTACATAAATACAAGGATACATAAATGTACATATGTAGTATACAAAATGACCCAAAAACCCAAGTTCCTCATACAAGCTCCAATTTCAATGAAATTAGTCTCATTTTGAAGGTCTTTTAATACGTAGTATTCTAAGAGTGAGTCGACCTAAGTAGGAGTTTGTATGCGGGCTTTATGTGTGTTTTAATGTACAAGGGTTCTCAGGATATTTGGGCTATTTTTCAAGGGTGATTTTTGGCATTCTTCCCTATATTATTAAGGAGTATACACATATATTATAGAGAGGAAGTTATTTGATGAAGAAGTATTTTACAGGGGATTTCTGGCCTTCTTATTTAAATGCAGATGAGCTGCTAAAATGCATGAATTATGGATGCATGCATGAGTGTTATTTATGCAAGATAAAAGGAAATATGCTTCTATTTTCTCGGGAACAAGGCTCTATTTTTGACTTTTGATGTGATGAATCACAGATTCATCAACCCCCTATACTTAAACCTTGCTCGTCCCCGAGCAACTAAATGAAATGCAAGAGTGAAATGATTTTGGGTTCCATACCAAGGTCATGAGCAAAGTTGAAAATGGAGCCTGACTCGACCTTTGGATTAATTGTGTGGCGGAACCTTATTTGGACCTGAACTTAAGACCTAACAGACTTCAAGTTCCACAAGTCTTCTATTCAAGACGCCTTAATAGTCAGGTCAGAACAAATCCTCAAACGCAAATTTCTGATGACTATGATTCTTACTTGTACTGTGTAAGTGAGATGTAACTCTCCACATCAGAAATGACTCGGAACCAGCCTCCTCTAACAAGGTAACTCAATAACCTGGTCCAGTACTTATCATTATATCTCAAGCAAGATCTGGGATCTCCTTCCTTATCTTTGTTACATCCCAATAGTATGAGAACTTACAACTCGGATAAAAAGAAGCGGGAACACATTCCGCCTTGCAAGTCCAACTTGCATCTCCCAATTCGGTCTTTAACACACGGGCCCACCACCCCTAAGGCAATGTTGACCCGTCATTAATTGAACCAACCGTCAACAGGAATACAACTCGCTATGCGCAATCCAATATCGCCCCAATAATATAAGGACTCGATATTGGGGTCACTACGCATACGTCCTTACTCTTTCGAGAAGCGACGAGCCCGATGCAAATGGATCATATGCAGGAGCTGTCACTTCGGACAGGCCTCTCCTACACATAATATCTGGCGACGAAACTTTTCGCCTTGACGGGAGACCATGGATGTCACTTATGTGATCCTCCATATCATATTCAAATTATAATTAATTAACATGAATCATATTTATATAATTAATTCTTCCAAGGGAATTATTAACTCTAATCATATTAGAGTATTCTAATTGGACGTAATTAATTCAATCATATTAAATTAATTATCAATCCAATTCAATCAATCAAACTTGAATGTCTTACTTGAATATATATGGTATTATTCTCAAAGTATGTATTAATTCATATTTTAATAATTAGAAAAAATACATCTTAATCCCTCGGACATTATCTCGGCCCTACCCGTTGTCATGGCCAGTACCGACGGGAGTGGGACGGACCGCATACGTTGCAACCCGCTACCCCATCGATCCATGACTAGACACCATATCCACCTCGGGAAAGGATAATGCCAAATTGATTAATTTGTACTTGAGATGATCATCGGTTTTTCAACCGAAATTGTACCATATAGTAATAATCAAAACATTTTTTATTATAAGGAAATTTGTTACACAAATTCCCAAATCCTATTCAAGCATCAAGTTTGAAGATTGTGGTTTCCAATTATGATTTAGATCACATCTTAATCAATTAATTGGTTGAGGCCAAGTCAATTAGGTAAATAACCATCTTCCAATATTTCACAAATATTTTTCAAGATATTTCACGAAATTAACAATTAATTTCACTAATTGACAATCACTTGGTTCTAGATTAGGAATGTAATTTCAGCAGTGACCCCTACTTACTAAAATTAACATATCTCAATCAATTTAAATCCAAATTAGACAAACTCAATTTTCATAGATTGCTAACTTGATTTAGGACAGAAGACAAGTGATGTTTCACGCATTTCGAGGCAAGTCTAAACAGTAATTAACATTTTAATCACGTTCAGATCTACAGTTCCCGCAACAGTGCATACATGTTCAATAAAACAACCATATCTTGAGCATACGAAATCCGATTTACGCAAACTCAGATCCTATGGTTTCCTTATTTAATGGGGAACAAAATCCAAGTATTAAATTCTGTTTAAACAATTTAAACAGTGCCGAATTTATTTACTAAACAGATCTGCGAAATCAAATGCGATAGAAACTTTCGCGACCTTAACGAACCCAAGTCGTCCTCGGTTTTTCGAATCATATTCGAAACCGTCGACCTAAGGCTCCGATACCACTTGAAGGATATGGTTAGATCCTCAAGCGCATCACGGAAGCGTGTGCGTCGTATCGAATACGACAAGGAGCGACTAGTCGGACTAGTTGCTCGATGCAGCGGAATTTAAAAATTTTCATGTGACGAAACCACATGATCGAAGAACACTTCTCAGATTGTTTCGTCTAAACCACAAACAAGTATTAGGGTTATGATGAATCCACGATTTATCGCCTTTATTCTTTTATTTTAGCTTCAATTTCTTAGTCAAACACCTGTAAATACCCATTAATTTCATAATCTTACCATTTTGCATGCATTTGTTAAAATTGCATTTTTAACACTTTTTGTACATAAATATAGAATAAAGAAGAAAAGAAAAAGAAAAGAAAAATAAAGGATGTAGTTATGCAATAAATACAGACTGACCCAAACCCCGAGAGAAGGTCAAGACTTGACCTGATCGACCAGGAATAAAGTAGGGGGAGATAGGGTCGTTTGTCAGAAAAATCAAAAATATCTTGTAAATACTTTTCATGTATATTTGTACAAAACTTACATTATTTCATCTGTACATAATGTGACCTCAAACTAATTATTTTCGTAAATAAAAGTTGTAAATAAAATTGTGTTGTAAATAATAAAAATATTTGTAAAATAAAATATTGTATATATTGTAAATAATTACACCCAGAAAAAGCCACAAAGTGATAATTGAAACATCAATTCCGGCTCCACACAAGCTCAAATTGAACCAAACTCACTTCCAGCATATTATAAATTAAATTATCTTTCAAATGGCTGTGGTTTCGTACTTTTTGGAGTTACAGTTAAAAATTCGATTTTCTGGGGTGTATTGTGCAGTTTACCCATATACTTATTGTATATATTACTCATATTTATTTTTTATACATAATGTACATATTTGTAAATATTGTTTTCATTAAAAAAAATTATTAAAAAAATAAAAATTAAAAAAAAATCCTTTATAAAAATTATTTTCTTATTTGCACATATGTACATTATACTATATGTATATAATATATGTATACAATTAATTTCCCTAAATAAAAATTACCAAAAAAATTAATTGTCTCACATTAATTAATTTAATTTATTTAATTACGAAATTCATATGTAATTATTTAATTTAGTGGATTTATTTGAATTTATTTGGTTTAATAACTTGCCTTGTATATATGATTTTATTCCACACCATATATGGCCACCATTAAGGTGGCTAATTGATTTTGAATTAATTTATTAATTTATTTAATTTATTTATTACGAATTTCGTAATTAATTATTTAATTAATTTATTGATTTAATTATTTTATTAATTCACCCAATAAACACTTTCCTTATATGTGAATATTTTCCAATTTTGATTTTTGTCTCTTTTTAATGGGCTCCTCCTCCCTCATTCACACTTGATCGATCTTTGGCGGAGAGGAGCCCGGTTTCCGAGAGGTTTCTTGTTGAAGAGGGTCCTAGCCTCCGATCCAGTCGGTGACAGAGATTGGTGCTTCGTCGAGGCCATCATGGCTTGTCCGATCCCCAAGGTGAGATCCACTCTTATTTCTTGTCGTTTCTCTTAGGTAATTGTAGGCTTAGATTTTAACGTAGGTGTAGTGATTAGATCTTAGAAATAAAAAAATCATCACACATTGTCGCCCGACACCGATTTACCATCTCATCTCGTGATCTCCACATTTCACCTTCTACCTTGCACAAACTATCACCTCGGACCACGTACGGTGGTCGGAGACACGGATCTATCTCCCAATCGCGGATCCGACCGTTCACTCTTCCTATTATTGTACATAAATAAATAAAAAAATAAAAAATTTTATATAAGTGTTTTTCCTGTTCATCTTATATTTGTTTTTGCAGGGAAAACTAAAAAAAAAAGAAATAAAATTTTGTTTTCTCTTTTTATCTCTAACACTTGTTTTGCAGGAACAAATAACAAAAATAAAAAAAATACAGTTGTTTCTTCTCTAACATTTGTTTTGCAGGAAAAATTAAAATAAAAAAATTAAAAAAATAAGAAAAAAATCTTCTTCTTTCTCCTCTGTTTGCATTTGCTGTTTAATAAAAAGACAAAAAAAATATACTTTTTTTTACATTTTCCTGCAGCAAAATAAACAAAAAAAAAACAAAAATAAAAAAAAATCTTCAGCCCCTCCGTCTCTGCTCTGACGCCCGACAGCCTTCCAGTCGTGCCCTCCGCCGACCTGAAGCATAGCCGCGCGCGGCGGAGCGCCGTTCCCCCTCTGCGCGCGGCCCCCGCGCGTGTCCGACGCCGCCATCGCGCCTCCGTGCGCGCGGCCGCCCGCACCCTTCAGCTCCTCAGCCCCGCGCCTCCGCGCGTGGCGCCGAGCGCCTGCCGCCAACCAACAGACGCGCTCACCGCCACCACCTTCCAGGCGCCTGCGCGCCCTCCAGACTGCCGCTGCGTCGTCATCCACGCGCCCCCGCGTGCCAGGCGGCCGCGCGTGCGCCACCTGTGCACGCGCGGTTCCCTCCAGGTCGCCCCCCAGAGCAGCCGAGCGTCCAGCGCGCGTGGCCCTCCCCCCATCTTCACCAGCCTCCGCAGCCACGCGCCGCAGAGCGCGCCACCCGCGCGCGCCCCGCGTCCTCCAGCAGCCGCGCCGACGCGCGGCGACTCTCCCGCCAGCCCTTGGCGCCGGCCTCCTCCGCCTGACCGCGCCCCCTCGTGTGCGCGTTTCGCGCAGGCGGCGGCGCCACACCGCCATCATCAGCCACCGCCTCCAGCCGACTCCCCTCAGCCGTGCGAGCTCCGTCGCGCCGCCGCATCCTCCTCCAGCCCCATGGGCGGCGACGGTATTTGATTCCTCTCCCTTATCTCTATTGAGAAAGAAACGAAGGAAAGCCCTAGGGCTTCCTTTTGTTTTATTATAAAAAGGGGGTAATTGCAGCAAAGTCCTCACAATTGCATTGAGTTGCAAAAACGTCCCTGCCAGTTCTGTATTGGGCAAATTACAGATCTATCCGTCCAAAGTTTTTAAAATTGCAGAGACGTCCTTACCAGAGCCTCAAGTCACATGCTTCTCATACCACCACTGGGTAATTTGCAATTTTTTACCTGTTGTTTTATTCTGTTATCTTTTCAAACCACAACTTTGAAGAATTACAGTCCAGTCCCTGTGATCCAGACTTAAATTTGCGTGCTATTTGATTGAAATAAATGGTGGTTTCATGCTTAATAAGTTCCGCAAAAATTGATGTATGCTCCTGATATGTTTCTTAATATTGTATAAAATTTTCATAGTTTTTCGTTGACATTTAATACATTTAAAAAAAATAAAAAACTGTGTCTTTTTGCATGTTTAAACTTTGAAAAATCATAAAAATCGCAAAAGTGCCTAAAAATTCTACAAAAATTCCTATAGCTGTGTTTTGACTTGTTTTAATTTCTGCCCAAGTTTTGTGCTTTTTCCATATATATAAAAAAAAGAAAATTGCAAAATACAAAAAAAAAGATTGCGTGTGCTTTTCTTTATCACTTGTCTTCATTTGTGCTTATTCGAAAAATAAAAAAAATATAAAATTGAAAAACCACTAAAAAAAATTCTTTTCTGAAATTTGACTACTTAGTTTTTAAATCGTGCTCCTTGTGTTCGACCCTGGTCGCTATACCAGGTAAAAAGAATAGCGAAAAGACCGCTTACATTGAATTTCTTGATTTTCTGAGTGGTTTACAAATTTTTCTCGTTGACCGAATTGATCGATTAAGGACAATGACATTGTGATTTATCTTCCACCTTAGTCGCGTCGATTTTCGCGTCTTCAGAATGGCGCCGTTGCCGGGGAGCACGGCTTTGTAGTCATTTTTCTATCTTATCTCTCTATATCATAATTGCTTTCTGACCTTCTCTCTTTGATTTTTGTGCGAGGTACTGCTTGGACGACTTGGAGTTTACTATTTAGAGGACCCGCGCAGGAGGAAGAGAGAGAGGAGAAGAAATTTTCTATTTTTGAGAGAGAGAGAGAGCAATATTTTTGTAATAACTTAGACTTTGGACTTGTGGACTTGGACATTTTTCGAGGTCTGTTTCGCCAAGTGCCGGTGCACTTGGGGGACCTCACCGCTGTTTTCCGTGTTTTTGATTTCACGTCATAACTTGCTATCTTGATTCGCGCAGATTTGGCCCCTAGACGTAGGATTTTTGTTGATTGTGACGTAAAATTTCTAAGGCCCAACACTTAATAGAATATCTGTTCCTATAGAACGTAATTGGACCTTAATAAAATTCACTGAAAAAGTTAGTTTAATTGAATTTGAGACCACGTGCCGTGAGGAGTCACATACAGCGCTTGCAGGACCCGTTGTGGCGGGCACCGAGTGACTCCCAAGATCGGACTCCGGACTCGATTCGGTTAGCTAATCATTATTCTTCACGGTCAATAGAAGTTGCTTGTCTAAGGCCGATTTCTTCGTGCATCATATAGTTAGTTTATATTCTGTCTTTAATTTTATGCGCGGATCATATTACATGTAGAGTGCTGGAGTAAGGTACGCATTTTCTATCTCTGCATGCATCATTGTGTTTGACCGTGCATTGGCTTTTTTCGACTTCCTCCCCCTGTTTTTGGACTCAAATCAATCAAAGAGGAAATCAAAAAGCTCGTTAGGCGTTATTTTCTGAAAAAAATTCCAAAAAAATAGAAAAACCAAAAATTAAAAAAATGGGACTGCTAATTGAACTTGACTCTAAAATCAAACGTAATTGATTCACTTCATTGTATTGGGAGAGCAATTCCCTCATTGTTTGCGCTTTTACTCGCTCGCGTACACATTAAGGAGTAGTGCCCAAATCCTATTCAAGCCTCCTAAGTGTTTGTACAACTTTCGTTGATCACCGTAACTCTAAAATTGAAAAGATAAAGACCGAACTCTCACGGTCAGATTTGTGTTGAGTTGGTGAACTGGGGGTTTGCTTTGTGTTTTGAATGTCTTTGGTGTGAGTCGGTTACGAGCATTCTTTAAATCATTAGCAGTCACCTTCTTCCTCTAACCCACCCTCCCTCCCTTCATTTCCCTCTATTCATGATGGGTCACATTCCATTCCAGCCCGATTTCGCGGCTTCTTCATTTCACGCCCATCACTCACGTTCATTCTCTCAAGAGGTCGGAACCCCATCCGACTTCTCATCTCCTCCCTACCCACCCTCCCATTTGGGACGTGCTGTGAGTGACACCCACAGAGACCAGATTGACCAAACACGAGACATGGGTGTTCACATTACTGAGATGAGAGTGCATCCCATAGGCAATCGAATGGGGCAGTTGCGAGCTTTAGATGACTTGTATCCTAGGACATTGGATGAGTACACAGATCATGAAGTCCAATCCGCTTCTACCTTGAGACCCTTTGTTCTGGATTTAGAGTTAATTGATCTACTGCCTAAGTTTTTTGGGGAAATGCACGAGGAACCTTATTTGCATATTGATGAATTTGAGGATTTTTGTGTATCACGATCATATTTGGATATCACTTCTGAGGACATGATGCTTATTACCTTCCCATTTACACTTCAGAGTAGAGCCCAGAGTTGGCATAGACGATTGGGAAGGAAGATTACTACATGGGGAGATTTACGATCATTATTTTTGAAGAAATTTTACCCCCAGTGTAGAGCAGAGATGATGCGGTCATGTATTCGTGAATTTTCTGTTAGCCCCCAAAAGCCGTTGAGAGATTCATGGTTGAGGTTACGAGAACTTTTGAGGCGATTTCCAGATCATGGATTTTCGATGACTGACCTTATCCATATCGCCATGAGGGGGAGGACCGCAGAGCAAATATCATATGTCATTACCTCGTGTAGTGGTTCACACCATCGTCCCGACTTGGATTTTGTTGAGATCATCTTGGATACACTTTCT
The DNA here is from genome assembly GCA_037367405.1 of Ottelia alismoides. Lineage (NCBI taxonomy): Eukaryota > Viridiplantae > Streptophyta > Magnoliopsida > Alismatales > Hydrocharitaceae > Ottelia > Ottelia alismoides. The sequence goes on along the minus strand of JAZKJV010000241.1, from coordinate 349,130 downwards.
GATCTTGCATATACACCAGATGATTTATTTGGGACAACACATGACGGAGAGATGACAACTGTTGAGTGTGTGCCACACCATGCTGATCTTGACATCACACACCGATCAGAGGATATGGATGCTGATTCTTCTCATTTGATGGATGTGTTGCCTATTGTTGTGAGTTCTCAGAGCCGGATATTGGTTGAGGACCAAATGAATTTACAGTCAGAATTTGAGCCAGTCCCGCTCTTTCACATAGAAGATTCTTCGATTCTAGATCTGCTAGGATCCCAAGAGATACATGAGGAGCCCACATTTCAGCCATCCTTAGAGTCATTCCAGTATCCATACACAGTTGATTCAGTGTCTTGTCTTCAGGAGATCTTCTCAGATTCGGGGATATACTTGGATCCATCTCAGCAAAGCAAGCTTGATGAGGGACCGATTTTTCATTCGACAGACCTTGATAGTCCTGTATTTGAGCCTTGTGTCCTCCCATTTGATGAGGTCGATACATTTTTAGAGGACATGACATTTGACAACATTGATCCCAACTTCCCTGATGATTCGGCATTACTCCCTGAGGGTTATCTGCGGGAGGATGCCATGGACCATGTGTACTCGGTTTCAATTTCTGGGAGTGCATCCGATCTGTCGGATCACGAGACCGAGTATTTTGATATTTCTGATAATGAATTTGATGATTCTCTCCTCGACGACCCTCGCGAGGATGATCCGATCTTTGAGGTATTCGATGATTTCACTGATTTGTCTACATTATATGCATCGGATATCAACCTTTCTAGCGAGTCTCTTGATCTTGATCTTCTGTATCTATTCGAGACTGTGATTGATGTGGAGGATTCCCTGACAGATCCTTCCTTCTCCACGTTCGACTTCTTCGGTTCTGCCCTGTCACTCCATATAGACCTTGAGCCGACGATTTCTTTTGTGCTACCGGAGCCCGACTTCATCTGCCCATATCTTGATCCGGTAGCAAACACCCGCCTGACTGATTATCTGGGTGTTATCATTTACTCTGTTGAACTCGTCGTTATTCTCCCGCTGAGACTGCGACGACAGTACGGTATTCGTCTGACAGATGCCGTCCTGAACCTTGACACGACGTTATCCTAACATTTGCGCCCAGCTAGGGGCGTAAACTCTAGCGCTTGTTGAGAGGCACCTCAACATTGATCGACTCACATCTATATAGACCATCTGTCAATATCATACATTCTTTTTGTCTCACACCCCATCTCCATCGCATGATCAATCCATACTTAGGGTGTACTTTACCCTAAGTATAGGGGGGTGTCAGACGTTTGATTATTCTTTTGATTCTTTTTACCTCTGTTTTGCTACCTATACTTAGGGATATTTTACCCTAAGTATAGGGGAGGTAGACTCTGTATATTCATCTCCTCGGTTTTCTCCTTTGTGTACAGTCTGCTATACTTATGATTACTTGATCCTAAGTATAGGGGGATCACCGACTTCTATTGATTTTATTCTTTTATTCGTCGTTGTAGTATACTATTCTTCTCACTTTTCTATACGAAGCACGAGTTATGTCTTTATTTCCAGCTCCTTGATCACTATGAGGACATAGTTCGAGCTAAGTATAGGGGGGTGTCGTATATATTGTATATATACTTTAGCCATAACTCGTACTTTCATATTTTTAATATGGCTAAAATACTGTGTACATATTAAAAAAAAGAGATGCATAAATTTCCTCAAAATTTTTCCTTGTACATACTGGCTAATAAGTCAGGTTAAAATATTTTGAAAAATATTTTGAAAGTAGTTTGAAAATCTATTTGAAAAATCTTTTGAAAACTATTTGAAAAATGTTTGAAAAATATTTTCAACCTTTGTAAAAATATTGTGGATTGTAAAAAATTTTTTCTTTCTTTATGTGAAATAAAAAGATTTTGTAAAACTATTTGCAAATGTTTGGAAAAATGGTTGAAAATTATTTTGAAAAATCTATATATACTGTTTGAAAAATGTTTGCAAAATATTTTCAAATGATTGTAAATGATTGTAAAATTGTGTGTAAAATTATTTTGGACTATAGTTTTCAAAATTATTTGTAAAATTATTTTCAAATAAATTTGAGGAATATACGCATCACAAAAAAATAATAATAATAAAAATAATAATAAAAAAAAATATAAAAATTAAAAAATCCAACTGTGTATATACCTGTATAAATTACTCAAGTTGTAAATTTTTGCATCCTATTCTTGTAAAATAATCAACTCACTCTTGTGTAAATATGAATCTTATTCCAAAAAAAAATCTCTTGTATATATTTGTATGTATTACTAACTTTTTGCATTAAAAAAAAAACCTTTTGCATGTGCATCAATTTTTTTTAAAAAAAAATCCATAAAAAATTCAAAAATTTGAAAATTGTTTCACAAAAAGATTTTTGTTTTCTCTATGCATTGTACATATTTTCTTGCATTGGCATGTGCATTTTTCAGGATAGTCTTGACGATTAAACTAAGTCTGGAATAAATTTGAAGAATGGATCTTAGTTGGACCTTAATCCACTTAATTTCAGAGGAACCTTATAAGATGTGGAGTTAAGACTTTTCAGGTCCTAGTGACTTAATTCTTTGGGTCCACACGACTATGAGCATATGTCATCTTGATGAGCCTAAGTAGAACACTTAACAACACACGCATGACTCTTAGAGACAATGGCTTGACTTGCACCAGCACTTTACACATGGCTCTCCACGGATGAGGTGGTGAGGAGGCAGTTTCCTTTGGCTTGGGGTAGCATATGAGGGTAGTACTTCTAGGCGGAACCTCTCTTCTTCTTCTAGTGAAGGAAGTGCGTCTCAACTTGGTCTAGTGGTGATGAAGGCTAAAGACAGAAGCCGTGGGTTGCAATAAAGCTTCAAAAGAGGGATAGTCTACTTGCTCAAGAGGAAAATTTCTTGTATATATGCTGCACCATGTAGATATGTTGTACAGAGGCATTTGAAAAAAAAAAAGAAAAAAATGCAAAAATGCAAAAAGAACTCCAAAAAAGTGGTGGGTCGGATTGAAAATTTAATAACCCCACCGGAGTGTATATAGTGAAATAAAGCAAAAGCTTATGGCATCCATGTTACATCTCATGAAGCTTGCAGCGGGAGACTTAGCTACACTGGCTGAGCTTCCAAAAGTCTATACTTCTTCCCCCTCTTCTTGAGCCGGTTGCACTTGAACTTAGAAGGGAATACCCCGCTTCTCGAGGAAAGAGTTGCTAGACCGAGGCATTAGAGTTACCAGATTGGGGGAGGTTGTTTCTTTGTTACTTCTGAGGTGGGGAGCTACATATCACTTACACTGCATGGAAAGATTCATGGTCATTAGAGTTTGTGTATGTAGACTTGTTCTGATCTGGTTTATTGAGGAGTCTTGTCCATAGATTGGTGGAACTTAAAGGCTGTTAGGTTTTAAATCCACATCCCATTAAGGTTCCGACACACTAATAATCCAAAGGTCCGACAGAGCTCCAGACTACATTTTTATGAAGATAAGCTTAAAAGTCAACATTATTCTAACTTCTTTCCTTTTTCTTTTCTTTATTTTTGTTTTCACTTATTTTTCAAATAAGTGTTTGCTAAGGGACTAGCAAAGGTAAAGTATAGGGGAATGATGAATCCACGATTCATCGCCTTTATTCTTTTATTTTAGCTTCAATTTCTTAGTCAAACACCTGTAAATACCCATTAATTTCATAATCTTACCATTTTGCATGCATTTGTTAAAATTGCATTTTTAACACTTTTTGTACATAAATAAAAGAATAAAGAAGAAAAGAAAAAGAAAAGAAAAATAAAGGATGTAGTTATGCAATAAATACAGACTGACCCAAACCCCGAGAGAAGGTCAAGACTTGACCTGATCGACCAGGAATAAAGTAGGGGGAGATAGGGTCGTTTGTCAGAAAAATCAAAAATATCTTGTAAATACTTTTCATGTATATTTGTACAAAACTTACATTATTTCATCTGTACATAATGTGACCTCAAACTAATTATTTTCGTAAATAAAAGTTGTAAATAAAATTGTGTTGTAAATAATAAAAATATTTGTAAAATAAAATATTGTATATATTGCAAATAATTACACCCAGAAAAAGCCACAAAGTGATAATTGAAACATCAATTCCGGCTCCACACAAGCTCAAATTGAACCAAACTCACTTCCAGCATATTATAAATTAAATTATCTTTCAAATGGCTGTGGTTTCGTACTTTTTGGAGTTACGGTTAAAAATTCGATTTTCTGGGGTGTATTGTGCAGTTTACCCATATACTTATTGTATATATTACTCATATTTATTTTTTATACATAATGTACATATTTGTAAATATTGTTTTCATTAAAAAAAATTATTAAAAAAATAAAAATTAAAAAAAATCCTTTATAAAAATTATTTTCTTATTTGCACATATGTACATTATACTATATGTATATAATATATGTATACAATTAATTTCCCTAAATAAAAATTACCAAAAAAATTAATTGTCTCACATTAATTAATTTAATTTATTTAATTACGAAATTCATATGTAATTATTTAATTTAGTGGATTTATTTGAATTTATTTGGTTTAATAACTTGCCTTGTATATATGATTTTATTCCACACCATATATGGCCACCATTAAGGTGGCTAATTGATTTTGAATTAATTTATTAATTTATTTAATTTATTTATTACGAATTTCGTAATTAATTATTTAATTAATTTATTGATTTAATTATTTTATTAATTCACCCAATAAACACTTTCCTTATATGTGAATATTTTCCAATTTTGATTTTTGTCTCTTTTTAATGGGCTCCTCCTCCCTCATTCACACTTGATCGATCTTTGGCGGAGAGGAGCCCGGTTTCCGAGAGGTTTCTTGTTGAAGAGGGTCCTAGCCTCCGATCCAGTCGGTGACAGAGATTGGTGCTTCGTCGAGGCCATCATGGCTTGTCCGATCCCCAAGGTGAGATCCACTCTTATTTCTTGTCGTTTCTCTTAGGTAATTGTAGGCTTAGATTTTAGCGTAGGTGTAGTGATTAGATCTTAGAAATAAAAAAATCATCACACATTTTCGCCCGACACCGATTTACCATCTCATCTCGTGATCTCCACATTTCACCTTCTACCTTGCACAAACTATCACCTCCGACCACGTACGGTGGTCGGAGACACGAATCTATCTCCCAATCGCGGATCCGACCGTTCACTCTTCCTATTATTGTACATAAATAAATAAATAAATAAAAAATTTTATATAAGTGTTTTTCCTGTTCATCTTATATTTGTTTTTGCAGGGAAAACTAAAAAAAAAAGAAATAAAATTTTGTTTTCTCTTTTTATCTCTAACACTTGTTTTGCAGGAACAAATAACAAAAATAAAAAAAAATACAGTTGTTTCTTCTCTAACATTTGTTTTGCAGGAAAAATTAAAATAAAAAAATTAAAAAAATAAGAAAAAAATCTTCTTCTTTCTCCTCTGTTTGCATTTGCTGTTTAATAAAAAGACAAAAAAAAATATACTTTTTTTTACATTTTCCTGCAGCAAAATAAACAAAAAAAAACAAAAATAAAAAAAAATCTTCAGCCCCTCCGTCTCTGCTCTGACGCCCGACAGCCTTCCAGTCGTGCCCTCCGCCGACCTGAAGCATAGCCGCGCGCGGCGGAGCGCCGTTCCCCCTCTGCGCGCGGCCCCCGCGCGTGTCCGACGCCGCCATCGTGCCTCCGTGCGCGCGGCTGCCCGCACCCTTCAGCTCCTCAGCCCCGCGCCTCCGCGCGTGGCGCCGAGCGCCTGCCGCCAACCAACAGACGCGCTCACCGCCACCACCTTCCAGGCGCCTGCGCGCCCTCCAGACTGCCGCTGCGTCGTCATCCACGCGCCCCCGCGCGCCAGGCGGCCGCGCGTGCGCCACCTGTGCACGCGGAGTTCCCTCCAGGTCGCCCCCCAGAGCAGCCGAGCGTCCAGCGCGCGCGGCCCTCCCCCCTTCTTCACCAGCCTCTGCAGCCACGCGCCGCAGAGCGCGCCACCCGCGCGCGCCCCGCGTCCTCCAGCAGCCGCGCCGACGCGCGGCGACTCACCCGCCAGCCCTTGGCGCCGGCCTCCTCCGCCTGACCGCGCCCCCTCGTGTGCGCGTTTCGCGCGGGCGGCGGCGCCACACCGCCATCATCAGCCACCGCCTCCAGCCGACTCCCCTCAGCCGTGCGAGCTCCGTCGCGCCGCCGCATCCTCCTCCAGCCCCATGGGCGGCGGCGGTATTTGATTCCTCTCCCTTATCTCTATTGAGAAAGAAACGAAGGAAAGCCCTAGGGCTTCCTTTTGTTTTATTATAAAAAGGGGGTAATTGCAGCAAAGTCCTCACAATTGCATTGAGTTGCAAAAACGTCCCTGCCAGTTCTGTATTGGGCAAATTACAGATCTATCCGTCCAAAGTTTTTAAAATTGCAGAGACGTCCTTACCAGAGCCTCAAGTCACATGCTTCTCATACCACCACTGGGTAATTTGCAATTTTTTACCTGTTGTTTTATTCTGTTATCTTTTCAAACCACAACTTTGAAGAATTACAGTCCAGTCCCTGTGATCCAGACTTAAATTTGCATGCTATTTGATTGAAATAAATGGTGGTTTCATGCTTAATAAGTTCCGCAAAAATTGATGTATGCTCCTGATATGTTTCTTAATATTGTATAAAATTTTCATAGTTTTTCGTTGACATTTAATACATTTAAAAAAAATCAAAAACTGTGTCTTTTTGCATGTTTAAACTTTGAAAAATCATAAAAATCGCAAAAGTGCCTAAAAATTCTACAAAAATTCCTATAGCTGTGTTTTGACTTGTTTTAATTTCTGTCCAAGTTTTGTGCTTTTTCCATATATATAAAAAAAAGAAAATTGCAAAATACAAAAAAAAAGATTGCGTGTGCTTTTCTTTATCACTTGTCTTCATTTGTGCTTATTCGAAAAATAAAAAAAAATATAAAATTGAAAAACCACTAAAAAAAATTCTTTTCTAAAATTTGACTACTTAGTTTTTAAATCGTGCTCCTTGTGTTCGACCCTGGTCGCTATACCAGGTAAAAAGAATAGCGAAAAGACCGCTTACATTGAATTTCTTGATTTTCTGAGTGGTTTACAAATTTTTCTCGTTGACCGAATTGATCGATTAAGGACAACGACATTGTGATTTATCTTCCACCTTAGTCGCGTCGATTTTCGCGTCTTCAGGTTACCTCTTGAAGCGTGGTTGCGATCGAGTCTCTAAACGAAGAGACCTCCTGTCTCAAGTCCGATCCAAAGGAGGAGACACTTGCGAGCGCGGGGATGAACCGCGTGCTTCTCGCAATCCATGTTGATGATCCAAGCAGCGGATCTCCTGATCTCGACACATGAGATCCGTCGTCTTCTTCACGAGCAAGGCGCACCGAAGGAGACGGAGATCCACGAGCAGACGATCGGACAACATAACAACGATGCTGCGGCGATGGAGAACCTCCCCATAGCATCCATGGTGGACGGCCATGAGAGGGAGAGAGAGGGCTGACGCCTAGAGAGAAAGAGAGAGAGAGAGATGCTTCTCAAGCATTATGTGTGTTAAGAGAGAGATGGGTAAGCCTCTCTATTTATAGGGTTTTAGGATCCATGGATCTCAATCCATGGGATATATAAAATCAATGGATGAGATTGATTTATGTCAATCCAATGTCAAGATTGTTGTTGGTAAAACCAACAAATTTAGGTTAAAATATATTTGACAAAATCAAATATAAATTAGTCCTAAATCAAACCAATAAATAAGGAGAGAATGTGCATGGAGATTTCATCTCCATGCACCTTCCATGTGGACGGCCACACATTCCTATTAGGAATGATGTGCCGTCCACTCTTTCCATGGGAAGAGCAATCTCATGGAAATCCATGAGATTGCATATCTCCTTGAAAATCTCCTTTATTTATTTCCAACAACTTTTGTTGGCTTTTTATTCTTCAAAAATAATTCACAATTATATTTGAGAATATTGCAATCTTGCCATGAAAAAATTGTGAATCAAATTCACAACCCAAAACAATATATAATTTGCATTGTCAATTAATTACACAATGTGTATCCAATACACATAATAATTAATCAACACATATAAATTATAATTAGCTCTCTCTAATACATTATAAATCACATTTATAATATATTATGAATAATTGGATATTGCTATCCACGTTATTCTTATCCATGATGATTAAATCATATTTAATCATCTTAGATCTCTTTATCTCATGTGTTCAAATAATATGAATCATATTCACATTATTCACATCTTTGATAATTAAATCATATTCAATTATCTTAGATAACTCTCTTTATAATATGAATCAAATTCATATTACTCATGATAATTAAATCACATTTAATTATCCATTTTCTCAATGCTCGGATATAGAATTATCCATGAACTCCTTCAAGGATAATGCGCTTTCTCCGCAAATACTTGGAGATAAGGACAGGGCGATTGTATTGTTCCACGTATAGTGACTTGGATATTGAGATCACATCTCAAATCCAGATCTCGGGTCTCCCATAGATGCTTGATTAAATCAGGACCGTAAATCTAATCTTCTCATTGGATCTGAATCACATTCAGATCAATGTCCAATATTTGGACTAAGATTAGGTTAATTCTCTACTGAGAGCAGTCACTAAAATCCAAACCCGTTTCATCACTCCCTAGGAATGGAAGCGTCATGGTTATACAATCGTTTATGATCACATCACCCTCAGATATTCCCAATACCTGTACATCCTGCATACTGGAAGACTCAGAATAAACCCAAAGTATTAGATCATCTTTACACTATCTACTTCATAGTTTTATCATTAAGTTTCTCATTCGATCATTGGGAATCGGTATTGATCATATACTTTCCAAAAGCATATATCATACCTAGGTCTTGATCATATACTTTCCAAAAGTATATATCAAACCAACAAATTCAGTCAAGCTTCCAAAGCAAGACGACCGTGCGCACGGAATTTGATTCTTCCCAATATCTCATGAGTGAGCTCATGTCTTCCGGTTCAGTGGTGAACCTGTATGATCCCTTTGAGAGATCGTATTACTCATATGCCCTTATATGCACACCAGCGTGCCGGTGTATAGACCTTGATTAGGTCATCAACCTATTGGTCTGCCAAATGTACATACTCAGACATATAGTAACACATCTGTCTCCGGTCAGAGGATGCGTGCCTATATCATGACAGCATACGATATAGGACTTTGGTTATCTCGATCTCGTTAAGTCAACTCTTTGACTTAACTAGTCTGACACCTCCGAATCTCTATTCCTATGCAGAGGACCTGCATCAAAGAGGTCGGTCAGATATCAGCCTTTAGAGAAAGGATTGCCATCTCCTTCTCAGGCTGGAGATCATCTCTTAACAATCATTTGATGGTGCTTGATGAGTCCTCAATCTAACTCTTTAGATATTCATCCAAGCACCGGCCTCTATGATTCATTAACTGAATCAACAGCTGTATGATCATTAAGATGGCCATGGTACATAACCCTAATTGTACTAAGGGACCTATTATGCAAATTATGTATTCTTCATTTTCAGATTAAGGAGTGAATTGCAATATCATTTATCGCATAATGGCTCGCCGTGGGCTCGCATTTCCAACAGGGGGATGGGGGGGGAGTGGGTGGGTGGTGGAGGCGCGCATGGGCAAGGGTTGCAGGGCGGAGGTGCGCGCAGGCAGGGGTTGCAGGGCGGAGGCGAGGGCAGGTGGTGGGGGTGTAGGGTGGAGTTGGGGATGCTAGAGCGAGCGACGGGAGGGGGGAGCTTGTGGGCGGATGTGCAAGCAGGGGAAGCTCCGACCGGAGGCCTTGGGGTTTCATTTTATTTCATCTACATAATGGCATCATGTTATAAATATGATGTGTTTTGAAGGGCAAAATTGTCAACAAATTACTTTTTTTCCGTCACAGGAACAAAGAATTATGATGGAACTTGACATATGATTATGACATGTAAAGGTTAAGCATTATTCAGGGTTCTGGATGTAATTCGTGATTATTGAGAATTTTTGAGACAATTATGAAATTATTCAAGATTATGGGTGTAAATATCCCTAAATTTTAAGCTAAGGTACTTAAAAAACCTTCTTCCATCCCAAACAACCGTTCCATTCAGATGTTGCCGCGCAGACCCCCTCCCACATCCTCCCTGCTGGAGGCCCTCCTCCGGAGCCCCTCCAGCATCTCCTCCCTCCCGCAGCTGCAGCAGCTCCACGCCCTCGTCCTCCGCTCCACCCCCTCCCTCTCCTCCCACCGCCACGCCGCGGTCCTCTCCGCCTACTCCCGCCTCGGTCTCCCCCTCCTCGCCCTCCGCGCCTTCTCCCTCCTCCTCCCCTCCCCCTCCCCCCTCGCCTGGACCACCATCATCCGCTCCTCTTCCTCCCACGGCCTCTTCCCCCTCTCCCTCTCCCTCTTCCTCTCCATGCGCTCCTCGTCCCTCCTCCCCAGCCACGAGCTCTTCCCCTCCCTTCTCCGCTCCTGCGCCGCCCTCCGCCACTCCCGCCTCGCCCTCTCCCTCCACGCCTTCTCCATCACCCTCGGTCTCCACACCCATCTCTACACCGCCAATGCCCTATTGAACCTCTACTGCAAGCTCTCCGTTCCCCACGATCCCGAGTATTTGAGGTGCGCCTGGAAGGTGTTCGACACTATGCCCATTAGAGACCTTGTGTCGTGGAACACCGTCATCGTTGGAGTTGCTGAAAATGGGTTGCACAGGGAGGCTTTGCAGATGCTCGAGGAGATGTGCGCAGATGGGATGAAGCCCGATTCATTTACCTTGTCTAGCATCCTCCCCATCTTTGCCGAGTACGTGGATGTCGCCAAGGGAATGGAGATTCATGGGTATGCTATGCGGCACGGTTTCGACATGGATGTCTTTATCGGTAGCAGCTTGATCGATATGTACGCGAATTGCACAAGAGTAGAGTACTCGTCCCGTGTGTTTGACCGATTGTCGGATCCTGATATTATCTCATGGAATTCGTTGATTGCAGCGTTTGTTCAGAATGGGATGTGCGACCAAGGTCTTCGGCTGTTCCGGCGTATGTTGAATGCTGGGTTGAAGCCTAAACCTGCAACCTTCTCGAGTGTTACACCTGCTTGTGCATATTTAACTACTTTGCATCTTGGAAAGCAGATTCATTGTTACGTTATCCGAAGTGGATTCGACGATAATGTATATGTCGCGAGTGCGTTACTGGACATGTATGCCAAGTGCGGAAATATTCGTGTTGCTCGCTGGATTTTCGATGGGATGGCTTCACCTGATTTAGTATCGTGGACAGCTATGATAATGGGGTATGCGCTGCATGGTCCTGCCGATGAAGCTTTGAGTCTCTTTCAGAGGATGGAAGGAGAAAATATAAAACCCAATTTTATTGCTTTTCTAGCTGTCTTAACAGCTTGTAGCCATGCTGGTTTGGTTGATGAGGCTTGGGGCTATTTTAACAGCATGAGAGATGTTTACCACATTGTTCCTTCCTTGGAACACTATGCTGCTGTTGCAGACGTTCTAGGCCGAGCAGGTAAGCTAGAAGAGGCTTACGACTTCATTTCAAAAATGCATATAAATCCAACAGCATGTGTTTGGTCAACGTTGTTGGGTGCATGCTGTGTTCATAAAAATCCCAAATTGGCAGAAAAAGTAGCAGACAAAATGCTTTCACTTGAGCCAGACAACATGAATTCATATATTCTCATGTCAAACATTTACTCAGCAGCAGGTAGATGGAAAGATGCAAAGAGCGTGAGGGTGGCAATGAGGGGTAAAGGAATAAGAAAAATACCTGCTTGTAGTTGGATCGAAGTGAAGAATAGCGTGCATGCTTTCTTTGCTCATGATAAATCTCACCCTTGCTACCGTGAAATCGATGAAGCTTTAGCTGTGATCTCTGAGCTAATGGAGAGGGAAGGGTACAAACCAAACTTGGATGATGTCCTTCATGATGTGGAGGATGAGCAAAAGAAGGACATGCTCTGCGGCCACAGTGAGAGGCTTGCAATAGCATTTGGAATAATAAGCACTCCTGCTGCGACCGTTATTCGAGTTACAAAGAATTTACGTGTGTGTGTTGATTGCCACACAGTGATAAAATTCATATCAAAAGTTGTTGGGAGGGAGATAGTTGTCAGGGACACAAATCGGTTTCATTATTTCAAAAACGGAACCTGTTCTTGTGGAGATTACTGGTGAACATGGAATTTTTGCTATATTAAGGGCGGAAAACCAGAAATATTCTCAACTCAAGAGGACTTCTGATGGGTATTTTCATCTGCGGAGCAGGCCACAGCTTTCTACCGCCTATATTCTGTTATTCTTTGAGTTTTGGAAGTTAACCTAAAGTGATCATGCATCATTTGTCACAAAGAAAATATGTACAAGAACATGGAGCAGCATGCAGTAGATGGTGTGGTGCATTTAAATAATTTTCTTGAGCAGCAAGGTACCATTACAATGAAATTGTTACGCTAAAAGTGCTAACCACATGCCAATGTTGTTGCAGCAAATGCAAAATCTTGCTCCTACCTGAAACTAACACAATGTTATTATCTGGATATACTTTATTGGCGCTTAACCATCTTCTCAAAGCAGGGAGTGGGAGCTGCTGTGAGAGGGAGCTGGCGAACACACTGGTGGTGGTGCGCATGGGACTTGGAGCTTGGTGTTTGTGCAAGGGTGCTGAGAGTGAGAGTGGGGTTTGGTGCTTGGTTTTCTCTTTTATTGCTGCTGGTTAAGAAGGTACGTTTTTTTCCTCTTCCTCTTCTGTTTCCCGTTCCTTAATGCAGCATTATGATCTGAAAATACATAGTAGAACATTATGATTATGATTATGATATACAATGATTGATCTGGATATACAATGACTGATTTCCCCCTTGCGATTGATTTGGTAGAGCACACCTGGTAACAATACATTCATAAATTTCTCCGTTTCTTCTTTGGTAGAGCTAGAGCTGAGCGGGGACTCCAATGCCAACGGAGTGTCAAGATCATGATCAGTGAAGTAGCTGGACTGCTAAAAAGGGATAATGATTGGTTGAAACATAGTAGCGTCAAGTAGTGAATTCATTAACATTCATATCGTATTTGAGTTCTAGAATTCCTTGACGCCACACTTGATTGTATGATTGGAGAGTTTATCCTTCTATGTGGATAGGAAATTCCCTACAAATCGTTTGGACAATATTCACACCACTAACTTATGCTCTCGTGGGAATTTCCCCTTCACTTATCTTGGTTGTCCAATTATCATGGCTCGTCTAAAGACGGTTGATTATTTCCCATCAATCACCAAAATTCGTAAAAAATTCAGCAGGCGGGAAAAACATAACCTTTTTTATGGGGCGCCTCCTCCTTATCAGGTGTGTTCTAACTTCTATTCATATACACCCAATATCTGTTCTTGACATTCTAAATTCACTCTTTGCAATCTCGAAAAGTCATTTGGTAATTTCTTCCATGGCCAATCTGATTCTAGAAACAACTATCGTTGGATTGGTTGGTCCTCAATTTGTAACTCCAAGGATTTTGAGGGGCTAGGAATTCATGATTTATAAGTGTGACACCCTTTACTCTAGGCCCATCCACTCTCTTTATGGCCCTATCTACAAATATACTAAAGTTTTTCCCCACGTTAGAAGGCGTTTGCTCGTGGAAGCTTGGATCAACTTTCAACTGAGATTACTTGGATTGGCCAATGATCTATTGATTTTTGGCACTCCACCTGGGTGGAAAACTTTCCACTTTGACTTTACTTTCCAATTTTTCAAAGACCCCCTCAATCTCCATAATGTTTTCCTCCAAAGCCATCTTAACCATGGAAGGCCGTATCCCGATATATCGGCGATATATCGGCGATATATCCATATCGACATGGGACTGATATCGAAATCGATATATCGATATATCCGATTTCAGGCATTTTCTTCAGAAAGATTCCTAGATATAGCGATATATCGGCGATATATCAACGATATATGCCGATATATCGATATCGACAAGATATCGAAACGATATCGATATCGATATGTCCTTCCATGATCTTAACATTGTGGAAGTCCTCACCTTGCCCTCCTCAATCCAGGGTAAAATTCTAAATACCACCCTCTCTGTTGCCGCAAATCCCCATTTCGGGTCTTTTATTCCTTCGGGGAATTCTCGATGGCAACTTGTTATAACATCATTTATAGAACTCGTTGTCTGCATTCCTCAATGGAATTATAATATCTAGAACTTAAAAAAAATTTCTCTAGGATATCCTTGTTTCTTTGGTGGTTCCTTAATGTCGTCCCAATAATTCTGATATAAAAAAGATGGATCTCCCTTGCCTCTCGCTGTCATTGTTGTCCTTCTGCTAGCAATTAATCTCGGTCCCATCTCTTTGAGACTATCTCATTACCATTACTGTCTTCAATTGGGTTAGATCAAAGGCTTTGAATATTCCCCCATCAATTACTCTTCTTTTTATACTCAGAGATACTCAAACTACTCTGAAAGACACACTCTCATCCCGACCACCGTTGCATACTGGGTAATCTGCTATAGTGGAAACTCTATGACATGAATCACTCTCTTGGTATGTTATTCATATTCAGCTTGATCGCTGATGGTACAACCTTGGTCTACATCTGCTTATTAAGAAGGGCTCCATCCTAAAAAGTGGCTACTAGAAAAACCACTAGAATCATGCTATACCTCAAATTTCACGCCCACCACAACATGATATCATCTATTGCCTGCAGCATGCACTTGTGAGGAGGGTAAAACTTCATTTTTTGTCAGACCAACTTCATAACTTGAGTTTCCCTTGATATATAACAAGGTATCTTCCACATGCCTCATGTTAAAATATAGAAATGAGGAAGCAAATAATCAGATCAAGAAATCAAACTTAAACATTTTGATTTTACGTGGAACCGTACTTCCTAAGGAGTGGAAGGAAACCATGCGAGAATGCCTCAAAGGGTTGGACATTCTATTGAATCTCTCAACTATTACAGTACAGTAAGACCGAGTCCCACTCACTAATGATGTCAGACTAAATCTGTGGATTTGGTGATTGGACTATGGAGGGATTCAATTACTCATCTTTAACGCGTACTTTTGCACTTCCCTTCAAGATGGAGCATGCAATTGTCAGCTTGGACAAATAGAAAGAAAATATTCTATCACATAATACATGATACTACGGACAACATCAACTCAACACATGGAGGAGGTGGAAGTGGTCGAGGAGGAGATGACCGCAGATATGTGTATGATTTGGAAAAGCAAGGTCCCGATCTGAATCAAGATATTTCTCTAGCTAGTTAGACAGGGCAAAATTCTCACCAAAAAGCGAAGGGGGCGGCTGTTGGGGGCGGAAGATGACACTTGTGATAGATGCGGAGAGGCAATAGAAGATATGAATCACCTGTTCTTTTTATGCACCTGCTTGGCTTAGGTTTCGTATGGGGCAACCATATTGTGGACCATTGGACAGAGCTGCTCATGTTTTGGAGAAATATGAGATCGGTGTGTGGCTTTGGATACGAGAACTTTTCTCTTCCTTTCGCGTTGTTATTGGCAATATGGTATGCCAGAAATGATGTCATTTTTTCGGGGAATACTTTTTATTCTGAAAATGTGGTCAAGCATTATCGAGCATTATGTAAAGCTTGGACCATATAAAAATTTGTAACTTTTATAGATTATATATATACGTATCCTGTGGTGGGTCCTAAATTGAGAGGCCACCCTTTTACTTCTAAAAAAACATCAGCTCAACACATGTTATGTTGGCTTTTTGATGAGGACGTTGCTTCTCATGTTGTGCTGGTGAGAAGGAATTGTAGGGTTGGAGTATGAATTGAATTGGATCTCATCGTTGGACAAGCTTGTAAAAGTCGGCCGACTAGTTGGCCCGACTAGTCGAGTTGGGGGGGGGGGGGATGGCCGACTCGACTAGGCCTAGTCGGTCAACCCGACTAGTCGGACCGACTAGTCAGCCTAGTCGCCTGACTAATTGACCAACTTTTAGATCAATGTTTTATATTTTTTTAGTTTTTTGATTTTTTTAAAAGCAAACTTATTCTAATATTGCTTCATTTATATTTAAAGTAAATTATTTCTTTTGTTTCAGTATGAATGTAAATAAAATGTACAAATTTATGTTGATATATAAGCAAACTTATTCAAATATGCAATATTGTTATATTTAAAGTCAGTTACTTTTTTGTTTCATTATTAAAGTGTAGAAAATGTACAAATCTATGTATAAAAATGATTTATATATTAAAAATTTTTAAAAAATTTCAAAACCGATTAATGTTCGACTAAATTCGATTAGTCGCCCGACTACCGCTTAATCCTTAGTCCGTGACCCTGCCGACCGAGTACCGACTATAGCTTTCTGCAACCTTGTCGTTGGAGAACATGCGCTATGTACTGCGTCTGTCAGAGACTCTTAAATTGAACGGGGTCTTCTTGTCCGAGAACGTTTGCTTCGTACTACATAGTCACAAAAACTAGATGAATCTCCTCGTCGGAGAACTCTGGTTCACAATTTCTCATCTCTCTGAAGGGGACAAACTGGAGAAAGTCGTGGAAACATCCACCTCGGAGTCCACATGCTCTGGAGAATGGAATCTGAAAAAAGTCCCTTCGTTAGAGAACTTGGTCTCTTCCATATTGGCTTAGAGAATGGAATATCTACTCTGGAGTCCATATGAATCGACATCAAAACCCTAAGTCCACATTTGTGTGAGTGCATGCATGAGTGGGAAAATTGTTAATACATTAGCATGCATATTTTGATGATAACAAAACTTGTGTTGTTAGTCAAAACTTGTATAGTTAGCTTGTAGCTATGTCAAGAGTATGAAATCTACTGAATCATGAACGAGCTCAAGCTTGAGGCGCTCAAGCTTAAGTGAAGAAGAAGCTCAAAGGAGTTCAAGGATATGGAACTCTATCTCAAGCTTAAGGAAGAAACTTAAGCTCAAGGAAGGATCTCAAGCTCAAGAAGAAGACGGAGTATTTTCTTTTATTGAGTCCTGCTTTCTGCAATTATCTTAGATAGTAAAAGACCTTAGTTCAACATATTGCATTTCAGTCCTTTGATTTTGACTTTAACTTTCAGGTCAAAGAGTCAAGCTGATCCAGTAACCATTCTTACCTGATCGATCAACCTTGTTTCTTGATCTATCATTATTTGAATTACAACAGCTATATTTCTGATCGATCAATTTTGATCCTTAATCGACCATCTGTTGATTCTGATTGAGCACATAAATCCTCATGATCGATCATATGATTCTGATTGATCATCTCAATATCTTGATCGATCATATTCCATTTCAAGAAGATTTTTGAAGGTGATTTCACTCCTGCTTTGTTCATAATGGCTACTTTTTGAGAGACAACATCTATGAGACCCTAAGACCTATTAATAAGACCATATACCTCATCCTGCAACACATACCAAGAGCAACAAGCTCTCCACTCTTTGCTTTCCACTATACTTTGAGAGAAAGATCGAAGAGCTATTTTCCGTTGCATTATTCATCCCAATAACTCTTCTCGCTACGATTGATTCTTACGAGTATGTTCCTTGTTCTGTAAGATTGTTTTAGTTTTACTTTATATTCTGCATCGCATATTTATTTTGATATTGAGGTTGTTAGGATTATTTCCTGTAAACTGTTGAGTTGCCCGCGTAAGCAATTCGGTTTAGTGGTAAGGCCCATTTGGGTCAAATTGAAAGTCAGAGTAAGGAAACTTATGCTGTGGTTTTTACCCAGGAGGGTTTTCACTTTTCACGTCAAATACATGTGCACTTGTGATTGATTGTTTATCTTTGATTGAAAGTGCTATGTAACACCGTGTTTGTTTAAGTTTATTATTTGCAGCGATCAATGCCATAAATCCGATCCACCTACATCCATCAACCGGTGTCCGCGACTTAGATAAACCAATATCTGGTATCAAAGCCTCGTTCGTGCACTAGAATTAACTTTCATAAGCATACATGGCCGGCATTTCAGGATCGCATATGTAGGAAAGCTCTGTAGTTCTTCCACTCATCTTCAACGGGACGAATTACTCTAGTTCGAAGACAAAGATGATGATCTTCCTGCAGTCATCAGATTTTGCAGTATGGAATATGACGAGGAAGGAATTCAAATTTATAGAGGAGAAGGAGACATGTTACACTACTACTAAGCTATCTCAGATGACTTTAAATTCAAAAGCGACGAACTCCATCTATTGCGCTATGCCAGAAGCCGAGTTCGAAAGAGTTTCTCACATGAAGGCAGCTTACAAGATATTAAAGTGCCTGAAGACAACTTATGAAGGCACATTGAAAGTGAAAGAATCTCGTTTTCGTATGTTAACCTTGGATTACGAGATGTTTAAAATGCAAAAAACGGAGAGTATAAAAGGGTATGAATGTAGTTCACAGCTATCGTGAACCACTTAAGAAACTTGGGGAGAATATTTCTAGACGAAGAACTCCCCAGCAATATCATCACCTTCCTATCAACTGAATGGGAACACAAGATCACTGCTATTGAAGAATCAACTGATTTCAACACGACTTATGTTTATTTCTAGATGGAGAACTCCCAAACAAGATCATCACCTTGCTATCAGTTGAATGGGAACATGAGGTCATTGCTATTGAAGAATCTACATCCGTTGGAAGACCTCATAAGGAATTTTCTCGCATATGAAACAAAGTTGAAGAATAGGAAGAAAGATGGAGAAAAGCCACAGAAGAGTCTTGCCATTGCAGTGAAGAAGAAACCCAAGAAGGGTCTAACAACAATGACGATATCGCATTCATAACTCATCAATTCAAGAACTTTTTTAAGAAGAAAAGAACGTAGAATTATAGAAAGAAAATCAAATGCTTCCAATGCGACAGGGTAGGGCACATGAAGAAGTATTGCTCTCAATTGCAGAAGAATTTCAGATATGAAAATAAGCTCGAGAATAAATCCAAGAAGAAAGCAATGCGAGCCTCATGTGACGATGACTCAAGTAGCAACGAAGAAGAAAGCGTATGCTTGGGATTTGTTGGGATAGTCGAAATTGACTCCGACTTAGAAAATGAGATAAATGAACTTTCTTATTTAGAACTTTATAATGCCTCTCAAGATCTTTTTAGAGAAAATACGAAGCTTGAAAAGATTAGCAAGAAGTTAGTAAAAGATAAATATCTTTTGTTTAATGACTTAGATGTTTTAAAGAAATAAAATGAGCCGTTAAAACAAGATCCAAGTAGTTTTAACGTAAATTATTTGTTTAGTAAAAGAAATCGTCGAGCTTGAAAATAAATATACTTTGGTACTTTCTTTTATAAAAGGAAATAAATGGTAAAAAAACATGCTTTTAGCTCTAATTCTCCCGGAAAATAAATTGGGTTTGTAAAATGGAGGAAATCGTGCAACTTAACCCGGAAGGATTCGAAAAAGAAAGGGTATCAGAAAAGCATTTTTTAGGTGATGAATGCCAAAAAAAATAGAGGCCACATAAACAAAGGTGGACGCCATCATGGTCGAACAATTTTTAAAATCATGGTTGGACGCTATCGCCATGGAAAAGCTACCATAACTGGAGAAGTCCCCCCTCCAAGGACCTTAGGTAACTTCTTATCTGTTTTCTTTACTTGATCATGCATGCTATGCAATGGCGATGAGCCCTTGACTCTTATCTTTAAGATGGAGGCTTTAAACAAAGATTAAAGAGAAACTCTAGCTTAGTCAGATTAAAAAAAGGCTTAGAAAGAAAAAAGGGGAGAGATTTTTTAGTATTCAACAATTAGTATTTATCAACTTTTGGTACCTTTTAGACCTTTTTGATTATGTCAAAAAAGGGGAGAAAAGATTGTTTAAAAAAAATATTTGCTCACAACACATTATTTTTGCAAACACAATATTTTTCATCATAAAAAAAGGGGAGATAGTGCACGTATGAGTGGAGAAATTATTAGGATATGAGTATGCATATTTTGATTGTAACAAAACTTGTGTTGTTAGTTGAAACTTGTGCATTTAGATTGTAGCTAAGTTAAGAGCAGGAAAGCTACTGGACCGACCAATAACAAGCTCAAGTTTGAGGAGTTCAAGCTTACATGAAGAAGAAGCTCAAAAGAGTTCAAGGATATGGAACTCCAACTCAAGCTTAAGGAAGGAACTTAAGCTCAGGGAAGGATCTCAAGTTCAAGAAGAAGACAAAGTCTTTTCTTTTATTTAGTCCTGCTTTCTTCAATTGTCTTAAAATGTGAAAGACCTCAATTCATGTGTATTGCATTTCAATCCTTTGCTTTGAATTTGACTTTCAGATCAAAGAGTCAAGCTGATTGATCAAGCTTGTTTCATGATCGATCATTATTTGAATTACAACAATTGTATCTCTGATTGATCAATTTTGATCCTTGGTCGATCATCTCTTGATTCTGATTGATCACATGAATCTTCATAATCGACCATTTGATTGTGATCAATCGTCTTAGTATTATGATTGATCATATTCCATTTCAGAAAGATATTTGAAGGCGATTTCTTTCTTGATTTGTTCATAATAGCTACTATGTCTATGAGACCCTTAGACCTATAAATAGGACCCCGTACCACATTCTACAAACATGCACTAAGAGCAACAAGCTCTCTACTATCTTCTTTTCACTCCATACTTTGAGAGAAAGATCAAAGAGTTCTTTTCTGTTGCGTTCTTCACTCTTACAGCTCTAGTTCTCTACGATTGATTCTTAGTAGCACACTTTTTGTAAGATTGTTTTAGTTTTGCCTCATATTCTGCATTGCATATTTACCAAGGTTGCAGAAAGTGGTAGTCGGTACTCGGTCGGCGGGGTCACCTACTAAGGATTAGTCGGCAGTCGGGCGACTAGTCGGAATTAGTCGGTCATTAGTCAATTTTGAATTTTTTAATTATTTTAAATATATAATCAGTTTTTATACACATATTCGTATATATATACATATATTTGTACATTTTATATGACATCATGATGAAACAAAAGAAGTAATTGACTTTAAATATAACATTAAGCATATTAGAATATGTTTGCTTTAAAAAAAGTAAAAAAAAGGTTGTTGTAAAAGTCGGCCGATTAGTCGGCCTGACTAGTCGGGAGGCCGACTAGGCCTAGTCGAGTCGGCTAACCCCCCCCCCCCGACTCGGCTAGTCGACGTAGTCGGCAGACTTTTGCAAGCTTGATATTTACTTTGATATCGAGGTGGTTAGGATTATTTCCTGTAAACAGTTGAGTTGATCGTGTAATTAATTCAGGCTGTAATGGTTGGGTTGCTCTCATAAGCAACTCGGTTTAGTGATAAGACCTGTTTGGGTCATGTTGAAAGCTCAAGTCGGGAGACTCAGGTCGTGGTTTTTGCCTAGGAGGATTTCCACGTTAAAGCCCAAGTCGGGAGATCTCTACTCTGTAGTCCTTGTGCATAAACATGAAAATCTTGAGTCCAAATCAAAATGGGGACCTCTCACATAATGATCACACACATGTGTCTTTTGAACTAGCAGAGTTTGAATCCGACCAATACATCTGATTCTGAACATGAGAACTCTACAATACTCCCCTTTCTCTCATACTTGTCGGAAAAATGCGACGTCAATCTAGTTGGGAGAAAAAAATGAAGTAGGGGAATCGATAAGAAATCATCTCAATTTTTCGACTATTTTCTCCTTTAATAGCAAATTATGCTACTCTTTTCTGCCTCTTTTTTTTACAATTGGCCTCCTTTCTTTTTTTCTAGGTCTCTTCTTTCTTCTTCTCAACCCTTCCTCTTTTTTTTGTTGAATACATGGATCATTGGACTTAAATCAATTCCCCTACTTTTTAATTTTAAAAAAACTCTCAAATTTTCTTTTCACCCGAGAACAACCCTACTTGGGTTATTTAGGGTTCGTCTGATACTCCTCTCATGAAAGCTCGCTGCCCCGAGAGTCCTAGACGAGCCTTCTTTGGAGGTCTCTACAGCCGCATGTGGATTAGAAAATGAAACATACCAAGCTGCACATGCCCTTGTATCATTCAAAGGATTGTGCCAATGCATAGGGACAAATAGTAGATGTAGGACAATGTGTACTATAATCCCTTTAAAGAAGCCCAAAATCTCTGAAGATGAATCACTTTAAAACAAATACCCCCTGAGATCTAATGAGGTATTCTCTTTATTGGAGGAAACCCTCGTTCTCGAATGAGGAGAGAAATGTGGTTCATCACAAGATGTTTTTCATATGTTATTAACTTATATAGCAAGAAAATCCAACACAAAAAAATACAAAATATGGATGACGTAAAATGTTGATCGGGAAGATTTACCTATTTGTAGTGCATATTGCTTAACTGGGACTGCATGTTTTATTTGCCGCAATCACAATTTCAACAACCTTAAAGCACAACTACATACAACTGGAAGCTTGCACCTACAAGGCTCTCTAACGATCGAGAGATACAAGATTGCGGACTTGAGGGCTAGGACTACAAGCACGCAACAAGTTTTACTCTTCCAATGATTAAAAGATAATGAAATGAGAAATATAAAGAGATGATTAGGGTTGAGCGGCATTAATATTTTTTGGAGAGGAAGTTGAATCGTTTAGACAAGACATACATATTTATGATTACTTCTCTTTGTGGTAGTCTCGCCATCAAATTGGGTGCAGAGCCATGAATGGAGGGTATTTAATCTAAAGAAATGAAGGGGCACAAACAATGATAAACGATCATGGCTTTCATGTAAGGTTGCAGAAAGCGGTAGTCGGTACTCGGTCGGTGGGGTCACTGACTAAGGATTAATCAACAGTCAGACGACTAATCGGATTTAGTCGGCCATTAGTCGGTTTTGAATTTTTTTTATTTATAATATATAAATCATTTTTATACATATATTATTATATATTTGCAATATAAATCATTTTTATACATATATTCTTATATATTTGTATAGATTTGAACATTTTCTATACTATTATAACGTAACAAAAGGAGTACTTGACTTTAAATATAACATTAAGCATATTAGAATAGGTTTGATTTTTAAAAATAAAATAAAAAAAACCTCTATGTAAAAGTCGGCCGACTAGGTCGACTAGTCGGCCCGATTAGTCGGGTTGACCGACTAGGCCTAGTCGAGCCGGCTACCCCCCGACTCGACTAGTCGGACCGACTAGTCGGCCGACTTTTGCAACAATGCTTTCATGTGATAGTTTTGATTAGGTTGGGTAAATTAAAATCGAGGATCATCCAAATTAGCAATTCAAGTTTTTAGGTAGGTCAGGGTAGCATCTTGAACCCATCATTCAATCCAAAAACCAAATAAATAATATGGTTTGAGTCTAACCCGACTTAAAATCCAAATAACCCAACTCATTTCAACCATTTTTGAAAGGTTTGGGTGGTTTATTTGGGTGGACCCAAACAAGGCCCAACCCTACCTACAAATGGAGGATGCTCATAGTGATTTCATATATCAAACTTGCGCAAGTATGCTAGATGTCCCAGATATGCGATTTCTTATTAGAACTTGGTCGTTGAGTTGAACTCATCCTTCTGAGGTACATGCACATATATTGGACAATGCGGTCAAGAGGCTATGACAAAAAGGGATTCCTTTGGTCAAGAACATGTGATAGGGCCAGATTATCGAGGAGGCGATGCGGGAGTCTAGGCAAACATGAGGGAGAAGTACTCCCATTTGTTTGCTGGTATGAATACAAAATCCTTGTTCATTTCCCTTTAAGATTTTTGTGGATTTCATTCTCTTTAAGACTTTTATGCCTCAATGTGAGTTCCAAGTCTGCATGATCACGTTAGATTTCATGTATGTATTAGGAGTTCAGATCTTAAGTCTCGGGGATGCGTCTAAAAATTTTATAATGTGAAACCCTTTGTTTTTAAATTTCAGTGAGGACTCTATTTCCAAATCAGATAAATTTCTACTCTGTTATGTATTACTCATCGAGACCTTTCCAACGAGTCCAAGAATGTTAAAATTTGATCTCGTGAGCTCAAGATATGGATGTTTATAGTTTGTAGGTCGGCCTATGCATTGGATCCGAACATGGATTTGATTAAGCCCTATATAAGGTCAATGTCCACACTACCTTGGATTGAGATCATTTGAACTCCACCACCCTTGCCGGAGCCTCGTTGTTGGGGAAGATCTTCGACGTTCGATTGATGATCTGAAGTAACCATTACAGAAAAGAACACAAGGTCATCGGTGTGTACATGTGTTTTGCAAAAGTGCACCAGAAACATTGTTTCAGAGTGGGAGGAGATTATGTGGGAATGACCCTGAAGGTATGGATTTTTACCCCTCCTCTTGTTGTTGGATCACACAAGCATGCCACATCACGCGCATGCCATTTAGAGTTGAATTACGTATGTTTTAACGCATGCAAGTCGTTTTTTCAAGAGTTACCACGTCTATTTTCGTCCCTCATTTTCGAGAGCGTTGCATATCAAAAAAATATAAAAATTGTACCATTGTGATGAGGGTGAGAAGAGAAATGTATGCGTATAAGTGTTTTTGAGACATGGAACTAAAATTTAGCATGCATAGCTCACAGTTCCAGCCATGATTATTCATGTAATATACATGATCAATCAGGATAAATAGTCTAATCGATCATCCGAATAAGATGATAGATCAACCTTGATCTATCAGATCCGAATCATGCATTAAATGGGATTTATGGAACCTGAAAATAATATACATGCATGGGATTTGCATAATTGTAATTATTTATTTATTAGATAAATGTAATGGAAATTAGGTCCAACAAATAAATGAATGAACTTGTACTACGTGGTGAGCCTCATGAGAGAGAGCATCGTAAAATGTACGTGAAAAGTATCCATATCTAAATCTAACATCTATAATTTGTGGTCTGGTTGGTGTTTGTGTCATGTGGACAACTTTTCCTACGAGGTCTTTGCCTTGCACACTGATGTGTTTCCCATGGTGCATATGTAGTGAAGTTAGTGACTACAAGGGATGGGTATGCATCCTTTGGTAGGGTAGAAGCTTAGATAGTCACGATCCCATGTTGCATTGATTTGGTGACACATAATATTTGGTGCCGGATGTTTTTCCAGAGCCCGCTCAAAGTAACATTGCCAAATTGCGTTGCAGCTTTCTAGATTACTCTTTCATACATAGAGTTAGTACACGAGGCAAATTAATGTCGATCACATTATTCTGTCACCTAGTATTAGCGCTATGAGGGAAGTTCTTAGATATAGTTAGCAAAGGAGGACATTTATATTGGATTCCTATATCCTGAGAAAAACAAAGGTAGTCGTAGGTTCTTTAGACTACTTGCGATTAATTTATTGATTTGATCAGTGTTTATGATCTTGTACCCTGACTCACTCCCTGTGCTATCATGGACCTCCACCGATGGGTAGTGGACTTGGTCAGTTCGTGATAGTTTGCTTGAGGATGGTTGGTTAGTCTTATATTCATCATGTTTCCTTTTTTCAATCTAGTGCTTTATGTTGTACCCATACTGAGCAACTGCTCATAACACACCCTTTTGTGTGGTCCAACATGTGTTCAGGAGCCGCCACAATAGTAGCGGCTAGGTATGTGGAGCTTTACTGTGGTTTCTGCACCAGACATGGTGCATTTTTGGTAGCTTATATGGTAGAACTATTTCACTTTGTTGCACTTTTGAGAGACATGTCCTGATACATGTATTTTGATTATACTCTGATGATATCATGTGGTGTTATGTCTTTTGGACATGGTCATACTTGTACATTTTATGGAATGATGATGGAAAAATAATGCATCATGACTCAAAAAAAAAAGAATGCATCATTTACTTTTCCTTGTTTTGCTTATTATCCTACTTGTATTGTTGTTTTTCTAACATGAATTTGATGCTCGTGAGAGTGGTTGCTAAGTATCGGGGCCCTATGGGGCATCAATCTCATCTATAACTCTCCATACTTTTAGAGGAATGCCATCAGATCCTACACCTGCATCATTTAGTTTTCCTTGCTTTGCTTATTCTCCTACTTGTATTGTTGTTTTTCTAAAATGAATTTGACGCTCGTGAGAGTGGTTGCTGAGTATTGGGGCCCTATGGGGCATCACACTCACCTAGAACTCTCCATACTTTTAGAGGAATGTCATCAGATCCTACACCTTTACCACTACATAATTTATTATAGCTTGCTCATATATTTTATTAATTAAAATCAAAGAAAAAAATACAAAACACAGAAAATCAGGTATTTTATACCTATATAATACACAGAAATTCATACTTTATTTGAGATCTTCTTTATTATTGTAGATCTCATTAAAATCTACAATGTCCATTTTCATGTTTTGATTTGACCTTCGTTTTTATTTTTTTATTGATTTTTCTTTCTTTTCTTTTTTAGTCAACTTTTTTGCAAGTCGAACGCCATGTAGCACTTCACCACTAACAGATCCAATCCACCTCATCTGCAACCGTTTGAGTTTCGGTCAGAGGTCTTCCCCCTTCACTCTCGATCAATGATACAGTGCCACATCACCCATCCAGTTAACCGCCAGTCAACTAGATCCCTTGCCACATTCTCTCTTCCACGTTGTGCAACTATAACTTAAACTCACACTGCTTAGCTTCCAATAGCTCTTTCCATGCCCTACGTTCGTCCAACACGATTCCAACAACCATCTGCTCGAGACCCATGTTCTCCTTGTTGTCGACCAGGCCTCCACTCCCTTCACCTTCACAGTAACCAACCCGCATCAAAACCATCGCCCCGTACCACCTTCACACTCATCCGCCATTGAGTGAAGTTAGTGCCTAGCTTCATCCCTTGCTCAGGTGACATCTAGCGAGGTGATTTAACGACGAAGACGACCATCTCATCTCAGCAAGATCTGTGGTATGCTCTACCACATTGCAGAGCCATCCAATATTTGTTTAAGCTTCGAAGAGTACCTCTCACCGGCCTTCGTGAGGTGAGAACCAAGGAGATCCATTGTGCTTGCGATCAGTAGCTGGCACCACCCAACACAGGTACAACTACTTCCTTTCTTCCCTTCCCCCCTCTCTCTTCTTCTCCTTTCTTCTTCTTCCCTATATCAACTCTCTGTACTTTTTCTATGCATTTTCATCTCTCCCAAACATTCTCTTCTCCGAGCTTCTTCTTTGCTCCTGGAAAACCAAGTCCGACCAAGAAAAACCGTACGTTCCCCCCTCCGCTTCCAGTTCTCTTCTCTTCACACCTCATCACCTCCGGCCTAACCATGGCCTAATCATAAGCTCCATTATCATCTTCTATAGAGCTCCGCGTACCATCTTCCCCTTTCATCCCAAGCAGAGCTGTCGGGCTCGGGCTACAAACCTGTCTTGCTGGTACACCTTGATGGGACGGAGAAGAGAAGATCTTCACCACCATATCCTCATCAAAGAGGGACCTGTAGCAGCATATTCTATCTGCATTGGAATGAAGAAGGCGGTGTCGAAAACTGTCCATTTGTGTCTCGCTCGAGTTCAGCAACACCATCAACCGAGACCTCCCTCTCGTCATCGAGCATCGTTATCAAATTCTAACCGATCTTCAACCGAACTCATCAGAGCCGTCGGTTGCTTGGGTGATCACCAATGCAGTCCAGACTCGATCTCCGTCATGTCGACTTTCGAGCACCCGCAGCAGAGCTTCTGCTCTAAGCCTTCGCTTGAGTTGCCTCTTCACCGGAGGTTGATCTCCGCTCCGCGTCACCTATAGTAGAAATAGAGGAGCGGCCCAATACACGGTTTCCATTGGATCTTTTTTGGCCCCCCTATAGCATTGGATGTGAACAAATGTCAGCCCTCCGATTGACCTTAAGTCTCATCCCCCACCATTAAAGAACGAGCATTGGGAGCCGCTGGATCATCTTAGCCAAACATCTACGCTGTCTCATGTGACGCAACTTCGGCCGCAGGATCAGCCCAATCTGGAAGCATCTTAACCATTCGATCCTCCAGTTCTGCACGTGACTGCAATGATGCGGAGAGAACATTTACAGAGAAGAACATGTAAGTCTCGACATGGAATT
This sequence comes from Ottelia alismoides, assembly GCA_037367405.1. Lineage (NCBI taxonomy): Eukaryota > Viridiplantae > Streptophyta > Magnoliopsida > Alismatales > Hydrocharitaceae > Ottelia > Ottelia alismoides. The sequence continues at coordinate 320,955 of JAZKJV010000241.1, read as the reverse complement.
TGCATAGATGCCCCTCAGGGTTATCGAATTTACAGATGAGCTCGTGAATCATTACATTAATTGTAGTTTTATTTTTTTATTTTTATTTTGAATTCTAATGCTTTGCCTATGATTGCTTGTATTTTGCAAACCATGAACCTAAATTGATAATTTTGGTGCCTTTCTTAGATCTGTTCATGCTCTTCAAGTTGACATATTGCGGATCTTAATTGGATTTAATATGGAATTATGGTGATTTATTGAACAAGACCTATCATTTGTGCTTGATAATTCATTATCAATTCACATATTGAAATTTTGGTATAGTCAATGTGTATGTAATTAAGCAAGAAAACCTTTGGCATCTATTTTACTCAAACCCATTGAGTTGTTTGCTATGTATAATTTATTTAGTGTATTCCTTTTCAAAAATTTTAAGGGTAATTTGCAATATTTCCAGGAACTAAAGTATCCTAAATTTCTCTCTTTTTTTTAAGGAACTCCCTCAAACAGGACTTTCATTTAACCATTTCAGGACTACATGATTAAACAACTTCCCAACATGATAACTACAATCAGATGGTAAGAGAGGAAGAAAGAAGAAGCAAAGAACAACATAGAAACCAAGAAAAGATCCAATGCCGCTCGTCACGGAAACTAAACACCTCAACCAACTGTGGAAATAACATTGAGAGCGTTCCCTCGAGGAACAAGCTGATTTCAGACAGGAAGAAAACGAGAAGAGAAAGCCATATGTACCATGAAGTTCCAATTGTGTAAGCTTAGCTCCGAAACCTGATGGACCTTATCTACACGCACTAAGCACCAGATCTCATAGCATAGGATGTATCGGGAGGTGAACCACTGATCACAATGCATAGACGAATTGGGAATGATCCATCGGAAGGAAAGCACGAGAAACTGGAATTGGATTTCATCCACGAGCTTCATGAATCGTCGAGATGAGGGTGGATATGACCACGGCAAGGGAAATGTTGAGGTGAGCCGGCCAGACGTCTTCAAGTAGAGCAGAGGTGCGCCAAACATCGTCATAGCGAAGGTAGCGGTGGAGTCGTCAGCGAGATGAGGTGGAGTATCTAGATCCCCACCTACACGAGGACATGGATGATAGCCCGATGGCTCCAAGTGCTCGCCGGAGCCGACTTGCTGGGGCCAGGTCGAAAGAGCAAGGCTGTGAGGAGCTTGCGGTGGGGTAAGAGGAAAGACGGTTAGGAACTGCAGGAGTACGCGTGTATCCTAAATTTCTCTTGAGTTGATCTACATGTTATGTTTTTCTTGGATTTATTTGATGTGGTTTAAGTACATTTAAAAATAAAAAACTCTCCAAAATTAGGCTTTGAATTTATTTATTTTTTTAATTTATTCGTCTTATCTTTAAAGAATCCAAAACAATTGTAGTAGCTTTATTTCATCATTATACATTTTAAACAATTTTTAAATGATTGAATTTTGTTCTTTGAAATTGAAAAGGATCATAAAGTATGCATTTGAGTATATTTAATTCCTTGTTTATTGAAAATTTTCACAGAGAAATATGTTCTAAATTTCTCATGGAAAAAGGTTTCTAGAAAATTGGTCACCTCATTCACTGAACTTAATTTGTTCTAAAATTGTAATAATTAAGCCGGCCAACTTTCCTTAAAACAGGTCGTGTGCATTATACTTTGTATATTGTATGCTTTCATTTTTCTCATTAAAAAATTCCCATAAAAATTAGAAAATCTACGAAAAAAATCACATAAGCACTTGCCTTGAGTTGAACATGCCTAGAATTAATTCCACATTAATCGAGAATATATTGCACTGATCTGGATCACAATTAAAACAATCTTGCCTCCTTAAGTTCGACTTTGAGATGTTTCTCAATTGAAGTATGAAGAATCGGTCACACTTCAAATTATTCACATCAACGTTTCGATATAATTAACAAAGGGTAATTTGTGATTGTCCGTCGGGAAATTAGACGCTAACTATAAACTAGCTAGAAGTTATATAAAGCAACAAACTGGTTTTTTATAGCCCCTCCGCCACCCCCTCATCTACCTTCCCTCGAGCCCCCCCTACAACCCTCTCGTCCATCCCTCCTTCCTCGCACCTTCTATCCTCCTCTGCGGCCCCAACTTCCAACCCCCTCGATGAAGACGGCATGCCTCCTCGACGGACTCGATGAGCTTGATCTACGTGATCCAATATGAACCTGACTCGAGCCCATCTAGCCTGCAATCATTGCAGCTTCTCGTGCTGTAGAATGGTATCTCTGGCAAAATCGGTTTTACGAGGGTGGGATCGGAGGTGATGGAGGGAAGAGGAAAGGGAAAGAGGAATGGATGGAAGTAAACAGAGAAATAACGTGAACTCAAAAGGTAGATTATTTAAATATCTGACAGATTATATCATATTTAGTGGAGAAATGGATGAAAGTTAACACGAGATTATGTCGTGTAAGAGGTGAACATTATTGACTGTTCTGTGTATAAATATGAATTATCTATAGTTATGCACTTAAATATGAATGTATATGTGTAAATATCCCTAAATAAAAATAGCATGGAACAGAGATAATATCAATTATGGGAAAATATAACATGTTTATAAAGAAATAACATGCAACGATTGAGAAATTCAGACACATGAGAAAATAGCAGCTGTATGATGAAATCAACGGATACGTGAGGAAAGTAGCAGCCACTGGTAAGTGAAGAAATGGCATGAAATGATTCTTAAAAAGCACTTAATAGGAGAGAAAACATCAGGTAGGCGAGTTGAGTTCATGTCAATAAAATTTACACTAACTCACAAACCTATGTAGGGCTTTGCTTGACTAATGGATGAGTTTAATTGAGGAGAAGGATCGTCTGCTGTAGCAAGGGCTGCAACAGACACCGTTGCTTGCCCAAGAGCCGCTTGATCTTGATCAAGCGGTTCCCATGAATTCGTACCCGGATCATACAAATTCGTGGGAACCGCTCGATCAAGATCGAGTGGCTCCCGTGTGTGCAGCAGAGTCTGCTGCAACCCTTGCTACAATAGACGATCCTTCTCCTTTAACTGAAGGAGAAGGGTTAACGGTAGAGCGGTATAATCAACCATGGTCAGATAATAACAAGTTGTGCTTATGATGGACTTTGTACTAATATAATATCATTTTTTTGGGGTCCAATACAAGCTTATTTTTATGCATTATTATTAATGCTAAAAATATCAAAACATCGAGATAGGAGACAAGCGGGCAACAAGCTGTGCCGCTAGTTCTTTTTGAATTGCAAAACCAATCCTTCTAAACACTACACCCATAAACCTATGAGCCATCACATTACTGCTCCTTACTTTTTGAACCCTCTTCAAAATCTCAACAACTTCTTGCGCTAAGAATGTAAAAGTATCAAAATCAAAAGGAATGAAGGTATATTGATTCACAATGTACCCTTTCTCGTACTTCACCACTTTTATTGAAGCAGTTTTAAGGGCAACGTGCCCTGCTATGAAGATCCCACTCTTCAACCTCACCAGTGGATAAACTCCTGTCAAATCAACACAAACATGTTTACTTCAACGATCCAAAAAACAAAACATCAACATGCCTAAATGTGGATCTTCTCTCCCACGGAACAATTAAAAAGTTCATTGATGCCTCTTTCTTAGTAACAACACATGTACGTCTGAGTAGATCAAATAAAACATCTCTAACAAGATCGCGTATGTACTTAAAATCCGGAAGCTACCTACAATGAATTGCATAATCCCCAAAAGTGTCTAAGCACGCCTTACAATAAACTGGGCAAATTTCATTAGTCGAAAATAATGGAATCGTGAGACGATATCTGAGGATACTGGGATACTCCACCAGTGACATGTGCAAACCAAGTCCATCAATAGGAATAACAAGGAGAAAATCTTGGGCATGATCAACTTGAAGATATCGGAAAATTGCCTTTTGTCTAACAATTATGTCCAATTTCACCTCCATATCTTCAATTATTTTGCTAAAAAGAGCACTTGCCAATTTCTCCCATTATAATTTCTCCCATTGTAGGAAAACCACTATCCAAACAAAATTTGGTGGATTGAAAAATAGTTTCATACTCAAAGGATGATGGTGACTTGAGTGTGTAGCTTGGAGGAGATGAACAAAACACTCATCAACAAGTGGATTACACGGATTTGGAGTGATTGTAACAACTTGGCATGCACTTTGATAAGGAAGATTTATGGTAACGGCTCATCGCTGCCTGAGGACGGAGTCCTTGGGCACCTCCTCTCGTATTTCTAACGAGGGATATGTGGTGTGATGCAGGACATTCGTCCTTTTTGAGGCATTCCCTTGGAGATGGAGCTGGTTTTAAGTTATGGAAGGACAACTGGAGTGAGAGTGGGTCGTTGAGCACGAGGTTTCCACAATTGTTGGCATTGGCTGTGGACCCGGATTGTTCTATGGTGAATGTGTGGGATGTGCAATCTTTTTTCCCTAGATTTCGATACGAGCTCTCGGATCAAAGATTAGAGGAGTTACTAGAGATGCCGGCGGAGCTAGATAATGTTGCATGGCCCTTTGAGGGAAAAGACTGCTAGACTTGGTGTGATGGGGTGTTCACTGTTGGCAAGGCATAAAAGGCGTTGAAGGGGTCGGTGATTTCTGAGCTAGGAGGATGCATGACAGATTGTAGAAGGATACGGAAGTGGAAGGTTCTGATGTGCATGAAGGTCTTCTTATGGCTCTTCAGAGGGGGTAGGATTTTAACAGGGGACAAACTTGTGCGATTTGTACAGTCAGCTGACCCCGCTTGATCGCGGTATTTGGGCGAGGTGGAAAATGCATACCACCTTTTCTTCGGGTGTGAAAGCTCAAAGAAGGCAGGTGAGTTACTTGATAACCATGCGATTTGTGTAGATGGTGTTTTTAATTTCTGATTATCCAAGAGCAAACTCGATTGGCGAGAAACCTGGATTGGCACAGAGACGGAGAGATCGAGTGTTTTGGATTTGATTTGCACGATGTGACTTGCCAGGAATGGTGTGATTTTCCATCAGGAGCAATGTTATGGAGAAAACATTATCGTGAAACTTGTTATTTCATTTATGTATCTAACCTATTTATATACATGTATTTTATTTGGTGATTAATGATGAAGTTTTTGGACACTCATCTACATGAAGGGGGCCCTTTTATTTTTTTTAAGGAAAATATCCAAACAAAATTTTTAGTCACATTGTCTAAGTGACTCACTCACGTAAAGATATTAAACCATAGCCAATCCACTATCCAAACAAAATACCAATATATGTGATTTGGAATAAATAAGTCGTGCATATCGTGAGTTTGTTCTCCTTGGTCAAACCATAGGAGATTACTTTTGTTATCAAATGTAACTTTGCTTTGAGCTGCCAAAGAGTTCCAGCACAACTTATTTGAAAAATTGCATAGCACGCCAAATGGCATCTAGAAAAAATAAATGAGAACAAAAAAAACACTATTTACACAAATATTCTTATGAACTTCTCCGTTAAAAAAAATCTTTAATTTGCGTGTTTTAAAGGACTTTTTTGTAAAACAGAGAAGTTTATCGTGGTACTTCCGGTAACACTGAAACTTAGAAGGATGTTTTCGTAAATATTCATGTAATATTATTATCGTGTCAGATTAGACGAAGGATAAGCAACGAATTGAGTATGCAAACAAACAAATACAAATACAAAAATAAGTATTATTGTATTTCTATCCATTTTAAAGAGTGGATCCACATATGAGACAGAAATTTTAAAATAGTTTAAATAATTTATGTAATTGATAACTTACTTCCGATACAAAATTATTAAATATATCTGTTTGATAACAGTTAAATCAAGTATTGTTGTACGCATACATAATTAAAAATATATTCGTGACTATACAGTATTATTAAAATGGATATACAGACACAATTATATTACGTTTAAAGATTTCAAGGTAATATTCATATTTACTAAAATTAACATAAAAATATACACCAGCGAATCATATGCAAAATTTTATATGGGTAAAATGACACTACCCCGAGGGGGAAGCCAACTTGGTTCTCCCATCCTTATTTATTTTATTTTTAAAGGTACTTTTTGATAATACATAAAGGGATTTATATCGTTATATGACACCATGTTGTCATTCAAATTTCGTGCAAGACAGACATTTTTAAGCCGTCTATCAAACATATCAAATTTTAACAGTTTCAAAATAGCAGAAATTAACTTCTTTTGGATGACAGCTTAGGAGTATCTATCTTGCATGGAATTTAAATGATAACACGGTGTCATATAACGATCTAAATCTCTCAAGGTGTTATCGAAAATTCCAGTCAAAAAAAGATGGAATTAGCCAAATTTGCTGCCCTTTGGGTAGTTTTTCCAAATTAGATAGCAATGTATGAGTACATACATGAGCTGAGATTTTACCGGTGGAGGGGTTAGATAGAAATTTGTATTTGTATTTTTTTCACCAAAAGCCGAATTTAAAAAAATGTGATTTCTTTTGAAATCTTTTACAAAAATTATATTTATTTATAAAAATTATATTCATACACGCAATTAAGTAACTTCAATTACATTTGGGTAATAGAAAGATCATTAGATTTAAAACTAAAATAACAAAAGAAGCAAAAAAAACAAACGTTTGTCCCCCTCTGTCTACGTCACCTAATACTAGGGATGCAAACGGACGGATACATATACATATATAGGTATTACCGAATCCTTATCCGTTTTTGAATAGAATATGGATGCTGATACAGATATTGACGGATATTAGAATTATATTACCACATCCTTAAAAAATGGATACGGATGTAAAACAGATACCGATCGTATATGAGTAATATTAGAAATACTATATAGAATCGACTTAAATGTATACAAATTGGATGGAAAACACACGATATAAATTTACTAAATGTGTTTGTATCATAAAAACTTTACAAATATGATAAAAGAAGGTATATAATTATGTTATATAGTGTTAAAATAAATCAATGACTATATTTATATACGAAAACGGATATACGGATACAGATACAGATGTTTGCAGATATCAAAATGATATCTATATCCGCATCCGTTTTAAAACGGATATAGACACGGTTGTCAAAATCTGTATAAAACGAATACGATAACGAATCAGATACGGATATATCCCTAACCGTTTGCATCCCTACCAAATACATGATACTTATCATTACATAGAAATTTCGATCAGACCCTTCTAAAAATACATAATTTCTCATTGAGTAACGCCGTCCATGACAGGTAACCTGAACTGTCAGCGTCACCAAATTAGATAAACGCCGCAAACCAATTTGGACCGGACGATAACATCAGACCATTCAAAACAACCCTCACGATGGGGACATCAGACGGCTGTGGTGGCATAAAAAACTCTGATATTTCCAATAGATTATATAATAAAAGCCCCGAAAATTCTGGCTAAATATAAAGAGCAATATTTTCTCCCATAAAAAGAGTCGTATCTCAAAGTATTGTAACACTTTGTCGAAAATATTTTTACCACTTTTTATTAGGACCATCAAGGATATTTGCTCCGAAATTTAGAATGGATTATATAATTTACCCTAATCAAAACAAATAGAGATCCGCCGTCCGTTCACATCGGATCAAAGATCCGACGATTGGGATGCGGTCAAAGGCCACATAGTATGGATCATTGACGAACAACTCACGACAGCTTCTCACGATTTGACCGAGAGGATCGCACATCAACATCACTGCGTATATCTCTGTGAATATTCCAACCCCAATCCTTGACTTTCGTTCCCTTCCGTAACGTTTAAATACTTGATATTTGATTTCCATTTGCTCCTCGTACTTTCTTTTATTTGCATATAAGTCCCTGTGAGTGCTTCCTGACTATTCCATCGAGTTTGATCCGGGGAGGCGGATCATCTGTTGTAGCGTGTAGTGCAGCAGTTTCTGCTGCAACCGCTCGATCCGGGGAGGCGGATCTTGATCGAGCGGTTCTCACGATCTTGCACCTTTTGTGAGTCTGTACCGTGCAAGATCGTGTGAACCGCTCGATCTAACGGTTACCATCACCACAGCAGAGGATCTTCTTCATTTATCCGGACCTTTTTATTTTGCCAAGCTAGAATCGAAACATGGGAAAAATATGAGCAGATATTTATTGGTTGAGAATCTATGTTATAAAACTTAAATATAGTTGCAATGCCTTTTATTACTTTGGTCATGATTTGAAACAAAATTTACGTCAAAGTCTCCTACGAAAAAATAATACACATGTCGTTCTTTACAACAAGACTATCGTGTACGCATTCACATGCACACGTTTGCAAGCACACTCTCTTCCCTACTAATGTTATGGAGTAAATTGCAAAATTCTCGCTAAACAATATAGTCGATTTCAATGCCGTACCCTTATCTATAAAAAGTAATAATGTGGTACTCGAACGTTGACAATTGTCTCACGGTGATTTTGAAGTAGCGTGAATTAAAACAGAAAAACAAAACAAACAATAGTTACATACCATAATGTTACTCGCTAAATCAGGTACGGAATTGAAATTGAGTGTATAGTTCATGAACTTTTACGTAATTATTAAATATAATGTAATTTACTTAATATATAGTTTATAAGAAAAGCCTTTTTTTAAAGAAAAGTGATTTTATATAATATTCTTATCCTTATGGATAAAGTAAATAAAATGTGTCATAGAGGGTCTTGATAAAAAGGTGACCTTTTGAGCAAGCATTTCACTATTTCAACCCTAAGTTAAAAATGCATTTTTAGTAACGGATGCGGAATAATACGTTTATCCCGTATTCCTGCTGTCTCAAGATGGAATGTAGGATCAACATTGTAGAAGTCGTGTCTGTAGAATACCATCTCCCTTCTATCAAATGGCCTCTATCCTTGACCAGAGTGAATGGCAGGAAGAGTATACGAGGAATTGTGCAGAGGGGGAGGAAAGCTCAGAGGAGGAGCATAGGCAGTTGAGCTCAGATCGAGGAAGGGTGCCTATAGTGGCAATCGAGCTCGAAGGGAGGGGTAGATGCTATCGGGCATTGAAGGAGGGGGTTTGTAATTACAAAGCTCTGAAAAATAAATAAAAATCATAATAAAATAATTTTAAATAATATTTTTTATTTTATAACTTAAAACTATTCATTTATTATTATTTATCGATTTCCTAATTAATTTTTAACAGGATTTTTTTGGTTGGTTCACATGTACCAACCAGCTTCCTTCGCCCATTGACCTCGGTCAACTCTCTGACCGAGGCTCCCAGTCTGTCAGATATAGGTCCTAGCCCTGTTTTTCTCGATTTTTACACACAAATCCTTTCACCAATCGGTATGGTTTCCTTCTGTCAATTTCTTCCTCGATTTACCCTCCTTCACATTGGGATGAAACCTCAGCTTGTGCATCACTGAATCGTTGCACGTTCCTCGTTCTTTAGACCTGCTCGACCATCTTGTACAAAAATCATCCTCGGCTTCGATATGGGTTTTGAATCTCCTTGGTCTTTGTTTTGGCCTCCGCTCTTGTGCTTTGGACTGAGGTGGGTGACAACCACCCTCCAGCCAGTTGTTGCGGATTCAGACGAGCCCATAGGAGCTCTTCCACCATCTCTGACCAACCTTGGCTGTGAGGTTTGCATCTCGTCGGCCTAGCCGACTTGAGGTCTATTTTTTGTCTTTTCTAGCGTAGATTTAGTCGTAGATTTATTTACTACTTTCGATTTATCAATTAATCACGTATTTAGGTTCCTTCGTATTTCGCCGATGTTCAGCTCCGACGAACCTCACTCATTGTGCCCCGGTTGTTTCCTGACACGCCTTCTACCCTCACTACGTTCCCCTTCTCTTCTACTAAGCAAACACCCACTTCATTCAACCTATTCCTTTATGGAGTAGGATCTCGGCCTCCCACTCCACTGCCACGTTGGAGGACCTCCGCCACTTTTCACCCTTCATCCATTCCACCCAACAGGAACCCTAGGATGCCCCATTTTGTTATGCATGCTTCACTATAGGTCTTGGAAGCTCCAGATCCCTCCAGCGGTCATTTTTTGCGTTCATCAGAGATACCTGGAGCGGTTGCCCCTCTTCCACCTCACGACAACGCATCAGCACCCCTCACGCCAATTTGAAATCGCCATCCATCTGAGGACTCTCCTAGGAAGCATCTGAGCCATTTTGGGAACAACAAGAGTGTCGGAGGAGGGAGATCCAACCGGAAGGATCTCACTCATGCGAGTTGTCCTCCTAGGTCGTTCACTGCCTACTTCCGTCGTCGGATTGACCCTTGTTCTTCCAACACTCTAGCAACCGTTTGATCGATCTAAGCCATCAGTCGTCTGGTCTCAGTGGGATTCTAATCTCCTCCACCCATCGTGAAGCGTCATTAAGCTACCAGAAGGTGACGTATGGCGTAAGTGAGCTCCACCGAACCGCCGCCCCTCCATCGAACCGTCGGCCCTCCATCGAACCGTCGGCCCCTGCGCTTAAAGGGGTATTTTGCGATTATTCCCCCCTCGTTTTTGGGTCTTAATATTTGGCACACAATCTTTCATCGATAGTTATTTAATTTTTGTAACTTTTGAAAAAAACCCTCAAGATTCTCATATTTGCAGTTCGGTCCACGCCATCTCACTTCACGTGGTCGCCCACGTGAGGTGAGCATTTTGCAGACGTGCCATGTAGTTCGGTGTGTTTCATTTTAATCCACGATCTTTTTGTGCATGCTATAAATTTTTGGAAAAATTGCAATGTGGCGTGGATTATTGAGGCTGACTCTAACCACATGGTTATAAGTATTTTCCAGGCCTTATCTACCTCTCTTCCTACGTCCAATGTCCGGTGTGATCCCTTGCACTTCATTTTACTTACAAATATGCCACCTCTAATATTATAGTTTCTTTTTGTTTCCTCTATTTATTTAAAATATCAATTGTGCTCGAAAAAAATCCCCAAAATAGGTGTACACTTCTGATTGCACACCCTTTCACACTTCATTTTTTGCAAATTAGGACTTTTTATTATTTATTAAAAATCAAAATATCCCCTTTATTCCATGTTCAGCTTATAAAATCCATAAAAAAATAAAAGACTTCTGAAAAATTCCAAAAATGTATTTCATATATATAGTTATTTTACAATTCCAGACCAAAAATCCATAAAAATTGCAGAAGAGAACTCTTAAAAATTCAAAAACCCCAAAAACACTTATAAAAATCTACAAAATTCCTAAAAACTCCAAAAATAGTTTTTAGAATTTTCTTTATATTATTATTTACTAATTAAAATTGATTAGAGATTTTGGACATCATTTGATATTTTTAATTTCCATTTCAATTACAGTTATTTATTTTACCCCTATTTTAGGGTATTTTTTATTTTAACAATATATAAAAATTAGCAAAATTATCTAAAAAATCAAAAAAATAGTAAAATATATAAAAATCCAAAAATATTTTATTTTTATTATTTTGATTATATCTATCAGTATTTATCTCTATATTAGTATATATTTTGGATATCCTCTATATATAACTATATTAGATATTTTAAAAGAAAAGGAAATATAAAAATATAAAAATCCAAAAAGAAAAATATAAAATATAAAATTTGAAACAAAATACAAAAAATATAAAAACTAAAATAAAATTAAAATTAAAAAATAAAAAACCCACATAAAAAATATAGACAAAGATTTCACAATCACATTTTGCATTCATTAGCCCAATCTATCCTTTTTTGCTCCATGTATTCAACACTCTACATACTGCACTATACACACATTTTATAGAGTTATAATAAACTTTAGCTCCACATTTGCTTTTCATATCTTGAACATTATTTGTGGGTTAATTGTTGATTGATTGACCTGGGTTTCGTGAGTAGTTGCTTCAGCGACACTGTAGTTCTCTCCTTGTGTAGACTACTTAGACCCTTGCAAAATCTATATCCATGTTATCAGCCACCACCTCCATAATGACGATGTTTGGCTTGCAACCTGTCTGCTTGTGTTGGCTCCACCTCTGCCTTTACCTTGTCGTTGTCACCAACATCCTCTGTTCTGACGACTACATGATGCTCAAGGAGAAAATTCAGCTCCAATTTATGTACTTCACTTCCATTTGATCCTTTGAGATCCAATTTCAGCATTGAAATAAGTGGTTCACCCGTCATTTAGTGCATGTAGATCATGCCTGTTTAATTTCGGAGCTGAGCATATACAATTTGAACTTTAGGATGCATATGGTTTATCTCTTTTCTTTTTCTCGTGTGTAATCGACTTGTTCCTTGAGAGAGTGTTTTTGAGATTTTTTCACTCTTGCCTGAGGTGTTTTAGCCCCCTTGGCAGGCAGCGTTGGGTCTCTTCTTGTCTCCCAATGTTGTTTTTTGCATCTTTCTTTCTCTCATACCATGTGGTTGTACTCCTCACCAATGTTTTACAAAAATCAGATTGAAAATCAAATCAGGCAAGTATCGGTTTTTGATTTTTATAATCGGACCAATGGAACCCACCAGTCGAACCCGTGATGACGTCAATAGTTCATAAAAATAGGAAAAGATCGAATCGTTGTACTGTTGGTTTGGTTCGTATGTTTTAACTAGGACAAACTGAGTTAGACCAATAATATCATATAAATAAAATGAAAAATGCTACATCATATCTTTAGAGAATTTATCTACTCATCCTTTCAAGTTTTTCCAATAACACTTATACTTCTTTTTTTACAATTGTGCGCCCCTATATTTTTACAAAACAAATAGAAGTGACATTTTATCTGTACAAGTGTGCTCCTATATTATACCAACATATGGATACTATTGTGGTTCTTTTAAGAATATAGGAGCATAAGAGCTTCCTAAATGTTTGGGGTACAAATATTATTAGAAGAACTCAAAAGAGCATAATAAACATATTTTGTAAACTTCATATGTGTGTGATGTATAGAATTAAAAATTCTAAAACTATTTTAATTTTAATTAATAACAAGTGTTTTTAATTTATTACCTATCGTAGTATAACTAGGACAGAGTATTTTCCTTTGTTGTTGTTGGAAATAGACAAACTCATATAATATGTGAGAAAAGAGGCAATACTTATATGACAAGAAGGGATGTCAAAATTGGTCATTGACACATGTGGAGGAAATAAAAGAGAACTATATTATGGATTATAAATAGTTTTTAAAACTTCACATTTTATTAAATTATCAGAAATTATTTTTTTTCAAAAATGAATGGTTGAACTGATAGTTTGTTTCAATTGATTCAACAAAGTTTAAATGGTCCAATCGAATTTTGAGTGTCTTTTAGTTCCTCAATAAAATCCGATTGGTTGGATTATTTTTCTTCCGATTCTTGGTTTAACCGGTTGAACCGATCAGTTCGATTTTTAAAACCTTGCTCCTTTTATTGGGAAGTTATTCAATCACGTAAGTTTCTGAAATTGTTAATTGAAAGTTCCCTTCGAGAGAGGTCATTTAAAATGATGATAATCATTTATTTATCTTTGAATTGGATGAACATTATAAAAGTTGGGATGGTGGCTGAAAGATATCCAATCTCGTAGGACTTGAAAAAACTCCAAATCAGGACACCCCTATAATTTCTCCTGTAAGACGTGCCGGAAAGAGATTGACACGAACAGTTTTTTTTGTTTTCCGAATGGCGTTAGAAAAGAATTATTAATTATATTTAATTGCCACATTTACCTTTTTGTCCGGACTCATATGTTCGGTTTTATTTATATTTATAAAGCACATCTGATTTTCCGAGAGAAAAAATTCGTCCTTTGTTTGACCGGTGCCCACTCCTCTCCCTCTCTCTCTCTCCTCGTTAGGGTTTTGCTTCCTGTCACTATTTGAGCTCGATCGATCTATCTCATCGATCGAAACGCGCCCTCTTGTGCACTGGTGGAGCTCATGTTGATGGCGTGCGTTAGGTTTGATTCGTCTCCGTCTCATTCTTTCTCCGTTTTGACCGTTTACAGTGCCATTTGGCTGTTTTTATTATCGTGCTTGATGCAACCAGAGACGCCGAATTCGGACGTCGTCGATGCTTCCATGCGAGTTTTCTGGATACGATTTGGTAGAAATCGGTGGAAAGTTGCCGTCTTTGCGAATGTTTTGATAGAGTTTCAATCGTTTTTTATTGCTCCGTGGTTTAGATCGGTTCTTTGTTTGTTTTATCCGGGGAATTTGATGAGAAGTGTCCAAGATGGGAACATTGATGGACATGGTCGACCTTCGATGGTTTGAATTCCAATTGGGGTGTTTAATTTGGTATTTTTCTTGTGTTTATGATTGCAGATATGCCTAATTTGTTGGTATCTAGAACTAAATAAGTTCCCGAATTGAAATGGGTTGCTTCTCTGCATTGAGGGGCAAGAAGAAGAAGAAGAAAGCTGATGGCGCTATGAAGAAGCATGTCAATATTGAGGAGATCACGCCTACAAAACTCCCTGAACCGGAAGCTCATGGCCCGACTCTTCAGTCTGCGCCTCCGAGTTTCAGGAATAGGGGGAAAGTTGCCCAACCGGTGAACGGAGAGACCAATTTTAGAACACGGGCGTTATCTGCTCCTTCAAGCTTGCTTGTTGCGGATGGAGAGCATCTCATCACGATGGAATCCGATGAGCAACAAGAGTGTAGATTCCGTGGTGGGGTGGGAAAGGATCAAAGGTTGAACCCGGTGCCTCTTCCTCTACCATGCCCTCAGACTGGTGGGGCTTTGAAGAATCTGGGGAGCTTCAAGTCGATTAATTCGAGTGGTCCCATCTTCTCTGGTCCTTTGCCATTGCCACCATCTGCATCTGGAGGATTGCGGAACTTCTCCTATGATGAGGTCGCTGGTGCTTGTCAGCACTTCTCCATCGATCAGTGTGTTTCTGAAGGGCTTTCATCCATGGCCTACAGAGCATCCTTTGGAGATGATTCCTCAAGCAAGAAGTTTGACGCAACTATCACCCGCCTTTCGTGTTCTGGCCAGGTTAACTAGTTTTCCCTACAGTAACATATTTCTCAGTCATCATTGATTGAATTCTGATGATTAAAAAATGATTCTGTGGATTTTGAATTTATACATTCAACTGCATATACCGTACAGTTGGCCTCTTTTCCATGTTATATTGGAGGGAGTGATTAGTGCACCTCATAACTTTCTCTGAATCGATAAAATTATTTTCTTCTTGAACTGTTGGAATGAACAATGAATGGCAAACAAGACATGTAGTTAGAGTTATGTGGCATATGGGAGTTTATGTAATGCCTGCCTACCCATGAATTTTTTTTTGCAACAAGTCTAGTAGCTGACACTGTATGGTACAGAACAAAAAAGAGGAAGAAGTGGTCTGGTCACAGTTAAGATAAAAACCCACAACCTTGGACTTGCACGCATATGCACATGTACACACACATATTTCATGCTTAGCCGTAAATTGTTCTGGATGTGCAAAAGATGAATCTTTATGATTTCATTTTTTTTGTTGGCATCCGAGTTTCACAACAAGGTCAGGCCATATCCTGGGGAAAGTTAAATGTACAATAGAAGCTTACTAATCGAGGAGTCAACCCATTCTTTATAAAAAAGCAAGTATATATTCACTGTCATCACTTCTAAAGTATAATCACCATAAACTAGCCTTTTGCCATCATATTAAATGAGATCCTCTACAGCCATATATTCTTCACCGCCATTACAAGAATTATTTATATGTAATCACATGAAAAATTATAACTTTCGGGAAAAAAACTAAGTCTGTTGCTAGTCTCATAAGCCAGAATTGTGCGTCTAAAGTTTGCAGTATAATATTAGCCTGATTTTGTCATTAGGCATGTACCTTGTTGAATTACGATGTCATTAAATATAGGTCGTGTCACAGTTTGGTCATAATATCTCCTTATGTAAGAACAGAGGTACCATGCTTATAGTTTCAAAATGTGCCAATTAACCTTGCACTAACTCTCATGGAGAACGTAACAATGCTCTTATGGTAATGTCAAAGTTTACACGAATGTCTTTTTCAGAACAACTAAGTCGGATGCCTGCATTGTAATACATATCTAAAAGTTGCACAGTCATGATAAAATGCTCTCGTGGTCTATGATGTAGCCTTCTTTGTTTGCAGGGAAATGGACAATACATTGCATTAATTCATGTTTTATGTTATTTCTGCAAAACTTATTAAACATTATCTTTTTTGTAGGGTCTTAAAGATTTTCTCAATGAAGTCAATACAATTTCGTCCTTACAACATCCAAACCTTTGCAAATTGCTTGGCTTTCATGCACGTGAAGGCTCTGATCTGCGAATACTGGTGTATGAAAAGCTTTTTCATGGAAGTTTAGACCAAATCTTGACTGGAAGATCTGATGGTCCTCTGATTGATTGGAGTAATAGAATGAAAGTAGCTCTATGCACTGCCAGGGGACTTGCATTTTTGCATGAAGAGGGACCTTTTCAGGTAGTTGTTTTGCCATGGTTTATATTTATCTTTACTTGAGACTAATTGTAGGTTCTCCCCATTAAAAAAGGGAGAAAATAATTTGTAAATAGTTTTGATTTTATGACAGTCTGCCTATATTGTTTCCATGGCCTCTTCAGAACTAGAGAATTGATTTGATGTTGATTTTTTTGCTTACAGGCTATGTACCGGGAATTTTCTATTGCAAATATACAGATAGACAGATTTTAGTGCTAAGTTATCAGGTTATGGCTGCACGTGGCACAATCCAGATATTGAGATGTAAGATGTCAAATGCATATTCTGCGGTAAGCAAATGTAGCCAGATAAAGTGTGCATGCTGCTAGATTATTAATTTAGTCTGAGACAGATGATATTTAGATTTTATCTGGTCTTGGATATGGGAGGCCTTTATGGTTTCATTTGCAAGGCCAGATGCAAAATAGTAGAAACATTTTTGCGATGCAATAATTTGTTAATGTGATTCCAAACTAAAATTCGACCTACCTTGGTGTAGAGAGTGGGATTTTACAGAATATGGAAGTATCAATGAAGTGTCACAGACCTTGATCTAGAGTATGCGTCGTTTTGATTTTAGCCGTTTTTTTAGTAGCCACGACTTCGACATGAGCCTCTTATAGCCCATCTTTGACTTCCTGCTTACCACAGCTTGAAGGCTAATTCGCTGAATCTGGCAGCACCACTTCCCCCCTTTAAACTGCTACTCTACAGAATAATTAGGTGATCAGATATTAACAAAGCCACTTGTGCTCGAGAGTTTTTGGAGAAAATCATGATCAACAGATGCTATTGCACACTGCCCATAATGTAGTCAATATTTGCTGGAGAAAATCATATCAAGTATTTCAGCACTTCTAGATTTTTGTAGTGAATATTTGCTGAAGAAATCTGAATACACATTGTTGTCAATATTAATTTGCATTTCCTGATGTCTTGATGCAGGTTGCCACCCTTTCTCCTGAAACTCTGGAAAGAGGAATTCTCACTCCCAAAAGCAATATTTGGAGCTTTGGTATTGTTCTACTTGAGTTGCTCACTGGAAGAAAGAACCTGGATTCCCGCCTACCAAAAGAAGAGAGGAACCTTGTCAAGTGGAGCAAACCATATCTCACGGATGATTGTCGTCTGTCCCTTTTCTTGGATTATCGACTCAAGGGTCGGGTTCCTCCCAAAGCTGCTCGCAGTGTAGCCGACATTGCCCTCAAGTGCCTCCAGAGGGAGCCGTCAGAGAGGCCTACAATGAGGGCTGTTGTGGAATCCCCTTGAGAATGTTCAGGACATGAAGCATCCTTGTCGATTCCCTATTCAAGAGCCGACGAGGGTCTCTGGAAAACAGATGTTTAAATCTCCAAGCTTCAACGATATTGTCATTTCACGTGCACCTAGACCTAATCTCTCATCATCTCCACCATCAAGAAATCGGTTGTCGGCATCAGTTTCGCCGCCAAGGCCATTCTCATCCAGGCCGCTTCCACCGAGATCATGTGCCTCGACGTTGTCCCCCGATGTCCCTTACTTAAGTGGTCCAGTCAGGAAGCCCATATCACCAGCGATGCGCGGCGCAAGCGTGGAAGGTTTCTAGTTGTGAATATCACACAGCATTTCCCTTCATTTAAGAGTGTCTCCTATTTTGAGGCTTTGGACATAAGATTCAAATATCTCATAAGGTGCAAGATGTGCAGCCCTATCCCTGTTGGTATAGTTGCTTGAGGGAGAGCATGTAGATAAGGAAGGGTGTTATGGTGATGTGTATGGATTAGTACCATAGTATTTTTCTTTCTTCCTTCTTGTATTATCAAGGAAAATATATGGTATTGCCTTCTTTATTGCCTCTAGTCATCAAGTTATTGGTTCTTGTATTAATGTCCTCATCAAGCACATGTACCACTTGGATGGACGCTTTTAATGATGTGGAAATGGGGCATGATATCTTTAGTAAGCACCTCATTCTATGGGCAGAGGGTACAAAATTGTCTTCAAAATTCATGAATATGGTTTAGATGCATGATAAGTTCTTACTCCCAAGGCTGTACTGGGTTTTTGTCACTTGTACCCTTACCTTTATTAATATCAGTTGTGTTCTTCCCTTTTATGTAATATCAATTGTGCTTTGACTTTTTTTTACAAAATTCTTAGTTCTGCCCTTCGGTTAAGGTAAAGTGGTTAAGGTAAAGTAGGGCATAATTGATATTACAAAAGGACAGAACTGTAAATTTTGTAAGAAGTTAAGGGTACACTTGATATTGAAAAAAGGAAGGGGTATAATTGATAATGTAGATGCTAAGGGTACAACTGATAAAATCCCGTACTTTTAATAAAAAATGAGGTGATTTATGAAAAGATATTACAAGAATTGTGGTTCCATCATGAATACATCATCCATCATGTATCTATCTAATAAGAATGGTGGATAAACCTTATTTATCCTTTATCTACTATTATTCTTTTATCTTTAATCCAAAAGGTGGATAAATTACACCATGTTCTTATAAATATTTAGTTACAGAAAATAGAAAGTGTGACAATTTCTAAAAGTGCCTCATAATTTGTGCATTATTTATAGGGTTTTCATCAGTTGTGTCCCTACGAAATATTGCAATATCAGTTATGTCCATCTATTTGGTTTTGAAATATCAGTTGTGTCCCCGACTTCTTATCATTATATCACTTGTGCTGCTATGTTACTTGAGCCATCAATAAGTTGAACTTAACCTTGGGTTTTCTCAAACCATGGTTAGGTTAATAGTGGCATAACTGTCCAAACACTCCCCCATCCATCCATCCTCCTCTGGTTCATCCTTCTCTGCCGCTCGCGGCCTTCGACCACCTCCATCATCCTTGTCGATGCACAGAGCATCCACGAAGGAGGCGATGCTTTGCGGATCTGATTGATTCTTCTGCGCATGAGGAGGGGACAAAGGAGGATGATGTCGGGGCGGAGGAGAGGAGGGGGAGGAGGTTGAGGGCGAAGGAGAGGAGGAGGCAACGGGGGGCGAGGAGGCTAGGGAAGAGGGGGGAAGAGGAGGTTGGGGGTGTAGGATGGAGGTGGAGGCTGGGGGGTGGGGGAGGTGTTGAGTTGGAGGGGAAGGAGGGTGAGGGGAGGAGTTGATGAAAGATCATTCACTCCTTTTTTTTTAAAAAAAATAATCCTCCTTGTATCCTCAAAATGAACGTCTGTTTGCATTAGGGATAAACGACAACTAACTCGAGGGATACAAGTTATAGAACGACAAGAAGCCGGGAGCACAACAACCGATATTCCAAACAAGAGAGGAGTATAACTAATATTACAATATTTCAGAAAAATACAACTGATAAAAACCCTTATTTTAATTTGATAGATTCTCCTCCTCGAAAAGGATCTCAGCTATATTTTAATAAAATTAAATTCCACTTTTTTCTAGTCAGAGACTTCAGCTCGCATGTTTGAGTTAGACTGTTTGATTTATCTGAACATGTGCGTGGACTATGATTTGTTATCATGTGGATCATCAGCATATGAACTAATTGCCGGTCAATATAGTACCACAGAGATACTAGAGGCGTAATGGTATTGGTGCGTAACCGGTAGAGAGGCGAACCTCTTGTACATCAACTCTGACTTCCTCATGGAAAATGGATTCCCTCCTCTTCTCTTTTCCTTCTGTTCCGTGTGCCTCTTTCCATCTATTCAAACGTGTGTTTATGATGTGCATGTCACAAATCATACTTCGACGCTTTTGGGGAACATGCAATTCATTGTCGTGAACTCCCAAATCTTAAATATAGACATGATTTTGTAAGGGATGCCCTTTATGATGTTCTCAGACAGGTTGAAATTGCTTCCAAGAAAGAAACACCTGTGAATTTTTGACGGATCCACAAGACGGGAGATCGACACTCAGACCGGCAGATGTTTTGATATTTGGATGGGCTGGAGGGAAGCATGCATGTGTTGATTTGACTGGAGTTTCTCCATTGGTGAGTCCGATAATGAGTGATTTTATGGCGGGATACGCTACACAGAAAGCTGCCTCGGCTAAAGTTGATAAGCATGAGAAGACTTGTATTGACAGTCAACATGTATTCATTCCTTTTGGTTTTGACACCTTCGGATTCTTGGCAACTGAAGCAGTAGGGCTCCTCAGAAGGGTCCAAAGAATTATGTATAGCAATGTTATGGTTTCCGGAGAAGAAGATCATTGCACGTATCTCCACAAATGGAACAACGAGTTGTATGTCGCAAGTCAGCTCCAAAATCTGGAAGAATTTTTCTCCATTTGTTTAACAGAAAGGGCACACTTTGTCAGCAGCATTTCAGTTCATATTTAACCTCCCCAGGAGAAAAAAAGCGTCCGATCGATTGATTAAGATCTACTGATGCCGACACCCCTCCGATTCCACGAATGCGTGGGATTGGAAGGGACTAGCTTGGAAACTTCTTTGAAGAGATCCCATGACCGTCGTCGTATTCGGAGACTTCCGATGCGGTGCAACGAGACACGGAGCCAATTAATCGGTTTAAAAGATGCATTCTCTAATTATCCCTGTAGTCAGAAGTGAGGTTGGTTGTTGAGTCATGGCTCGATGAGTCAGCTCGGGCTCGGCTCGATAAGGACTCGTAAGCCTGGATCATTAGGCTATTAAGCCAAACCCGAGCCAGAATTTTGGGCTCGATAGCTTAACGATCCGAGCCTCGCTTGACTCGATAATTCAATAAGGGATTTGATAAGGAATATAGATATACACATAATATTTATATATTTATATATAATACAAAGAAAATAAAATAGCCTTCTGCAATTTTCCCTCCACTAACTTTGTCCCTCCCACGAGTCATGAGTCAACTTAAATCTCAAAATCTCATTCCCGTCCACACATTAGCCCCCCACCCACGCCTTAGAAAATTAGTAATTTTTTCTTTTTATAAGCAAATAGAATGTTACAATATATATATATATATATATATATATATATTATAATTAAGATTTTATATGCAACTTTGATAGTGACATACTAGTTAGGAACACTCTCTTGATAGAGTAAGTCGTGAGTTCGAACCTGTGGGAAATATTTTTCCATCCTAGTCAGAAGCATTGACCACAACGTCATTCCTGACATTTCGTGAGCCCCAGGCAAAAGAAAAAAAGAGCCCTTATATAAAATTTTGGTGAACAATGCGTACTTATATAATTCTATTAATTTTTGGGCTTTTGCATTGAGTTGTTCACTGAAAATTCAATTCTACAAGAGCTCATTTGTCGACGAGCCAGTTCATCGATAAATTCGATTCCATAAAAGCCCTTTTTTTCAGCGAGTTGTTTCATAAAAAAAATCAATCCCATAAAAGTTTATTTTTACTGTGAGTTGTTTTAATGAAAATTTGATTCTATAAGATCTCATTAAGATAAATATTTTGTTTTCTAAACTAAAAACCGAATACATGTCAAAATGGGACCCTAAATTTGATGGGCCACGTGCCATTGCACTAAGAATTAGGAACGGCCCTCATTGCCCATAATCCGTAATATTGGGTTACCTGTGATCCATTGCTTATTGATGTTCAATTGTTGAGTGTTCATGGAATTGATCAACTTTAGAAACATCCATGTATCGGAGGTATATATAACATGAAATTATCATAAAATCATTTATGCAAAAATCTAGAGAGTATAGATGGGCATATGTTCCTAATGAATATTTATATGTCCACTGCAGAAATATATATGGAGAGCAATTTATGTAATATAGAATACTTGGGGTCATCGAGTTAGAAATAACACAGAGATCTTCATGCACATGCATGCGCACGCACACATACACACATGAATTTCTTTTCCAATGAGCTCTGAGCTGCACATGATCTATTTCGTTCGATTTTGATCTGATTATGGAGATTAAAACAACTTTCTTATTGTTAGTGATTTTGGAATTCATTAATGTATGTGTTTTTCTATTTTATTCCTCAATTAAATGTCAATCATTGATTACTTTTTATTTCATCTTATTAAAGTTTGAATATGATTAGTTCTATTAATTTCGTGCATATTATTATGACCATCAAAGATAGTAAAAAAGTCGTGAAGAAATAAAATAAAGTTGTAATATTGAAACATACATTCTAATGCAATGTTACCATGCCTTTCAATTTAAAAAAAAGAAAGTTAATCTCATCATCTCGGGCAATATTTGCAATAAATATATAATGGAGCTATAATTTTGATTCGTTTAGTAGTAATAACAACACATCATCAATAACTTTTTCTTTATAATATATAATAGCACAACATCAATAACAATACAATGGTAACTAGTGATATAACACTACAAGGAAAACAAGTTGTGGCAACTGAACTATGCCCACGGATATAGGATTTGTGGCTACAGAATTGGCTTGTGGCCACAATATATCGTGGCCAGTAGCCGTAGCTACAAGTCTCGTCGCGAGAGTTCTCTAACCACGAATATGCCGTGACAACTACAAGTGACCACAAAACTTATCGTGGCCACAGCTCTTGTAGAAAGACTTTGGCTACGGATTGTAGCTACGAGAAACTAGTGGCCACGGAATTATCGTGGTCACAAGTTTCCGTAGCCACATTCCGTGGCCACAACTTATTTTTCTTGTAGTGTAACATCGATATTTTTTATTCATTCAGTAGTAAATAACAACACAACATCAATAGTTTACCTTTATAATAACAATTAACAACACAACATCAATAATAATATAGTGGTAATTCATTCAGTAGTAAATAACGACACAACATCATTAACACAATCATCACTCATAATAAAGAATAGACTTGTAATTTTAATACATTCAATTGTAAAATATAGATTCTGAGTAGTTAAAAAATGAATTTAATTATATAAAAATATTTATGAAGATGTAAACACTAATCAATATTTTTAAATAATGGCATAAAGTTGTAGCAGATGTGAAAAAATCATCATAAAATTTTCATATGAATACATATTCAAGATCATCTTAAAACAACATTTTTGTATTATTTATTTACAAAATCACAAACATGGAATGATATAATTACAATATTTGTAAAATCACTGGATGGTTTTTGTCTAATAAATGAACATGATGAATCAAAATTGGATAGTCCAGATTGTGTGCTCATTAGTTTGCTAATGAGCTCTGATAATGAGTTCGAGCTCATTGGAGATAATTATCTTCAATGAGACACACATAATTATCTCCCATGAGCTCTAAGCTCATTAGCAAACTAACGAGCATGCAATCTGGACCATCCAATTTTGATCCATCATGTTCGTTATTCCATTATTAATCGTTGCCAATTTTAAGTAATATATATATATATATATGGATTTTCCAATGAGATATGAATCCATTAGTACATAATGCGCACTGTTTTGACCGTCTGATCCTATCATATGGTGATTGTCATTCAATCGTATTTCTTTTTTTAGCCCCAATCCATTAGTTTTTCCATTTAAAATCCACCCTCTCATTTTTTTCTCTCAAACATTTATCACCCTAATTAATTATTTCCATATTTAGAATATGTTTTCTATTGTGTATCCCAAATTACTATTTCTCGATTTTTATTTTTCTAGCCTTATGGTGATAACGGTAACATTGATGTTTATCCAATCGATTACTAACATCATTTTCCATATTACTGTTTTTAGTGTTATAATTGCTAACAGAAGCATTTTGTTTGAGCCATGTATGTTCACGTTATACTTACTAGTGTATCTTTGAGTATTACTATAACACCTCAACCCTCAACATAGTCCCACATCTAAAACTCACAAACTGTCGGTGTGGTTTATAAGTGGTGGAGATTACTACTTGACAATTTGGACTTAAGCATTTGATGTGGTTGTCAACGGATCCATCTGAATCTGAGCTCAACAAGTTGTCAGGTTTAGTTTTCTTCGATAACGGATCGCCGAGGACTAAGCCTGGAACGTTACAATTACTAAATGTGATATCACAATTACTAATCGTGACATTTCCAAGTTGCATGTTACTAAAAATTAGCCTTAACTTGTAATTTTTGAAAAATTACGAAATATTTATGTAAAAAGCGTTGCTAAGCATTTATATAAAAATCATTACTTACTCGATATCGATATGCCAATCAATATTATTAGCCATTATTTCTGAATTACTAAACCTTCCCTTGTAGTTACTGAATCACTAATCATACACGTGTTTTAGAAAATCACTAAATTACGTATATTCATGTTTGATTTTTTCCACATTCTAAACCTGCACCCATTTTAGAAAATGTTGTAATTTAAAGTACTATTTAATAAAATTGTCGACTACATTAAACACTCATCCTTCGAAATAGTTAACGTCTTCAAGGGGCTCATTGGAAACGCCCTGTATATTTTCTCAAAAAGTAAAAAAATATTGAAGATATAGGTGACGGTGCATGTAAAATTGCATCCATCTGAGAGCATATTCTCCATCCTCATATATGTATGTGTATGTATGAGGATAGGGAGTATGCACCCAGGTGCAAGTAATTTTACATACACCTAGGCTATAACTTTCACTTTTTTATTTTTTTGAAAAATACCGCCATGTATATTCATTTATATATCCTTCCTTATATGTCATTATAATTTTGTCAGAAATATAGACTCCTACATCCTCCATCCAGAACATGTCGATTACAATAATTTTAAGACCATTAAAATTACATGGTCTAGATGGAGAGCATATGAGTCTCTGTTTCTGACGAAATTAGAATGACATATTAGAGGTATATATAGATGAATACACATGACTGTATTTTTCAAAAAAAAAGTGGAACTTATAGGCTCGGGTGCATGTAAAATTACATGCACCTAGGTACATACTCCCTATCCTCATACGCAAACACATATATACATATATGAGGACGGGAAGTATGCAACTTAGTACATATAATTTTACATGCACCGACACCTATATCATCTAAATTTTCACAACTTTGCATAAATAATGCATGAATAAAGAGTAAAGAAGTTATAGATGTTGTGTTGATATTTTAATAGTATGTTAAATCAAAATTACAAACTCTCTTCTTTATTATTATAACTTCATATATAAATAATATACAATAAAATTAAGTTTACAAAAATTTTGTTTATTGTGTTATTACGTCCTATTTTAAATCAAATTTGATAATTTAATTTTTAAACAGCTGAGGACCATCTCAATCGATCTTATCATGCATGACCATTAACTCTTTTATGTAGAGTTTCCATGTCCACTATTATTTCCATTGTGTCATCGATTGAACTATCGTCACATATGTTATATTTTTTATGTCTAGTGTATCACGAACCTATGTTATATGTAGGAAGGTGTTGCATAAGAACATAAATTCGTGTATAATACTTTGGTCATGAACTCACATAAAATATTTTATGAAGTATTTTTGGATGTTAGCTATTACAATTTGATGGGTTGTTAGTAACTAATGCCTTACGTGCACTTAGAGATAACTCCTCTAAAAAAATGAGCTATCGTAACGTTTTTTTTTAAAAACCCGTCACTGAATTAGTCGTTCTTAAATGTATAACGACGACATTATTCGTTGCGAAATGAGTTTTCGTACTCAAAATTAGCAAGGAATATCATATCTATTGCTATTTCATTAGCAACGGTCCACGTGCGACGCTTATTCGTTGCAATTTTTCAAACTTCTAATTAATCATCGCTAAATTTTGAACTCATGAGACATTGGGGTGATTATGAATTTCATGCATGGTCTTCTTATTTGTGAAACAAGATAAGAATTCAAGAATACAAATATATGCTTTTGGAAAGCATATAATTGATATTTTTGTTATCACCCAATGATCAATTGTTGGTAAAGCCTTGAAGGAGACATCCAAATATGGGTTTGAATTTCGTGTTTAATCGAAGTCTTCTAGTAGATAGTATGCTTGCATATTGGAAATATTCTAGGTTGATGTGATCATAATAGATTATAGGGATATTTACACCCATTACCCTGAGTAACTTCGTAATTACCCCCGGATACCCTCTATAATCAAGAATTACACTTAGGACCATGAATAGTACTTTACTCTTACACTCATAACCATGTGTTAACTTCCATCTAATTTTTCGTTAACTATAACGGTATCCGTCAAGTATTTTGCAATTTATACCATTTAACTTTCAATTATTTACAAATATGCTCATTATCCCCCTCCTCATTCTCCTCCTTACCCCCTTCGTCCTCCAAGCCAACCTCCTCCTCCCCTTCCTCCTCCAAACAGCAACTAGCTCCTTCGACCACCTCCTCCTCCCCTTCGTCCTCCAAGCAGCAACCCCCATCCCAGGTCGGAGCCCCCGCCCTCCTGCGGCCCACCACGCCCCCAGGTCCTGCAAGCCTCAGGTCGTGCTCCCCCCCCCCCCACCAGCTCGCGCTTCGCAAGTCCAGGTCGAGACTGCCCCCCTCCCCCCCCCCACCGCGCATGCCTCCGCCTGCAGCCCCTCCCCCCCTTTCGCGCGCCTCCGCCTGCAGCCCCCCATACTAAATATCACAATAACAAATATTATAATCATTGATAAATTAATATGGGATATGCGAATATGATTCACATTATTCGTAATTATTTAATATACATATGGATCCATAATAATTAATATTAATATGAATATGATTCATATTTATATTTTGACATGTGAATATGATTCATTTTATTAATATTGATGTGAATTAGGTTCACGTTCTCCATTAAATAAATAAATGTAATTTGAATTTACATTTTATTATGTACGAACGGAAAAGATTCATTAGTTGGTAGAATAATTTTTATAGTTATCCCATAAATATTTAATAGAATTATCTAGATAGATAAATCCATAATTATTTAAGATCTATTCCATAAAGTACTCGAAATATTAAATGGAACAAATGAAGGAAAAGTCAAACTTTTTTCTCTTTGTTTATGGTTATCCATTTGAGTTAATTGGAGAGAGGCAATGTTTTTATCTTTCATTATATCATTTATTTATTCAAATTCAAATTTAAAATAGGAGAGTCACATTTCAAATTGAATTGAAATTCAAATAGGAGAAAAGATAAGATTCTCACTCTCCCTCCTCCATCACGTACATCCATAGATGGAGCAAATCCATGGCTCTATAAAAGAAGGGCTAAGGTTTAAGAATTAATTGAAGTAAGTGATCTCTAGCCTAATATTCAAGAAATGAAAATGGAAGAGAAATGTTCTCTCCTTTCCCTCCCCTTGGTTGTTCATATACCTTCCACCACAACCCCATGGTCGTTTACAACAAAGCCTCTCCTCTTCTCTTATTTTGCTCTATCAATTATGAGAGGATCCGTCTTCTTATTAGTACTTTATGTCCCAGTAAAAGGATTTGATTTTGTGAGTCGAAATCAAAGGTAGAGATCATTCTATATCTCTTTTGGTAGGGATAATTTGGTGGAGAACAAATTTCAAGTTCACGAGTAGTACCAGGAGTCATCATCGTGGCCACGAGTGCAAATGTCCATTGAATACCTTAAAAAGACCAGAATAGTTTCCAATCTCACTCCTTCAGATACTCATCAACTCAATGGATTTGTCGACAAACACAATAGAATCATGTTAGATATAGTGAGATGAATGATAAGTAAAGCACACTTACCTCTTATTTTCCGAAGACGCGGAATAAATATATCGCATGCTTGTGTTTTAAACAAGATTCCAAATAAATCAATACCCAAACTACTCAAATTGCAAATTTGAGCACCAGAAGTCTTATCTACAACTTATGAAACCTAGGAAAAGAGACCTAATACTCAATAGCTTGTTTTGCATGAAAATCATGTTATATATGGACCTCAATGAGACACATTAGATTGACAATGTGAATCATAAGATTTAATGACACCATGAAGAAGGGGCACTTATCGGAGGCAATCATCATATTCTTAATGGGTTAAATGAGCTTATTAGGGTATTTGTCTTTGCTTTGATATTAGCCCAAGCTATTGGGAATTAATAACATATACTAATGGTTTAATCATACCTATCAGGAAAGGATTACACACTTTTCAAGAAAACCTAGCAGTCTAATAGTCTATATATGTAATATTGTTTTTATGCTTGACTATTCATTGTATCAACAGTGCAAAACTATTTCAAAACATTGTGATATGAGACAAACGGGTAACAAGCTGCGTCGCTAGTCCTTTTTGAATTGTAAACCAATCCTTCTAAACAGTACATCCATAAACTTAGGAACCATAACATTACTGCTCAGGACTTTTTCGACCCTCTTCAAAAGTTCAACGGCTTCTGGTGCTAGAATCCAAAAGTATCAAAACCAAAAGGGATGAAGACATGTTGGTTCTCCAAGCACGGTTTTCGTGCTTGACTTGCAAATGATCATCTAAAGTAACCGATATCACCCATGTTGTGTGACCAAGCCCTTAAGTATTTTGAGTGGTCGTCAACGGATCCATTTGGGACCTAGTCCTTAAGTATTTTGAGCAAGATTTTTGAAATCGAACCGGACACCGAACCGGAAACCTTGCTGAAATGGTCGAATTCGGATCGAACCATGTAATCAAACCGATTCAACCTGATAATGACATCATCATTATTTAAAATCAGATTAAACCGGACTGGTGAAAAAAAAGTGGTTGAACCGGCTAATAAAACCGAAATGAAATAATATATATAATATACACTTAAATATACTTGAAATATATATATAATACATAGATAATGTAAATATTTCACACTATACATAAAGTATTTTTCTTATACACCATCAAATAGCATGCATATCATATATATATTATTTGGACTAGATGCTCTATAAATGATAATAGTTTAATTATATTTAAACCCAATATATGCAAAAAAGTTGTGTTAGTGTAGTTAGTTAGATGTGTGAAATAATAAACCAAAGGTCATGGGTTTAATTCCCACTACCAACAAATTTTTAAATAATTTAAAATTAAATACGGTTCAACTTCGGTTGAACCAGGTTAAACCGGGTCAAAAAATAGGTTGAACCGGACGGGTTAACTAAAATTGGAATAATCAAACCGAACCGGCCTAAACTGGTTGATCGGACCGGTCCAGGCCCGGTTCACCGGTCGAACCGACCGGTCCGGTCCGGTATCAAAAACACTGATTTTGAATGGTCGTCAACGGGTCTATTTGAGACCGAATCCAACAAGTTTTCAGGCCATTTTTCCTCAACCCAAACAAATCATGCTCATGAAATCAACCAAAGAACTTGATCAACCGAAGAATTCTAACCTGACACAGTCTACTTGTAATAACTCTAGCGTGGTCATGAAATCAACCAAAGAACTTGCCCAACGAAATCATGATGCAGAATGCAAGCAATGCAGAACAACCTGACATTGAAACTTTTCTGCACAGTCCACCCATAATGGAGACGAGCCTCTCCTTTAAAACCATGATCAGACCAGGAGAAGAAGAAACCATGCAAGTTGAGCATGGCCTACGAGAAAGCAAACACCACCATTTTGGAACAGAGAATAAAGCGGCAAAGAAGTCCTGTAGAGAGGGATTGGAACATGCAATGGTGTGATCATCAAGGGATTTCAAACAGCATGAGAGGAGCTTTGAAACTTTTCACATGCAGAGGAGGGCCCTTCCTTGCAGGTTGCTTTAATCCAGAGCATGGTGATGGATGATGGCCTCACGAGCTTTATCAAAGGCGCCACTGCAAGAGGGAGACATGGCGTGTCCTCTCTCTTCTCCTTTTTCTCACCACTTTGCACCATTCACACTTTTGTCTCGCTTTCCCTTTGGGGAGTTGGCTTTTCTCTCTCTCTCTATATATATATAGGGAGCCCTTCTAATGAGGTGGGTCTTTCCTGAAATTCAGAAAGCTACTACCAAATTTGTAAATTACATAACAATATTGTAAATTTGAACTACATATTGTAAAATAATGATGATAATACAGTTATGTAAAATATATCATCCATATTGTAACAAACATTTAATGTCAAATATATTAATATTTTCATAAATCTTTCATGATATACATATTATGTTAATATTTAGTATTAAATTTATGGAGTTAGAATGTGTAAAATAAATAGAATAAATGCTTAAATTGATGTGGCTTTCCATGCATCCAGGAAAAGTGCACCTCATTGGAAATATTTCCTATATATATATATATATATATATATATATATATAAGCAATTGCATGTTTGATTTGTGTAGGTCTAGATTTTCCTACTTGAAAAGGATCACTTGATGTATAAAAACAAGTCAGGGATGACCTTCTAATAGTTAGGAAGAGTAGCCAATGCTGATCATCTTGCACAACAAGGGCAGGCATTGCATGGGATTGGAATCAACAGTAATCTATGTACAGATTTTCTGTTTTTTTATAGGTAAGTAAACTTTGTATTGCTAAACAAAAAATGGTATACAAAGACCAAGTTGGTCAAAAAAGAAAAAAAGGCTAAAACGAGCGAGTTACAAACGCGGTGATCTGAATATTGTAGGGAGCCCAGAGAAGACAAAAACTCTCTGACTCCATCATTGTTCCATAGACGAGCTGCAGTTTCAGTAATTTATTGGAGGATTTGAGCATCGCTATTGGTGCGAGCGGTTGTCCATCTAAGGTTTCTTTCTTTCCAGATACACCAGATCACCAGACCAATGAGTTTGCTCAGGTAGCTTTGAGTATAAGGTCCGGTTGGTAAGCAATCCAGCGAACCGTATCCACAAGGGGCATGGGCGAAGGCTGCAGACACGCAAGTGGAACACAGGCCCCACACCAGAGCTTCCAAGCGTAGGGACAGTCAAAAAATAAATGGGCATGAGATTCCGGTACAGTGGCACACAAGTAGCAGACCGAAGGTTCGCAAACTCCCCAAGAGGCGAGTCTATCAGTGGTGGGCAAACGATTCAGAATTGCTCTGTAGAGAGTGCAAGAGAACTTTGGCGGAGACCCCTTAGCCCAAAACAGTGGCAGCCCAAAGGGGACAATTACCGCGTGACAGATTTTCTGTTGTTGATATGACTTGAATCCTAACCACTTGTTGGGTTGTTGATGTGTCTGATATGTGTCCTGCCTTCTGATTGACTGAGAGTTGTTGGGCCAAGATTGCTGACATATCTGATCTGTGTTTTGTCTTTTGATTGACTGAGAGCTGTTGGACACGGATTGCTGACATGTTTGATCCGTGTCCTGCCTTCTGATTGGTTGAGAGCTGTTGGGATGGATTATTGAATACAGATGGCATTCTTCTGCTGCAGTATAAAAAGGGCCCTAGGGCCACCAGATACAGCATCCTCATTCTGGTCATGTTTCTCATCCCATATTTGTACCTTCTCAATACCATATGTAATATCTTTTTTCTCCATATAGTGAAACCGATCTCCATCGCCCAAGGACGTAGCCCATTTACGGCTGAACCTTGTAAATCCTTGTATTTGTGTCTTGCTTGTTTGATCGTGGTTGTGCGTGTTTGCTTCCGCGATTCGCAACACCTGTAGCCCATTCAAACGTCAACTTAATGGAGAAGCATATACAGAGCATGTCAGTAACTGTTTAAATTCAAAAAACATATAATCACAGTCACATGAAACTGAAAGTGTGTGATCATGACAATTACTGTGTAATTTAGTGATAATAATTAGCCAGCTTGCTTCACGTAAACACCACCATGAGCGGTACATAAATAGGCCCCAAGAAAAGCAGCCACTGTTAATAAATACCACATTAGAACTGCAGTTAATGACCTGAGAGGTAGCAAGCAATCTGTACCACCAAAAAATTGACCCAATTTAAGACTCTGCTCTTACATGGAAGAGGAAAGCTGCACCTTCTTCTGAACAACACTATACTCCCTCTCTCTCTCTCTCCAAATAGAGAATCTCTGCCTTTTGATTAACCCAACAAAGGAAACAGGACAAGAACACCTTTTGTCACTTCCCATCGAGAGGAGATGGGGAGGGGAGACCCCCCTCTAATTACCACCTAACACCCACTTTTTAGGTAAAATCAAAAGGATTTGGTCCGACCCATGTGATTGTTTTTTTGAATGGGAGAGGCTATTGATTATGCTCCCTAGATGCCCACGCCACATACCGCATTCAATACCTCCCCCTTTAACTATGGCACCACTTGCAGCTCACCTCACAAGATGCCACCCTCCTCACCAATATCATAACTTTTTCGTGGCAATTTATTAGTTCAAACATCATACCTGCCCATGTGACTGACTCATGGTCTCTGATCTAAGGTAGGATTGGATCTCACTCGAGAGCACCTGCATGGTACAACCACCAATGCTACTTTAATACCGAGCCATACCAGCAACATCCCAGTACATGATGCTCTTTGGAACTACTAAACCCCTTCTTAATACTTAAACTTGATTTGACCATTACCAAATACTTTATAATAATAAGGTTAAGAATCAGCACAGGAGAAACATTGCTGTTAAACCCAATTCTGACAGCTCCGGGTCACATGGTAGGAGAAGCCTATGATAGGTATGTCTCTCTCTGACTAGGGATTGATCTTAAATCCTAAAAATGAATTCATTTTCTCTAGATATATACAAAATATCATATAGAAGAACTTGGAAGGACCCACAACAAAACCATCATCAATCTACCCCACATCTGTATTAGCAAAGAGAATAAAGATCTCAAGAGGGCACAAGCTTCCCATGGACTACTGCTGCAAGAACAAGAGAAGGGTGGACCAACATTGGTTTGCATGGCTTGTTAGTATACCAAATTAGAATTTGAAACAATTATCACAAATGGCAACTGGAAAATCCACAACACTTGTTCAAGTGCAGGCTTTGATTCATAACATTTGTCGCTAAGCATCGTCAAGAATCAACAATGGAGCTCAAACACAAGAAGATGACAAGCATATATGCATGGCATTCCTGCATCACACGGGACACACGCAACCGTAGAAAGATGCATACCTATAACTCACAATGGTAACGAGAGAAACAAGTTTTTAATGGAAGAGACCCGGTGAAAAGGAATCCGGCAACGTACACAGCAGTGATCATAGAAGGCTGGGCAGCTACTCTTTCCTTCTCCATCTTGTTATCCCCTTTGTCAGCAAACATGGTGGTAACCGGATTCCTCTTCGCCAAATAACTCTTTTTTCGCCTTTGCTTTCTTACTCATCAGCATCTCTTTGTTAGAACTTGGGCAACGTATTCAAAAAAAGATTGCAACAAGAAACAAAAGTCGAAGGAAGATCAGCCTAATTCCTCTTCTTGGCTATCCTGGGGGCATCTGATCAGTTCCAGAATGTTGACTACCTCGGCCATATCTGGTCGGTTCGATGGAACTTGGGAGGTGCATATCAGCCCAAGTTTCATCATGGGAACAGCCTCCTCCACGGGAAAGTTGCCCTGGATCTTCCCATCCACGCAATGTTCCACTTTTCCTTCTTCCAGAGCCCCCCGTACCATATCGCACAAAACTACCACGTCATCCTCCAGGTACTCAACAGGCCGTCTTCCTGTTACGATTTCAAGTATCAATACCCCAAATCCGTAGACATCGCATTTCTCTGTGATCTTCACCGTCCGACATGCGAACTCAGGAGCCATGTATCCAAGTGCACTCTGGATCTTGCTGCTAAGAACATACCTGTCCAGCATTGGCAACAGCTTTGCCAATCCGTAGTCCCCAACTTTTGCTACACCTGCACCATCAATCAAGACATTGGTCGACTTAAGATTGTAGTGAATTATGTTCAGTCGATGCAGGTGAGCCAAACTTCTTGCCAATCCAAGGATAATGTCGAAGCGTTCTTGCCACAACAGAATGCCGGAAGATGAGCTCTCATGGAGGTGCTTATACAGACTTCCACCAGAAACAAATTCATATATGAGCAGCTGCAACGACGGAGTCCAATAATAGCCCTCGAGGGTCACAAGATTGGGGTGTCTTATTTTGCCAAGCTTCTTGACTTCCCTCTCAAAGTCATCTTGGGACTTCACCAAGCTCGAAACAGTGAGCTTTTTGATAGCCACAGCTCGCCCATCTTGAAGAGAAGTCTTGTAAACAGCACCGAAGCCACCGCGACCAAGCTCGCAATCCTTGTTGAGGACAGCATGTGCTCCGGCGCTAAAATCCGGATCATCACCAGTGAACATGACGAGTTTCCCTGAATTGGCATCTGTCGTGGGAGAGTGGCTGTAGTATCCATCAGATAATGCAAGAGCTGCAGCAGAATGGGATGTGGAAGATGATCGAACTTGAAGGTTTAGCACCGTAATGGCCACAACACCGAGCGCTATCAAGGCAGCAGCACCGATAGCAATGAGGGCAGAGATGCTAAGAATGATCTTCTTTTGTCGGAGATTGGGCGAGACAATGGGGTTTGTAGAGGAACCATCCGAGGATGAAGAATTAGGATTCAGAACAATGGGCTTGGGAAGAACAGCAGGACAAGATATATTAACAACGGCACCGCAGATGGATGGATTCCCAGATACAGAAGATGGTGGAATAGTGTTAAAGAAGTTCCCAGCAGGAAGCTCACCCGAGAAGTGATTGTGAGATATGTTGAAAACAACAAGGTGTGCAAGATTCGCGAGCTGTTTTGGCAAGGTTCCAGAAAGATTGTTGTTGGACAAGTCGATAATCTGAAGAACCGTAAGGTTAGCTATATTAGGGGACAGTGGACCAGAGAGGTTATTATGAGACAAAATCCTGCACAGGTAAACAAAGTGCACCATTAAAACATTCATACAGAATTTATGATCTAAAGACAAGATCAATCAACCATAAAAGATGGTAAATTCAATAGCATATAATATTAAATTTTCAACATTTTCTCAAAAGGTGACAATTTTAGATTGTTAGGTAGCACTATCTCAAGCAATTCATGGCAACACCAGTGCTCGATTTGCAGCACATTTAGATGGATGGTATAGGAAGTCACTGATGGTATACAAAAGATGATCCTGCTAAATTATTGCTCGCAATAACTATTAAACAAACAAAGATAAAGTACGATAATGGCGAAACTCAACTACAGTTGAAAAAACCGCTGATGGTGAGAGGCCACCCGCAGATAGTGGGAGACAGCATCAATAATCAAACATCCACAATCAAGCTAAGAAGCCACTATGCCAAGTAAAAGTTTAGAGAGTAGAGATGATGCAGATAACAGATTAAATTACCAACTGTATACTTAGATACATGAATTATAACTAGAAAACAACTTACAATGATGTTAAGGAAGCGCAACGCTCGATTTGATTCGGTATTCCTCCATAGATTTTGTTCCTGTCCAACATAAGTTCCTTCAAGGAAACTGCCCCTCCAATCTCAGGAGGAATGGTGCCAGTGAACTGGTTTTGACTCAGACGAAGAACTTCAAGTTCCTTAAACTCTCCTAAACTACCAGGAATTCCGCCTGACAGAGAATTACACGACAAATCCAACACCTTCAAGCTCCTGATGTTCTTGATTTCTGGTGGCAGTTTGCCGGAGAGGGCATTGCCAGCCAAATCAAGAACCTTGAGGCTGTTACTAGCAGTAGAAGGCACCTGAAGAGCTCCTTGCAACTTATTCCCAGAAATCGAAAGCTCCTGCAAACCCAATGCAAATGCCCAACTGGGGAGACTACCACTCAACTGATTCCTGCTGAAATCGACGACATGGAGGCTCTTGCAACTGCTTATCGAGCCGGGCAAGATCCCGCTGAGCTCGTTTCCAGAAAAATTCAACTCTTTCAGTGATTGCAGCTCGCCAATGGAATCAGGAATGCTGCCCAAGAAACGATTAGCAGAGAGGTCCAACATCTCTAGGCTGCTCAACCCATTGATCCAACCAGGGACCTCGCCTCTGAACGAATTGCCCCGCAGGCTGAGGTAACTACACATGGAAAGATTCTGCATTGAACCGGGAAGGTTACCTGATAGTGCATTATACCCAAGATCAAGCGACTTCAAAAGCGAGCAGCCGCCAATATCATCGGGAATCTGCCCGGACAAGCGGTTGCCCCTAAGGCTGATGGACCTCAGATTGTAAAGCTTACTGATTCCGAGAGGAACCAACCCAGTTAATCCATTGCTAGAGAGATCAAGAGACCTCAGCGCATTCAAAGACCAGAGCCCACTCGGCAACGAACCGGAGAGCCGGTTGGACGACAAATTCAGCAAGGCGAGAGTCGAACATGATCCCAAACTCGCTGGTAACTCACCGGTGAAGCGGTTATTCGCCAACGACAGCTCGATCAAGGACCTACATTGAGCAAAGAACTCGCTGGGTATCGGCCCGGAGAGGACGTTCTCACTGAGATCCACACTCCGGAGGCTCTCAATAAGCGCAAGATCGGCGCTGAAGCTGCCGGTGAAGTTGTTCCCGACGAGCGAGAGCCGCCGCAGGGATTGGAGCTGGAGGAGTCCGCGGCCGATCTTGCCGGAGAGCGAGAACCGGTCGAGAACGAGGTCTGTGACGCGGTTGGTTTTGGGGTCGCACTTGACGCCGGCCCACAAGCACGGGTCCTCGTCGTCCTCGTTCCAAGACGCGAGCTTTGAGTCGGGGTCGCGGAGATCGGCCTTGAATACGATCAGGCCGAGCACGTCGTCGTTGATGGCGGGATCCAAGGACAAGGCGAGCACGGGGAGCAAGAAGAGGAGGCAGCCGAGAAGGAAAGATCCCATCTTTCCACCTCCAACGACCAGGGCAGGAAGCTCTGATGGGTCGAGATGCTCGCGACGGGAAGAAAACGCCAAAAGCATGAAAAAAGGCAAGTCGGGTAAGTGCGATCCCAGGCTAGAGATCCATAAACCCCACCGACGAGAAGCGACCAAGAACGGGGGGAGACCGTAACCTTAGAGGTAATGGTGGGGGGACCTAGAGTCCACCTGTGAGGGAAGCAGAGGAACCCAACTCACAGGAATGGGAATGGAGAGGAAGCAGGTTTCAGTTGGAAGCAATGTGGGGATGAGCGTCAATGTGGAGTACCATTGGTAGAGAAATGGAAGGAGGAAGAAGAAGAAGAAGCTCTGCTGAGTGGTAACAGTTGTAGAGAAGAGAGTGAAGGGGTCCTCTCCTCTCCTCTTCTTTCTCTCTGTCCGTGGTGTGCTGAGTGGTAACAGTTGTAGAGAAGAGAGTGAATGGGTCCTCTCCTCTCCTCTTCTTTCTCTCTGTCCGTGGTGGTGTGGAGAATTTAATAGAGAAGAGGTGACACGTGGCAGGCTATACTGGGGTTGTATCCGACCTGGACTAGCATCTTCTCTCTAGATTTCTGAAGTTACCAACATGCCCCTCTTACCGTAACGCCATTAATGTCCTTGGGTTCAGAAATGGCTACTGTTAACTTCAGCTCAAGGATTTGAATCCTCACCTCAGGCGAGATGGCTAAATAAGAACAGATGCAGAGAGAGATAGAGAGAAGATACTCAGATGGTATTTTTTTCGTATTCCTGAAAGTAAATGGGATATTGCTGTGTCTGTTGATTCTAAAAAGAAAAAAACAAAAGAAAAGAGAGTGCCAAGAAAAACAGAGATGGAGGGGTTGTGAGGGGGTGGGGGAGCAATAAAGAGGGTGTCGGAGGAGGGGGGCTTTAATGCCTCGGGCTTTAAATGCAGCAATAAATGCGGGGAAGGGTCCCATACAAAGGAATCGGACGGTAACGCTACTGCTCTGCTCTGCTGTGGTGAGTATCCATGAAACTATTTTTCAAAATCAGTACGGATATACTTTTTTTCCGGAACATGGATATATCTCGCTTGCCGCTCACTTACGTGACGCGGTAAATGCTTTGCCGTGGTGACTTGTCATCGACGGCAAATCATTTGTCACACCTTATATCTGAAATGCGACCAAGGTAATTCATTTGCCACGTCACGTGAGCAGCGACAAATAGTTTGTCGATACATCCCAATTCTTAAAAATGTTTCGATCCGGGTACCTATTCTGAGAAATAATTTCCTTTAAATACCATTATGAGAAGGGATATTTACACCCATAACCTTGAGTAGTTTCGTAATTACCCCAATTACATCCAAAACCCTGAATAATGCTTAACCTTTACATGACATAACCCTGTGTGAAGTTCCGTCTTAATTCTCCGTTAACTATGACGGAAAAAGTCATATGTTGACCATTTTACCCTTCGAAAAACACCATATTTATAACATGATGTCCTCCCCGCCCCTACGCACCTCTTCCCCCGGAAGCCCCCCGCTCCTGCTCACCCTCCCCCGACCGAGTTCCTCCTCGCCCGAGCCCCGCGGAAGCCCCCCCTCGCAGCCCTGCTCGAACCCCACACCCTCTCCCCACCCCCCGTCGCTGCCCCCCGAACCTCGCGGAAGCCACCCGCCAACCTCTGCTCGAAGCCCCCTGCCCTCCGTGCGTGCCCTGCTCCCGAGTCCACCCCCGCCAAGACCAGTCACCATTCGAAGCCCTCCTCCCCATGGAAGCTTGACCCGTCCCAGTAGAACACCTCCAGCCTGCAAGCCCCACTTCCTTTCGAACCAGGTCGAGCGCCTCCCCCCTCCTCCAGCCCAAGTCGAGCCCCCTCCCCCGGAAGCCTTCCTCCTTTATTCTTTCTTTCTTTTCTTTTTGATTAGTCTCAGTCGTTAGATCATGATTGGTTAGATTAACTCAGCTATCTGGTTGAGTTAATGGACTAAACTAATAGAAAGTTATGGGTGTAAAACAGAGCGGTTATTCGGGGTCATGGATGTAATTCGTGATTATCGAGAATTTATGGAGTAATTACGAAACTACTCAAAATTATAGGTGTAAATATCGCTTGTGAGAAATAACTTTTGTGCTCTTTCTCTCCCTCCCTTCACATCTCCATCTCTCAACGCACCAAACTTAATTACACGTCTCACCCACTCAACCCCATTCCCTCCCTGGTTTCAAATCGTCCCCAGCTGACCCCTGGAGTTGGTGGGCAGCATTTAAAGTACCATTCCCTTGCGTTTTCTTGTTTATCCTTCCTTGTATAATTGTATTAAACAGATATATGGATTGTAGTTTCTAAGGTAAACCGGATATAATTTCTAATCTCTTCTGCACATGAAACGTACGGCATTGCGTCCCCTTGCATGTATCACGTGCTGTCAGCTTATTTCGAAGCCTTGATGCGTAACATGCATGTCCAGTACGTCGAAGGCTTCTGAAGGTCAAAGAGGGTCTATGCTTGGTAGAGATCGAGACCCTGATCATAATCAAGATGTTTGATCATAAGATACACCATGTTTTTTTATGTGCGTTGAATCTTAAGTGTCTGTCAGCTACCCGTGATTTAGCTGTGTTTCGCGTTTGCGAGCAAGTTCTCGTATTGACATCGACGTTCGGGGACGGAGTCTGGTGTAGATAGTGCATTGTGTCGAGCATCGGATCAGATCGGATCGGGTCAGGTCCACTTTGGCTCAACCCAAGTCCGTTTATGATGACGGGCTTACGGGCCGAGTTTGGGCCTAGTCTTTTCTCAATAATTCAATCCAAGCCCGAGCCCGACCTATGAGTATTTTGGTCGGTTTTGAGTCGGGCCGGCCCGGATTGGTAATTGATGCCATTTATACTATATAGAGGACGATAGTTGATTTTGTTGGCATAGTTGTAGGGATGCAAACGGACGGATATGGATACGGATATAGGTATTATCATATCTTTATTCATTTTTGAATACGAATACGGATGCGGATATAGATATTGATGGATATTAAAACTATCTTATCACATATCCTTAAAACGGATATGGATGTAAAACGGATATTGGTTGCATACAAGTAATGGTAGAATTACTCTATAGAATCGACTTAAATATATACTTATTAGATGGAAAACACATGATATAAATTTATTAAATGTATATTTGTATCGAAAAAGTTATACAAATATTGTAAAAGAAGGTATATAATTATGTTATATAAGGTCAAAAATAAATATATGACTACATTTATAGATGAAAATAGATATAAGGAAAAGGATGTTTACAGATATCAAAACGATATCCATATCCGTCCGTTTTAAAACGGATACATACACAGATGTCAAAATCTATATAAAACAGACGGATCGGATACGGATATATCACTAACCGTTTACGTCCTTACATATTTGGCACATACGTCGAGAATGCCAAATTTTGGGTGATGGAAGACAGTTACATGACTTGATTTTCCAATGGATTCTGATAAGTAAATATATTTTAATTCCTATTTGTATTGTGTAAATCCAATCGTAATATAAACTATGGATCCTTTAGTTGATTTATTCCAAGTTTTGACTTTGTCTGATATAAATCTCAGGACAAAAAAAAGATTATCTATTGGTCCTGATCACAATACGAATGGATATCATTTTTTTGTTTAAAATATATTTTTTAACTCTTGAAGTTTGAAAAAAAAAGGAAAGGAAGGCTTGATTAGATAAATAGGTAAAAAATGCTCAAAGCTTGAACGAGCCGAGCATCGGGTTAGGCCGGACCGGTCCTACCTAATGATCAACCCTATATAGACATAGAAGAGAGACCGAGAGAGAAAAAGAGATGAGGTTATCTCATTAATGCGTCTTAGGTACATGAGCAAAGATATATGCGGTTTCGAGGCATCGATTTCAATAATAAGTTTGTTGAGAGGATTAATTTCATGTAAGTATCTCACGTGTTACAACTTTGATTATAGTACTTGATTTTAAGTTAGAGATCAATCTTGTTACATGTTGAAAATTTTGAGTTAGAGACCAATCTTGTAAAAAATTGAGTTGGAGATCAACTTTGATTATAGCCTCGGAGTGGAGGTTTTACATATTAAAAATTCTTCATGCATATGTCATTGATTTTTTTTCAGTTGTTGAATTTAGCTATCATTGTTGTTGTCTTGGATTTTTAAAATAGCATGCAAGATCCACTCAAAAACTTAATGTTTTTTTCCCACGATTCAATATGTATGAGGAATTTGATCTCAACAAGTGGTATCGAAGTAACGCCGGTTGATACAGGTCGACTGCAGCACGAACAACGTGATAACCATAAATAGAACCAACTACAAATTATGGGGGGAATAAGATGAAAGAGTTGTTCTTATGAAGGCCATGCAATTCCTATTTCGCCACCCAGAAACACGAATCTAATAGCAATGAAGAACGAGAGTTCGAGCATGAATAGGTTTGCAGATTTATCCAGTAGTTTGTGAACAAGAATCAGTGTAATCACATTCATAATGAGACGGATATATATATATATATATATATATATATATATATATATATATATATATATATATATATATGAGTGATCCTATGAGAGCAAAAAGTTGTGAGAGCATTATAGGAATGATTCTAGACCACATGATTCTATTTTCTCTTTCCTAGTCTTCTC
The DNA here is from genome assembly GCA_037367405.1 of Ottelia alismoides. Lineage (NCBI taxonomy): Eukaryota > Viridiplantae > Streptophyta > Magnoliopsida > Alismatales > Hydrocharitaceae > Ottelia > Ottelia alismoides. Next base: position 279,134 of record JAZKJV010000241.1, on the reverse strand, counting down.
TCTCCTGAGTGAATCATGTGGTTCAGAATCACCCCTCTCATGCTCTCACAATTTTCTACTCTCATAGGATCCTATGAGAGCCAAAACCTGTGAGAGTATGAGAGCATGCATTCTGGACCACATGATCCAGCTAGGAGAGAGAAGACTAGAAGAGAGAAAACAGAATCATATGGTCCAGAATGCATGCTCTCATGCTCTCACGTTTTTTTGCTCTCATAGGATCACTCCTATATGTATATGTATGTATGTAAATATATATGTATATATATATATATATATATATGTATGTATATATATACACTTTAGTCAAAGTTGGAGAGCTTGTTCGTTTTGAAAAAGGAGAAAAACATGATGTTATTACTCAGAAGATTGATGCAAGAAATTTGGAGATCGTATTGTATTTTAAACCATCCAATGAATTTCAGTGTATTATCAAATCATTAAGTTCTAAGCAAGCTGACATGTGTTGCTTTTTCAAACTGTAACGGATTATTTTAAAATAGTAATAAAAAACAAAAGGATATAACAAACGTCACGTCACTTTGATAGATAATGAAAATTAGATAAATAAGTAATAAGAAGAAAGGGGATAAAATAAACAACAACCTATATTCCTATTATCTCTTTATTTCTAATTATTGTTGAAAATAAAATAGTAATTGTGCCTTTAAAAATCTACGATACTCCATCATTCTCTTCCCATCTTGCCTACACGTGAGAAATAGTCCTAGAGAGAGAAGAAAAGAGGAAGAGAGAGAGATATGCCGGCAACGACATACTTCGTGTCGTTTGAAAAATCCGACAACGACCTCCCTCTTCGTCGACGCCGAAGTCTTGATCGGGCAAAATCGGAGGAGGAGCGACGTTGTCGACGACGATTCGGAGGCGGAATCAACGTAATGGACGGATTTCTTTCCCGTCAAGGTATGTGTCGAACACATAGGATCGTTAAGTGGAATTTTGTATTGATCCTTGATTTTAAATTATAACTTATAGATGTATGTGCCGAGCCTTAAGAACAGTATCATTCATTGGCTTTTCACGTAAAAATAATCTAAAGCTTTAACAACTTGATCGTCAATATAATTTCCACGACATCGTTAATCATATGGGTGGTTGTTCCTCTTCGGATATCCCATACGCATAATCCTGATTCAAATTGTTGTTTCTTTGATCACTTGTTCATGGAGAGAGGTATTCCAAATTGGTGCTTAATTATGATTCCATTATTTAACAAAGTTTTAGAGATATTTTAATTTTCGTTTATACAACAAGCATAAAGTAATTATACGATTTAAGTGAATCCGTCTCAAACTAGTTTTTTTTCCTGTCACTTGCGGATTGCAAGAAATTAGATAAATACATATATAGGGTAAGATGTATGCACGTAAGTTGCAAGATGAGTTCATATCTATAGTCCAATCCATACACCAATTATTAATTTATTTTTTATATTCACCTCTAGAATTTTCTACCACAAAATAAATACTGGAATTTTGTTGTGGCAATTTCATATGCTTAAAACAAGGTGTTGTTTTATCGCAAATTTATGGACTCATGACAATCATAGGATGAATCGATAGAAATAAAATTATAAAGATATTTTGGGCGAGCTTAAACCCAACAATAAAAAGATAATATTTCCTTGCAGAAGTTTTGCACAACTTCCTTGCACAGTTTCAACTTTGGTGGTAATATATAAAACTAATTCCATAAATATCTTGTATTTAATCAAACGGAGGATGAATTGAGGTTACCCCTGAATATGGTGAAGTAGAATGATATGGGATGTTACATAAAAGTTGTACAGATAAATAATAGTTATGTAACACAACTCATTATTAACATGCTATATTAAGTATGAATATTATATGCGAACAATATCATGTGATATTATATTATATCTGACAATACTATTGCATATCACATTTTACAATGCAAGTACCTCATTTTGCAACATATTGATGTGTATATAGTATTCAAAAGTGATATTTGAAGATAAGAAATCATCAAAGTCAATATTAAGTTTTGGCACTGACTTGAACTAAGAGGTCGTAAGGGCCTAAAGGGCTAATGCCTTCCGGGGCGTGAGGTAAAAGATAAGTCCTCTACATTTGTAGCTATACTGTCATGATTATGCATTGTTATGGACCGTTGTGCCGGTGGTAAAGCATCAAAGCCATCAAAGCCACATAGGAATTAACAATCAAGACAACTCTAAACATGGACAATGTTAAGGGTATGCATGCAATTTTATTAATGATATGGGTATATGTGCAATTTATGTTAAGGATAAGGGCACGTGTGCAATTATGCTAATGATATTTGCAAACACGCAAATTATTTTAAGGCTAAGGGCACGTGTGCAATTATATTATTAATACGGACATGCATGGAAAATAAGTTAATGTTAAGGGCATATGTGCAATTTAGGATAATGTTTATGATATATCTGCAATTTGTTGATATTACGGACATACATGCAAAATTGGTAAAATATGCGGGTATGTGGGCAAGTATGTTATGTGAAGCATGGTTATGAAGGGTTTTAGATGTTATATAATGGCTTTTATTACTTGATTTCTACGCTAGCTGGCTTGACCCCAACTTGGCACATACTGAGCGTTATGCTCATAACATGTATTGTTAATTTTTCAGGAGAATGTGAGGATTATATCATTAACGGTTAAAGGGAGACGACACCGTATTCAAGAAGTATAGTTGGTACGGGAATGCTCATAACAGTTTGGAAGGACATCTATATGCCCACTGGAATAAGGAAATCATGGATACGATTTCATCTATTTTTATTGTCTTTTCTTTTAATTAAGGAACTCTTGGATTGTGACCTTTCTATTATTTTGGAAAAGTTTTATTTAAGTTGGTTCCTTACTGTTCTTTTATGCTATAATTGATGCTATGAGTAACGATCCTGGGATTTTCCATTTTTTTCTCGCTTCCGCGTCATTCTCGGACGATCGGAGACGTTGCAAGTGGTATCAGAGCTTCTAATTAGAAGTAATTCACATTTTTACTTCTGTTAGTTTTGACATTCTCAAAATGGATAATAGTTGCTCATCTAGTATAATTGAATGTTGAAATCATTTTGTTAAATGATATCAGAGTCCTTTTGAAACTAAAAGTTTGAGGCGCGATCCTGATATGCATTTAACCTTGATGTCCACGGGAAAGCTTGATGATGAAGATTATTGAAACATATTTAGTGATAGAAAATGAACACTTATCAAGGGTAATTATCTTGTGACTCAAAGGGAAAAAAACGTAACAATAACCTTTAGATTATACAAGCCTCAATTCTCAAGATTGTTGTGAATGCAACCCATGATGACTTCAATTGGCTTATAACATAAGCAAGTGATGAATTCATTGTTTGGGTAAAAAATGTCAACATTTACATTCAAAAGTAAGTCACCATTAAAAAAGGTACAATGATGGGAATTAATTCACACGTATTTTTGTGATCCTACGAAGGTTATATCTTTTGGTGACACACTTCATTTTTAGTATATTTATTGATGATTTTTCTTGGAACTTATGGGCATATATTTTAAAGAGGAATGATCATGTCGTTCATGTACTTATAGAGATGCATACTGGAAAGATGGTCAAACTCTAATGCACCAATAATGGTAGAGAATATGTGGGAATATTATATATATGGTTAAACGAGGGAGTTAACTTGGCTCACTTCCTTCTTATTTTTCTTATTTTTTATTTTTTTTGGAAAATACTTCCGTGGAAATTCATCACTATATCCCTATATTATGTCATTCATGTTTCGTACGAAATAGAAACTCCTATGGCATCCATCCATACAGTCATTTTTCAACGGTAACAGAACTGCTGAAATCGACACTGTCTGAAGGACGATCGTAGGAATCTTTGTTTCAAACGAAATTTGAGTGGCATAATGTAGTGATATATTGATGAAAATCCACGGATGCAATCACTACAACAAAAGTAAGTTTTGCTGACGGTACTTAGCCGACAGATTTTGTTATGACGGATTTCTGCCGCCTATATCCGTCGCTTTAATGCCACCTAGATACAATTATAATTTAATTACTTTATATATAAAATGCTATTATCTAAATCTTCTCAGTGAAACTCTAAACCTCCTCCACTAACGATTGCCCTCCTCTCTCCTCCATCTCCCCCAAAACCTTGACGGCGCTCCCACATCTGCTCACCGTCCCACCCCTCTCCAACATCCTATATAACCCTCATCATGGTCTTCTCTCCCTCAGACGCTCACTTGCAATGGAAAGGGCCTCCATTCGTCATGCCCTAATCACGACTCTCTCGCGGATGGCGATCCGTCAACACCATCGTCCGCATCGCCATTTCCACCGATGTCGCCTCGTTCTCCTCCGCCTCCCCCCCTTCTGCTTCCCGCCGCCTAGGGCACGAGCAACCCGTCGTCATCGCATGTGCCCTATGGAAGCTCGAACACCATGCCGTCCTCCATTCCGATGCCTCTAGATAGAGCGATCTGGAGTCTGAGGTTCATCAGTGGCGGCAGCAGGAGCTGGTCATGGGACAAGGTCCGCCGCAACTTTGGTCGCCTCTCGCACGATGGCCTCTTTGTTCCATCCGATTTCGCCCAATGCATTGGTTAGATCTCTTACTCTTCCATCAAAATCGAATCAAAATCATAGATTCCAAATCTATGTGGTTGAAATAAACATGATTTCAAATTGAAACGAAGTTGGAACAAACATGAAAAGCAGAACAAATTATAGATGCTTCGATTTGTTTATTTGATTGAAGGGATATCGGAATCAGAAGGTTAGGGAATATGTGGGAGTGTTGGAGAACAAAGATAGTTATGATAGGGACGCATACGACATGAACAATTGAATGATATTGTTGGAATTGCATATTATGTTGCTCTAGAAGTTCTTCATAGATCTTATACTATGGAACTAGATATTTGGAGTACTGGTGTTATAACTTATATCATGTTATGTGGTAGCAGACCATTCTGGTCAAAGACAAAGTCAGGAAATTTTCATTCCGTTCTTCGAGCAAAACTTAACTTGGAAGATTCTCCATGGCCAACAATGTCTCTAGAGGCCAGGGATTTTTTAAAAAAGGTTCCTGATTATGCATTACAGGAAAAAGTTGACAGCGATGCAAGCTCTCAGTGAGTATGATATGCTATATTTCAATATACTGCGATTGTTCAAACTGCTTATTTGTTTAAAAGTAATTATATGATACATAGCCTCTGTAAAAACTTGAAAGTCATTCATTTTTGGAGCCAACCATAGTTTTGATAAGGGGTGTTGTATCCCTCATGGCTAAATTCTGGAAATGATAAGTTAATGAATCATCGAGCCCCTCATTTTCTTCTAGAGCTTCTTTATTCTTGTTTTCTTCTGAGTTCAGCTGCAAAGTGCTTGGTGAGAGTAGAGTTATGTATCTAGGGAATTAATCTTCATTATGCTAATTTGATGTCCCACGTTTTGGATTAAAGGTCAAATGCAGAAGTTTAGGATACTAGTTCACATGGTCAACTGATAGCAATATTGAGTGTTTTTATGAACTGTAGGCCTCTTCTCAATGTTGATTAGTATATTGGTTGCTTTCGTAAAGATATTTAAGTTGTTTTCATGAAGCTAACATCAATTTCAAACATGCAGCTCATTCGTGGTTGATAGCAGATCATTGACCACTGCCTTTAGATATTCTAATCTTTAAACTCGTGAGATCATACCTACATTTAACTCCTTTCAAACAAGCAGCCCTGAAGGTTGTTTTTCTATCGATATTTTGCCCATCAAATTCTCTTATCCACTTGTACATATTCAAATGTCAGATGAAAATCTCATATCGTATATATTTCACTTATTTAGGGCTATTGGGATACAACAATGAACAATCTTCTCCTTAGATCCTTAACACGGTACATTAATGTTATTTGATTCCTCATCATATTATTCAGGAAGGACTTGATGCATAAAGAACAAAAATTTCTTACTTCCTTCTTAATAAAAGACTGTTGATAGCTATCTTTCAAGTATTTTACTGTTGGAGGAATGCAAGTCATCTTGCGAGAACCCGGTAAATCATCTGTTATCTAAAGTATATCATCTTGTGGTTTTTATGGACCTATTCAACAACAATATCTTTTTTCCCATGATCACAAATGGAGTCTCTCTCCTGACGTCATGTAATTTTATATCATATCTTCACATGTTTAAACTGTTCTTAAAAGAAGACCAAAATTAGAGAAATGCCTACAAAGAATCCTATGAGCAGGTAAAGCGGGGAAACCGGAGCAATAGTTGTGCATTATATAATTGCATCATGGTTTCTTTTAGTTTCTCCAAGTAATTACATTGCTTCTTACATCATGATTTTTTATGGTCTGCCATTTTTTGAATTTGTAGATGTACATATGACATGATGCAACGTATGTGAAGCCGATACCCATTTTGCTCATTTGCAAGTAAGAATGTAGTTTGTCTGTCATCATTCCTTGCTTTATTATTCTACATCTATGTTACATGATCCATTTGTTCTCGTAGTAGTTATTTGACAAATTTTAAGTGTATAGTTCTATTAAATTTGACTTTTTTGCCAAGTAAATCTTTGGGATGTAACTGAAAGCTCAATATGCATGATTTATCACCATTTTGCTCCATCGCTCAAACATCACCCGGGTGATATAATCTCAGGTTTCAACACTTTTATCACTATTCTGCCCTCTTTTATTTTTGGACATTTTCCTGAAGCTATGGATATCAATGTTATATCACTATTATTATTGTTGTTTTATTGGTTTTAAGATCTATGGATTTCAGTTTGTGATCGTGTGACCTTCACAAAGCAAACACATGCATGTAGAGATTTTATATAGATTTTATTTAATGATTGCTTATGCAGGTATATATAGCAGACTTCTTTTGGTAAATCAACTAATAAGTCAGATGACTTGATGCTACATTTGATATAGTTTAAAGTCCAACTTCATATCCTAAGTAGACATATAAATGTGTATTCACACATTATTTGTTCAATTTTTGAATATCCATGAGTTATGGATCTAATTTCTTTGACAAACAAATGGTAGACTTAATTTCACTTGCAAAATATGTTGATGAAATCTATTGGTCCCTAGCAACAGGTACTTTTCACCTGCAAAATATGTTTATGAAATCTAGTGGTGGAAAGATCGGATTGTAGACTGCAATTCATCTCTAACCTACATGTCAGTTTTGAGCCTTTTATTTTATAGCTATTGAAATTAACACGTGATGGCTTTTTTTAACACTAACATCATTTTTCAAGTTATAGGAATTACAGTGAGGTAACACTTTTACAGGGTCCTTCAAGCTACTGAGAAATATGCATCGAAGAATGCCCAAGAATACAAAAAGTCGACCATTCTTTCACTGGGTTTCAGGATCTCAGAGTTGCAGATATATGGAGACTCAGGTTCAGGTTGTGGAAGTCCCAACATGGACCATGTCAAGAATCGGGGATGTTGGGAGAGCTATCTACATGAAACATGAATGTGCACTTGTTCCGATGTTTATCGTGATGCAAGTGGGATCATTGTGCAATTTTTGGAATTGAAGGCACGGTTTAAACATCAGACACTCATCTATTTCTAATCGGTTTTGTATCTTGAATTCGCACTATGAGAAGTTCGCAGATACACTTTCAACTCGACGTGCTTCAGTTGTTGATGCCAATCCACCCAGAGCTTCAAAAGTTCAGATTTAAGTTTCCATCCTTTGATGAATACATGTATTTTTTTATTACATTTTATGTATTTTCTATTGCATGTTATGTATAAGTGAAACATACCACCTTTCCTTCCCATGAATATATACAATATCCGTATATTGGTATAAATGTATTTGTGTATTTGGTGCTTTAAAAAAGGCTTCATAATTCGTGGTTATATGGATCACCAATTGGGGGATATCTGACAACCTATGATGACGGTTTTCTGTCAGATAATCTTATGTGACAGAAATCTGTCGCTTAAGTCTTTAGCGACGAGGGTTTTGATGACATCACTAAAGTGGCAGAGTATCTGTCGTGTAAAGGTTTTCCGTCGTCAAAAAGCAAGATTCCGTCACCAAAAATCCGTCGCCTAAAGTCTTCTTTGTTGTAGTGAATTTCAAAAAAATAAAAAATGAGACGGGGGAGCAAAGTTGTCTCCCCAAGGGGCCGCACCATTTTCCCTCCTCTCTCTCCCTCTATGTGTGTGCGCGCGTGTGTGCATACGTGTGTGTAGAGTAGGGTTGTCAGAAATTTCTCAGGTTCGACATTCACTCAGATTCGGCCCGCTAAAAGTTCGATTCAGATTCGATTCGAAAATAAACGAACCGAACCTGAACATGATTTTGGACTCGATTAAATAAGTGAACCGAACCTCAAAAATATAGGTTCACTCAGGTTAGGTTCGTTAAAGTTCTATTATATATACACATACATGCATAAAAATGTGTATATATATACATACATATTGTATATATAAAAGGAAAAAATACATTATATATTAACATAAGAGAATTCACTTATTTTTTCAAATCCATCCAGTCATCTACTCCCTAAGTCCCTATTCCCTATTCCCAAAACTCCACAAAACTCTCCCCTGCAACTGTGATTTTTCCCTTTGAACAAAAACACATGCACAACATTTATTCTTAAACGAACCTTTAACGAGCCGAGCCGAACCATTACGGACCTTATCCGAGCCGAACCGAACATGATTACAGTTTTCATTTTATCGAGCCGAACCGAGTTCGAGCCTAAAAGTATGCTAAACGAGCCGAACCAAACCTGGATTGGTTTGCTCGGGTTCGACTCGTTTACACCCCTAGTGTGGAGGGACTATCCAGGAGCTAACTTGGCTCCTCTCGTCTCATTTTTGCCATAATTTTTTTATTTTTTTAAACACTTCAGTGGATTTTCATTATTATATCTCTATATTATGTCATTCAAATTTCATGCAAAACAAAGACTCCTACTGCCTCCATCAAACCATAATCGATTTGCATAATTCTGTGTCCGTTAAAAATTGACTGCCTAGATGAAGGTCACGGGAGTTTCTGTTTCTCACGAAACTTAAATGACATAATATAGGGATATGATAATGAATTTTCACAGATTTATTTTCAAAGAAATAAAAAATTACGGAGAAAATGAATCGGAAGCAACCAAGTTAGCTCCGAGGCAATCCATTTTTTTAGACAGCTTGCTTATATGGATGGTGTGTAATAATTTGAACATGTCATACTCAACGCTCTTCTTCCACATTAACACTAGACGTTGATATGATATGTATTTTGTGATCAATGAATGGACATTTTTTTTGTTTAATAAAATACTATTGCATGTTCATCTTGTATATAATCCCATCGTATATCAACTCCAGCATAATTTAGAGTATTTGTAATAACTCAAAAATAATTCCACATCAGAAATTCACAAAACGTTTGTAAACGTGAGAGTAGATTATAAGTGATGGAGATTAATATTTGATAACTTAACGTATACATTTTGGGTGGTTGTCAACGGATCTGTCTGTATCTGAACCCAACAAGTTGTTAGAACAAGTTTTCTGCCTTAACGAACCGATGACATAAGCCTGAGACATTATAGTATTAGACATCAACTATTACAACCATGCCAAAGAGTTTTTAGAAGTCGATGAAATTGAATATGCCAAAGTTGATTCTCTATCATATGTTTAAAATTTGACGAGCATGAGTGAATGATGTTGTCTTTGGCGTGAAGAGGAAGAGGGAAACAAATCAAATCAAGCACTGCTGATGGAAAAGGGCAGACAGAAATATAGTACATGAATTGGCAGACATCATTATTAAAATCTTAGGAGGAAACCATTGTTATGCGTATTGTCGTCAACAGACAATAATTTACTTGTGCTCACTTGCTGAGACATTCATAAAAAGCTGCTTTAAGGCTCATGACCTAAAGGCTATTTTTCCCAAGGTTCTAAATGTCAGTTTCGGTCATTATTTCGGTATCGATCAAAATGGAATTTCGGTGGAATTTTGATCGGAATTTCGGTCATTTCGATCATTTTTTGTACTGCGACTCCCATATTTCAGTCATTTCGATCGAAATTCGATTTCGAGTGGATATCGATATTCGATAGAAATTCGACCGAATTTCGCTGAAATTTGAGCCACGACCTGTCCATCGATACCATACGTGGAGGAGTGAGGATGATGACTGCTGAGCCATTTGGGTCTCTTTTTGCTATATACGTAAGACACCGATTTTTAATTCAGATAATGTAATTAAATAATTGACAAAAATAGCTCCGGGTTAACATGTTCATGTCATTATATATTATTGAGTTCTCTTCAAACTTCGCTTACGGGGAAATCTAATTTCTCGAAACCTTGTGGTCAGAATCACATGAAACATTTCGCATCGATTGAGGACTTGATTTATGGCATATTAATAAGTATTTTTAGCATGTTATATGACTAAAAAAAATCTCATAATCCTAGTTTGCAGCACTTTTACATTGAGGTCCGAGGGGTGCGAGCCATAGGTTGATCCACTCTTCGTCTTGACAGTCACCAACTTTTGACGTGTCTTTTAGGTATGAGTGCGTACTTTATAGACCGCATAAATATAGCAAAAACAATTGTTTAAATAACAGTGAATAATAACAACATTATATGTCGTCGAATAATAGCAACAAAGTTATCGTAAAAACAATCACAAGAAGTATAGAATTTTGTTCTATGAACCATGATGCAATCTAAATCCTAGAAACGAGGCTCTTATACCATTTGAAGGGGAGTTTGACCTCTCACATCACTGAAGCTTAGAAAATACGAATCAAATTCAAAATAAAATGTGCTAGTGATATGAGAGATAATGCAATTGAATAACAAAATAATTATTGCAAATGTGAGGCCATATGTAAATAAAACTATTTCCACGTCGTTTCACATGATCACAAGAGTATCGGAATATACCTTTGATGTATGAGTCTTTAAAATAAAAGACCTCCTTATCAAAGCCGATCCAACGGAAGGTTGTACTCGTGGGAACGACGATGAATCGTGGTACTTGCCACAAACTTGAGAGTTCTTCTCCACCAAAAGAAATATAGAATGATCTCTACCTCCTGATTTCATCTCATAAAATCAAGTCCTTATCCACGAGAATAAAGCATGAAGAAAAAGGTGAATCTTCTCGTGATTGGTCAAGTCAATGGAGAGGGGCAAAGAGGAAACAAGGTAGACAACCTAGGGTTTTGGTGGGGATATGGAGGAACTACAAAGGGAGAGAATAAAGAGAAATATTCTTATATATGTTCCTCTCAATTCTTAGGACTATAAAACACTTAATTGAAATTGTATTCCAATCCAATAGAAGAGAGGCTATATTCCTCTTTGGGGACATCAAAAGAGAGTCTTACTCTATCTTGATGGATGTCCATAAGAGGAGTAGAGAGTGAAGGTTATGCAGTCTTCTCTCCAAGTAGTTGCAACTTTGAACTTTTACTCCATCTCTTTTATAATATTTTAATTAAATTAATTCAATTTCGTATAAGACCTTATTCTTTTAATTTGAATTATTGGTTGAAAGAGAAACAAAATTGTTTATATTTTGGGATTCCATGGTGGACGTTCATAAGAGGTTATATGGAGAGAATTTTCCATGAATTCTATCCATATAATTCAAGTCCTAAAAGGATTTGATCCATGATATTTTTTTAAAATAATTAATCTCCACCACCCATTATGAGATAATTATGAAATCATTAGGACTATTAATTTAACAATCACTTAAATTTGATTAGGATTCGTTCGATAAACATTCGAAAAAAGTTTGATTCGAAATCAAATGAACTGGATTTGAATTTAACTTGTGGATTCTTTTTCCAAAATGAATCGAATTCGAATAATCCTAAATTCATTCGATAATAATTCGATTTGATTCGATTCAATATTTATATACATACATATATGTATATATGTACACATGTATTTATATATATAATACATTCATATACATGCATATAATACATACATATTTACATACATGCATGCAACAACCTCTCTAGGTCGATTAGGATCTTTATGAGTATTCATGCGCAATGAATTATAGCATAATTACATCAAAAGGTGTAAGCCCTTTTTCTTTTAAAAAAATTACATCAAAAGGTTGACATGTGTAAGTAAATAGATGCATAAAAGAATATTTGAATTTGCATTAAAAAGTTACAATATTTAATTTACATTAAAAGATTTAGCATTTGCATTATATCACTAAGCATAACATGTTCAAGCAACTAAAAGATCCATTGATATGATTTGTCATGTGCAACATTCATAGCTATGATTTCAATATTCTCATGTTACACCGACATGACTTATCAATACGTGACATATATATGCAACATTAGAACCCTTAATGAGATACAATCTCTTATCTTTCCTTTTTATAACTAAATTCAAGTGGTTTGACTGTAAAATATGTTATGAGTTAGAGATGTGGGTCCTTCATGCATCGGTTATACAAAATAGCTAAGTTGTTGTCTTTACTTCTTATTGTAGCCTAGTGAGAGTAGCTCATGTATGAGTTACTTTGTATAAGTACAATATTTAATGTTAACGTGCTATTCAGAAATTTTGAGTTATTAAGAGGATACAAAGCACTTTATGCCATACCTAATTTAATATTTATATATATGTATGTATAATCATATTAGTTAAAGACGAAACATTGAATATAAAAAAGAGTAAAAATACTGGTCATAAAATCTAATCGGAAAGACCAAGTGTTTAATATTGTTATTCTAAATCCTCGCCCATACATTTATTTTCATGTTCTCACATTCCTTGCACTGCCTTTTTCCATTCCTCCTTTCATTATCTACCAAAGATCCTAAAAACCCATGATAGATTATGATGGCATTTTTTCCTAGCATGTGAAAATGATGATTTTGCTACTTCGAGTTCCTCAACAATTGTCGTGATTCAAATTTTATCTATATATATATCTCCTTTGCTTTTTGTTGATTTGATTTTCTTTGCATGGCAATCATGATGATTATCATTGTCAAGGCGACATTTATCATCACATGAGTAATATACAAGTTATTCTCACCATAATACAAGTTGTTCCTTTGTACATCAAAAATTCGTATATTTCATTTTCTTGGCTTAGTTCTTGGTATTGAAGATCCTCACGATTAATGAAGAAGTTTTATATTTCTACGTTACTTTTTACTATTCCTATTATTTCAAATAATAATATTAATTTGTATCATCTTTCTATATAAGTTTGATCTTGTCTTTAACATGCAATGGTAATTATAATATGTTCAGTTTTTTCCGCCATTGATATTCGATCTCATTGATAGGATCATATAACTACATTGTATTTATACATTTCTTCATCATAGAAAAAAGAGTACACTTATATTGTAAAAAATCGCATAATAATTGTAAAAAATAGTTACTTTTATCAATTGTATTGTATTGATTTGATATTTTCCTTGATTTTGTAGTTTTGTAACAAATCTGAGTAGTATACTTTCAAAATTAGATTTATATAATAAAATATTTATATTATATTATTATTCATATAATATTATTTATTTAAGTACTAAAACATTAACATTTCAAATTCGAAATAAAATGAATCGAATTTGAATATTAAAAAGTAAAATTGAACTGAATCTGAATTTGTGCTAGTAAATTCATTCGAAATTCAATACAAGTTCAGATTCAAAACTTTTATAATGAATCGAAACAGAATCCTAGTGGATTTCGAAGGTATTCGATTTGAATACCACCATTATAAATCATTCAACCAAATACTTGAAACCAATTAATAAGCCCATGAAAATATGTAAATCCAATTTACATTTATTTAGTTATGTGAATCATATTCACATATGTACTAGATATATATGAATTTTATCCATATTAATATTAGTTATTATGGATCTATAATATATCGATTCTAATTAGATTGCCAATAAGTGAATCATATTCACATATTCTGTATTTTATTTATTAATAATGATAATAATTATTTTATTAATAATTAATTTCTCAATGTACGACTCCTAGTTCAATGAGGCCCAGTTTGTAGCATTCACAAGTACATGAATATAATGTTAGTTAGATTATATAGACCACTATAGTGACCTAATAATTAGATTTATAGCTAATATCATGTTTATACCACTTTAGATTTATTAATCAAATATCTTTGAACCAATTTCTCGAATTGGCTCTGAACTCTTTTGGATCAATTTCCAGCTCTTTGGATCTAGAAATTATTTATATGTATTGAGATTTAATATCATTAATTTTCATCCATATGGAATCATAGTGGAATCATTAAAATCCATATAATTTCATTATTCTCACAAAATGGAAGTGTCATGTCATACAATCTATTATGATCGCATCAAACTCGAGTATTACTAATAGTGAAGCATCCTACATATTGGAAGGCTTTAGATAAATATGAATTTCAAACCCATGTCTGGTTGTCTCTTTTGAGGATTTATCAATACATTTCTCAATCGATCTTTGGATAATAATATCAATCATATTCATACGTACATATTAAAATTTTCGAATCGTTAGCTTATTTCATGAATAAAATAATCATTGATGGAATTCACTGTGATCCCAATATCTCACGTGTGAGCTCACATCTTCTAGTTAAGAAAATATGAAGCAACATGATTCTTTTGAGAGCTCATACATATCATATTCCTTATATGCATACCAGCTCGTCGGTATATAGATCTTGTCATGTCATCAACCTAATGGTCGGCCAAATGTGTACTCATCTATATAGATGTATATATGTCTCCATTAATAGATGCATACACGTTCGTGAATGTATGTGAAACTAGACTTTAGTATCTCGATCTCATCAAGTCAACTCTTCAACTTGACTCATCTGGCAAATTCGAATATCTATTCCCCATGTAGATGGCTTGCATCAAGAGTGTTAGTCAGATATCAGTCTTTAGAGAAGATTGTCATCTCTTCTCAAACCGGAGCCTTGATCTAATCCTTTAGATCTACAATCATGTGTCAGCCTTTATGATCTAACTTTTTAGAGCAACAATTGTATGATATCAAGATGGTCATGATACGCATGCCTTAATTCAGATAATGCAATGAAATAACTAATCAACTTGTATTGTATAATGGCTCACATTGGGATTACGTGACCAACATGTGCGAAGTGACATGGTCAAAGAAACGAGGCCTAAAATCATGGGGAAGATGATGAGTTCTTCATGGTAAAAGCTAAAGAAGTTGTGCTAGCGAAGGACATTCATGATGACACGTGCAAAAGATAAGTGCCCATAACTGATGCTAATCATCAATGAATGATGAAATATTCCTAGTTGAGTTGCCTTCTAGTCACAATCACACGGATGATGTAGGCTAAGCGGATGTATATGGAGAGACATTAGCCTTCAATCAGTATAGGTTCCATCCAAGGACCTCGTCTCAAAATCCTTGGAACGAGGTTAAGGTGATGAAAATCGAAAGAGCTCTTGGAATCAAAAAAATCAGCATGCGTATAACACGAATAACATATGAACAAGGGATTGATCGGTAGAGAGGTCCAACATAGAGTATAGTGAGAAGTCTTCTCGACGAATTGGTTTTACTCACATATGACTCTAGCTATGCCACAATAATGCATCAATATTATGATCTAAGAATGAGAGGTGTTTATAGAGAAGGTTGTTTGAGTGGTATTCTGGGTACATAGTGATCATGGAGAACAATGAATCAATTGACATCATCAAAGTTGATCTCATGAATAAGGTCAAGGATGGTGCTCCTAGTATCGCCAATATCGAGTAGCTTAATGAGGGTGTCGGTGGTGATGGTGATGGGGTTGTAAAGAATCGAATAGGTAAATATCTTTCTCCCATGAGCATCTATCACCTCGACCTAGTTAGCATAATTGGAATAATTGTCAAATAAATTGTCTTGCATGTGGATCATAGAGTTGCCAATGTGTCTATGTTCTCTACCCAGCATCTTACTCTATACACGTTTGGCAAACTTTGAATGTCTAAGTAACTTTATAAGGCTGTCCCGACGTTTCGCCTGTTTCGCTCGTTTAAAACCTAACAAGATCTTAGCATGTCTACCCAGCAGAAGTTTAATACAAAGAGGATTAATTACAATGTAAATTTGGCTAACAATGAAATTATCGTTCTTGCCAAACAGAACATTTATTTGGTAAGGATCTGCATTTGTATTCTGATCATGTTCTACTGTCAAGCTAGAGACAGTTAAATTGCAGATAACATCAAAACCAAGACATGGAGGGGACGCATAATGAAAATAGTAACACACCACAATCCATGGATTTGAATCTAAGCACACATGAATGAGTAACATAGATATGCTTGTAGGTGACGAATCAATGCAAGGAGCACAGTTAATGTGGAAAACCTGGATTCTGGCTGGAAACATAGGGAGCTAGAGCTAAACGACCTAACAAGAAAGACATAAAGCAGTACCCATCTCCTATCATAAGCAGTTGAACATCAAAACTTCAAGAAAAATAAACAGTGGACCAGCTCAGTTTTAAGATTTACATGAATGGACGAAGGGGCGCAGGTCGAGGGGCCTTCCCTATCTGTGTTCTTCACCAGCACTCCCCTCCATCACCAGCATGAGCTTTGCAAAGTCACATGCCTGGAGAAGCTCCTTAAATATCCATGTGGGAATCGTGATTTGGTACCTCCCCTTGGTTGTCCAGTGGCATGTATTGAGCCATAATCGCACGAATCTCGGAATCCATGTATCTCTGCGAATAAAAAGAGGGTTGCAACATGAAGAAAAAAATGACTCGAGGCATACGAGAGAGGGGGGAAAGGAGGGGGATTAACTTCAAACTCAACAAAAAGACCACAAGATTATATCAGAAGTCTAAGGAAGCAAGCTAGCATGAAAATCAAGAAAACATGTGCTCAAGGGTAAAGGTTACGTGGTTGTTTACAAATAACCAAGTTCCAGTCAGCTACTATCTTGACCAGAACTACTAGTGAGACAGATAGCAGATCATCAAATAGTATTTATCAGTTCAACACTCGACTAATGGTTGTTCGATTGGAACTGAAAACCTTGCGGGTTACAAGATTCACAATAAGAGGAAGTTGAGGGATTTGACATAGAACAAGTTAGAGAGGTATGATACATACCCGAATTCTATATTTGTAAAATGCATAGGCCCCAATCCCTGCAGCTCCCAAGCCCAAGAAGATAATCCACAGAAAGCTCCAGCTCACTTCAGTTTTTGGTGATTTGCCTGCATGGATCTCAAGATGTTAGAACTGAGTAATACATCCAATAACAAATAAAAAAATGGAAGCTCATGCCAACAATCCGCGAACAGTGTATTCCTTTGACGCACGCATCAAATCATTACTGAACTTCTATACATATAAAATGAATCCGACATATCCAGGATAACTTGGGATAATTGATGATACAGTGAAACTCAGAATGGGCATAAATCAAATAAAGTTCAAAGTTCCGGAAACACTCACTAATGCATGTGTCATGCTCCCTCATGTAAAGTCGATCACCACTACAGCTGCACTCATAGCTTCCCCATGTGTTTGTACACTGGCACTCGGGGCACTGACAGACCAGCTTCTCTTTGCACTCATCAATATCTGTGACAATCAAAATCATCTTCAACAAGAAAAAAATACAAAACCATGTTTCATCAAGTGATTCAAAAGCCACAACAATCTGAAGGAAAACACCATGAAGATCGATGAAGTGGGTGACAAAATGTATCCATTGGATGAGAAGCTTTTTTTGGAGAATGTGCTAGAGATGGTATAGCATTTTCTGAAATATTTCCGGCTTTGAGAAATAACTCATATAACAATGATATATACAAAAATTAACATCCATATAAAATTAGTACTTTTGGAAATCAATGCAAGGATAGGTGGTCATATATATACGAAATGAGAAATAACTCATTTTTTTGGAGAATGTGTTAGAGATGGTAGAGCATCTTCTGAAATATCTTGGTCTTTGACAAATAACTCATATAACGATGATATATACAAATTAACATCCATGACAAATAATACTTATGGAAATCAATTGGTGCATTGAAGTCAACTTAACAGAATTGCCGTAGCAGATGAGGGCATATATAGCCACAGTTGTTTTATGCAGGATAGAATACAAACAGATAGATTGGTCAAGGCAACTTGCATGGCCCTTGTATTTTTATTTATAGAATCTCTCCTTGTATATCGTCCAAAATAAGAAGGTACCGCTGACATAGATCGAGTTTTATAATTCCTTAACAAATTTCTCAGGTCTCGTTATCGGGGAGATATCTCCCTATTTTGGCCATATCGCTGTAGTGTTTTTAGTCATTACGATTTTTTTATGAGTCGTTTTACTCTTACAAAAAGCCTGAAATTCATGTTCTATACAGTTTTTTGGTGAGTCGTCATACTCCTATAAAAGACTAAAATTCATGTTTTATATGTGGCCTCAGATCCTTATCGCTATATGCTAGAGATTGAAACTATTTGTGATAATCAAAGAGCTTATTTGACCACTTCAAATATCAAATAGATCTTGACATGTAACTCCTAGAAACAAAACCAAACATTGAGCCCTTGGAGGCTTAGCCACACATTAATGAAGGAGGTCGTGGACATAAAATCCAACCACAAGTACATCAACTAGAAGTTCGAATTCAAGTCATCTCAGCAATAACATTACAAGAAATTGGTGTGGGCTATTTGCTTAGCCAGAAATTGTATTGTCTTTGAGAGAAGGAGATTTTATTTCGAAAATACGCACCAGCATGCCAAAACCCTCTATGAAACTTGGCAAGTGTAATTATTCTTATATTCTTATTATTATAAGATTTTTTGGATGAGCCTCTATGGAGGTCCATCCCATCCATTCTAAAAAAAGCAATAACATTACAAAAGTGCAAGTACTTATCCTCACACCAACTCCCCTAGAAAATACGATCGATAATGAATATAAAATCATACATAACACGAGATCAATATTGTTAATGCATGCACACTGAAAGGCAACACCTATGTGTAGCATGGATGACATGTGGATCCGCCTCCAAGAACTTCTAGTTTGTATTTATTATCTAGCATTTCGTTACTAGTTAAATATATACTTGTACGGTTGTACCATTAAAAGTGTATTACAAGATACTATCTTTATTAATACTTTTATTATTAAAAATGCACAACATTATAGTTCCTTGTCTTAATTGCATATTTTTTTGCCACCACAAATTAAAAAAATGTATTTTAAGCTATTTCCATGAGTTTTGGCCATATCAGCAAAATTTCCTCACTATTTCTCTTTCCGGACTTTGGTGAATCAAAACCAAAATCGATATTCAAGGTCACAGATCCAACCAGATATGTCGCAAATTGGATCTTCTCAGAAGCAAAGAATCCATATATTTGACTCCAATAAAGTGGGAAAGGCTTGGTTGTGTGGAACAGGTCAAGAATTATAAATTCATCAACAATCTTGCTATTTAACGATTGTCATGCATTACTAATCATATATTTTACCTTCACACGAGTTTATGCCATCACCCCTAAAGCCTAATGGACATCTGCAACCCTTGGCCTCGTCATCCTGGTAAACAATTACTTTACCATGTTTAAGAAACGGACAGAAAAACTCTTTTTAGCAGCTGGAATTGTATAAATTACCACGCAAGCAGAAACTGTAATTCCTGAATGTGTCCCATTCCAGCAGCCTCCATTGTTGATCTCACAACGCCCCGACCCAGATGCTGCATCAAATAGAAGCAATGCATTAGATTAGCTCCCAATATACCTTTTTTTCAATGAAGAATATCTTACACAAAAATATTACACAGGTGGGTGCAGCGTAAATGCTAAAAAAATATAGCCTATCATGTTTATGTTGACGCACTTTGAGTTATTGTACCTCTTTGCTATTTTATTTTCTTGTTATTCTCTTTATGTAATTTACCCATAGGCTACTCTCCTATATAAGAGAGCCTAGGGCTATGGAATAAACAACTCATTCACGTTTCCCAACATGGTATCAGAGCGACGGTCCTAGACCGGAGTTCTCGAAACCCTAACCCGCCCCACCCGCCGGCCTCTCCTCTCTCTCTCTCCTCTCGGCGCCGCTCTCCTCCCCGATCTCCGATCGCCGACCTGCGGCGCCCCTCTCTGCGGCGCCCTTCAGCGATTCTCGCTGCGCATCCGCGCAGCGCATCTCGCGCTGATCGCGCAGCGCTGATCGTCCTCCAGCGTCGATCGCCCCTCTGCGCCGATCGCCCCTCTGCGCCGATCGCGTGTGGAGACACTTCAGCGCCGATCGCCTGCAACGCATGAGCGCCTAGTGCACCTACATCCAGTTTGTGCGCAGATCCAGCCCTGAACGAGCACTTCGCGCGCATCCACTGAACGAGCACTTCGCGCGCATCCTCCAGTCAGTCCCTAGTCAAGCACTTTGCACGCAGCCTCCGCGCAGCGTGCACCTGCATCCAGCTTTGATCGCACGTGCTTCCTGCACGTGCCTGCGTACTCCACGCCCTAAAACTCTAGGGCACAGATCTTGATATATATGGGGTTGGTTGCTTGACGTCTACACATGCAACTGATCCCGTCTATGTCATTGTAGACAAAGATTGTTGTCTCTCGGTCACTCCGGTCTTCCATCTCCAGTATGTCAGAAAGCAAGGCTGATATCCCATCTATGGGCGCATTTCGTGGTCCAGCGCCCATCGTCAAGATGGATGGTACGAACTATGAACTGTGGGCAATGCAGTTCATGAGTATGATGAAGTCCACGGGCAAGAAGCATATTCTCACAGAGCCCGAGCCTGCAGAGAAGACTGGAGTTCATGCCTCATGGGAGGCAGATGACGCATATGCCAAGGTGTGGCTATCTGGCACATTGGCTATTGAAATCGCCAATGACATTCTACATCAACCCACAGCCAAAGATATGTGGGATATCCTGGCAGCGACATATTCTCAGGCGAAGAATGAGACGAAGATTCTGCAACTACAACATGATATATTCACGATAAAGCAGAATGGTCGCCCGTTACATTCTCTCTATACATCTTTGAGAGGAATGTTTGAGAAGCTTCATAGCTTCATGCCTCTTACCGCCAAGCCAGAGCAGCAAAAGACATACAGGAACGCAACGATGGTGGGTGTGTTTCTCGCTGCACTCGACCCAGAGTATGAGGCTGCACGTTCACAGATTTTGGCGGACTCGACTATTCCTCCCATGGAGGAGGCTTTTCATAGATTGAGTAGGATCACTGTACCTTCAGCAGCCACTAGTCAGAATTCCTCAGCCATGGCAGCCAACAGGGGCCGTGGTTCTCATTACCAGGGCCGTGGACGTATTCCCCGTGGAAGGGGTGGCCGCACTAGGCCAACATGCTCATATTGTCACAGAGTCGGCCATACTGAAGACACATGCTACTCAAAGCATGGATTTCCTGCATCTGCACGAGCCGTTGAGCAGATAGAGCCCCCGTCTGCATCTACACTGGATCAACGATTTGATGATCTGGTTGCCCGTCTCAGGGGCATTATCCCACCATCTGGCCCAGCACCGTCGACAGAGAGTCATACCGATGTTGCTGCTTCTGCTTCTGCCTCTACGAGTACTTCAGGTAGTACACTTGCACTCCACAGTAGTAGATCAGATACATTGCCATGGATCATGGACTCAGGCGCTACACATCATCTATGTGGCGACCAGAGTCTACTTTCAGGATATACTCAGATTCCTCCAGGACGGACAGTAGTGATTGCCAATGGCACACACTCCCCCATCACGGGTCAGGGGGAGATTAGATTGACATCATCTATGCAGCTCAAGAATGTTTTACATGCACCGCACTTTTCTATGAATCTATTGTCAATCAGCCAGATTACGAAGGATCTTCAATGTCGAGCTATTTTTTATTCATCTTTTTTGATTTTTCAGGACATCCGTACGGGAACCGTGATTGGTCATGGCTATGAGCAAGGAGGCCTCTATCGTCTGAACCAGACCCCATTTGCTGGAATCACCTCTTCTCCTGCTGGACAAGTATCCCCTCTCCTGTGGCATCTGCGTTTTGGTCATCTACCGCTTCAGAAGTTGCGTCTTGTCTTACCTTATAGTTTTTCTCACACACCTATCCAGTGTGAGGCGTGTCAATTGGGAAAACATCACAGGTCATCGTTTCCCAGTAGTCAAGGTCGGAGTAGTAACTCCAAATTTGAGTTGTTTCATGTTGATGTCTGGGGTCCAAGTCGTGTTCCCGATCATCAGGGATACAGGTTTTATATTGTCTTTGTGGATGATTTCTCTAGAGCATCATGGGTATTTTTAATGAAAAATAAGTCTGAAGCTGGAAATATTATTATTCAATTTCTAAATGAGATTCAGAATGTTTTTTCCACAACTGTCAAAATTATGAGAAGTGACAATGCCTTAGAGTTGTGCACCAATAATCTAGCGAACTACTACTCCTCTAAAGGAATTATTCACCAAACATCTTGCGCCCATACGTCTCAACAAAATGGGGTTGCAGAAAGAAAACACCGTCACCTTCTTGATGTCACAAGGTCTCTTCTCATTCAGAGTCATGTTCTGTATTCCTACTGGGGTGATGCAGTCCTTACTGCATGTTATCGTATAAATCGTATACCCTCGTCTGTCTTGAATGAACAGGTTCCTTTCTCACTTATTTATCCTGACAAGGATCTGTTCACTCTTACCCCTCGTGTGTTTGGGTCAGTCGCATTTGTCCATCAGTTGTCGCCCGGTTCTGACAAGCTCTCTCCTAGGGCTGTCAAGTGTGTCTTTGTGGGATACTCCAGAACTCAAAAGGGGTACAAGTGTTTTGATCCTCTGCGTCGGCGGTATATGATCAGTGCAGATGTTACATTCTTTGAATCCATCATGTATTTCTCAGACTCTGGGAACATGCAGCCCCCATCTATATCCCCTGATATTGTATTCATGGCACCACCAACATCACAACCGCCACCAACATCTCAACCACCACCACCACCACCACCGTCATCAATAGTATCTCCATTACCATTCCATTACACCCGGAGGCCGAATCAAGCTCATGGTCCTGACCAGTCAACTAGCTCGCCTATGGTATGTAATGAAAATATTAATGTTGATGAATCTGACGACATTTCTCAGCAGGATGCATCACAGGAACATGGTGATACCACAGAGGACCTAAATGTTCTAATCGCTCTACGCAAGTCGAAGAGAAGCTGTGTCCAGTATCCAGTATCAGCAGTGGTGTCGTTTGAGAGGCTATCTGGACCATTAAAGGCGTTTGCTTTGGCACTTTCAGATACGGATATTCCAAGGAATCACCATGAGGCCTTGCAGGATTCTCGATGGCGGCTAGCAATGGAGGAAGAGATGGCGGCACTTCAGTCCAGAGGAACATGGAGCTTGGTTACTATACCTCCAGATGTCAACCCGGTGAGTTGCAAGTGGGTGTTTACAGTGAAACATAATGCAGATGGCTCCATTGATAGGTACAAGGCACGCCTAGTTGCAAGGGGATTCACACAGACATATGGGGTAGATTACCTTGACACGTTCTCCCCGGTGGCTCGTCATTCCACTCTGCGGATACTCTTATCTGTTGCAGTCACTAAAGACTGGCCACTCTATCAACTGGATGTGAAGAATGCGTTTTTGTATGGCGACCTGCAGGAAGAGGTCTACATGCAACAGCCACCAGGTTTTGCTGTTGAGGGGGAGTGTTCCAAGGTTTGTAGATTACATAAGGCTATCTATAGCCTTAAGCAGAGCCCCAGAGCATGGTTCCAGAAGCTGTCAGACCTCTTTGAGAAACAAGGATACAAACGCTCAAATGCTGATCATTCCTTGTTTGTACAGAAAACGGCAAGAGGTATTGTTGTAATCATGGTTTATGTTGACGATATCTTGATTACAGGTGATGATGACCAGGGCATTAAGCAGGCAAAGGAAAGGCTAGGGACCGAGTTTGTCATCAAAGACCTGGGAGTCCTTAGATATTTTCTGGGGCTGGAGTTTGCCAGAAATCCGTATGGATTAGTCATGTCACAGAGGAAGTATGTCACAGATCTACTAAGTGAGACAGGTATGCTAGGGTGTCGACCTGCTACGACACCAATGGACCCTAGCATGAAGATGTATGATGATGACACAGAGGAGGTTGACAGGAGAAGATACAGAGAACTGGTAGGCAAACTGCTATATGTCACGATCACTAGGCCAGATATATTATTTGCAGTGAGCCGTGTGAGCCAGTTCATGGAGCAGCCACGCCAGGTGCATATGGATGCAATACACATGATACTTAGATACCTAAAATCTTCTCCAGGTAAAGGTATGCTATTTAAGAAAGGAAAGGGGATTTCTGTCTCTGCATGCGCAGATGCAGACTATGCAGGATGTCCTAAGGATAGGAAGTCCACCTCAGGGTACGCTGTCTATGTTGGAGATGCCCTAGTCTCATGGAGGAGCAAGAAGCAAACTGTGGTAGCTAGATCCAGTGCTGAATCCGAATATAGGGCTATGGCCCAGGCTACTACAGAGATGATGTGGGTGAAAGCGGTGCTGACAGATTTATGCTTAGATATACCACTTCCTATGAACTTGGAGTGTGATAATCAGGCTGCTTTGTTCATTGCTAATAATCCTGCATTCCATGAGCGGACCAAGCATATTGAAGTGGATTGTCACTTCATACGTGATATGATCCAGAAAGGATTTATTACCACATCCCATGTTACTTCAGAGAACCAGACTGCAGATATTTTTACCAAGGCATTATTACGTGGCCCATTTCAGAAGTGTGCTTCCAAGCTGAGCATGATTGACATCTATGCTCCATCTTGAGGGGGAGTGTTGACGCACTTTGAGTTATTGTACCTCTTTGCTATTTTATTTTCTTGTTATTCTCTTTATGTAATTTACCCATAGGCTACTCTCCTATATAAGAGAGCCTAGGGCTATGGAATAAACAACTCATTCACGTTTCCCAACAGTTTATATTAAACATTAGTCTTGAGTGTAAGAATTGACAGATGAATTTTGTTGGGAACCAAGTGTTTCCCTTATTAGAACAGATTTAGCGATGCGACCGAATGGTCAAAACCAGACCGGCGATGGCATGGGGATTGTGTCTCGCGGAGACCCTAACCACAAGGACATGAAGAAAGGGGGCAGACGGTGTTAGAGCCGCTTATGCAAATCGGATTTTTTGCGTCGACGGAAAAATAATTATTGATGGTGGAAATTTGGTGGAAGAATAATTTGGAGGGGAGGAGAGAAGGCGCGCTGGTTGCGTGAGATTCAAAGAAGAAGAAGCACATAGATCGCGTCGAGGGAGAAGGAATAGAGAAAGGAAAGAGAAATCTCAAAATTTCATATAATCTGACATCTTTCAAAACAATAGCCTATCATCCCTTTATATAGGAGGGATGAGATTACAAAAATAGAAATTCAAATTCAAACTCAAAACTACTTATCCTAATTTGACTCTAACCGACTAACTAATTGATTTGAAATAATTTCAAATCTCTAATTGACTCTAACTAACTAAATTGAGATCGCACGTGATCTCTTTAATTAAATTAAAAATACGAGGACTCAATAAAATGAGACTCTAATTATCGGACAAAATAAATAAATAAAGCCCTATACATCTGATTCACGCTGCATCAGTTCTCCTCCGCTTGAAAAATTTGTCTCCCGACGAATTGCTGGATCTGCAGGCTTAAAGGTTGATAAAGTTGATTCATCGTTCTCGATCATCCCTTGGAATAACTGGTGTGGAGCAAATGGAGGAATCCATGCGTGCGCAGTGTGAAGATTGGAGCCGATAGCTTCATGACGGAATAACATGTGCGGCGCGAATGCAGGCTCCCATCCGGGTTCTGTCCCCTTGATATGGTTCTTAAAAATTTGGCGGGGCATCTCCATTTCGTGCTTCATCACCTTTGGAGAACTCATAACAAATGAGTGGCACAAATTCAGGAGGAGAGGGGATGTGGGTAATGAACTAGACCATAGGGTCTTTAAATAGGTGAAACCCACATTCCTAATCCTAATTGGATAAGGAAACCATCCCAATTTCTTTGTTTCAACGGTCACTTTTAAATATTCCAGCATCAGGGGGTGGACTGCAAAAGTTCTACCCTTTCATTTAAACAAAAGTCATAAGGTAATTTCTCCAATTGGCTTTTGGGATAAAAGCTCTTGTAAGGAGGGGCTTTTCTGCAAATTGTCCAAATCAATTCCAAATCCCTAGTTTGGTGGGATACGAATCCTTTTGAAGAGTAGCCCTACGTTAGGGTTTCTCTCATCCTCAAGTAACGGCGGCGGCAACATCGCGGGGGCACGGGGTGGTGGGACATGATCGATGTTGGCGGGCGGTGTTAAACCCTAGGGTTAGGGTTGCAGTAGCATCGGCGACTCGGATTTGCACCAGGGTAGCAGCACACGATCTCGTGCGGGCGGTGGCGCGCAGTTCTCCAACGGCGGCAGCACGCGGTAGCGCAGGGACTGCGTAACCAGGACTTGCGGTCGGTTGTTGGCGGCATCGGGTGGCGTCGTGGGCTGCGTGGAAGAGTTTCTGGAATAGCGATGGCAATGGGAAGAGGTGGAGGGGGGTCGGGGAAGGCGTGGTAGAGAAGGAGGGGGAGGGCTGGTGCTGGGGGTGCACCGCAGAAGGTGCGATGATGGTGGGTGGGGATGTTGAGGCTGTGGGGTGCGCTGCAGGAGGTGCAATGGTGGCGGGAGGAGGCGTTGAGGATGTGGGCTGGGCAGCAGGGGGTGCGGGAGGGGTTCTGGGGTCTGTTTGGTGGGGGATGGGGGTGCATGGGTGTTGGGAAAGGGTGCAGGGGCTGGGAGAGGCGCAAGGGCGGGGTATAGATCGATTTCTGTGGGATTTTCAAGTCTGAAATTATCTGGACAACAAGCAGATTGACGTTTTTTTCCTTCTGGAATGACCTGGACAGCGGGCAAATCATCATCGACGACGCATTTTTCTACGTCAAAATTCTGGAAAGCGGCGTCGGTAGTGGAAGACTTTGATTCGTCCGTGCATAGGGTCTTGAAATTAGCCATCAAACCTTGTAGTTTTGTTTGGAAGTCAAGCAGTATGCCTAGCATCTCCTTGTCGTAAGCTTTGTTGGATCATCGTTTTCGTTCCGACAAACGATAGTCCTTTGATGCATGCCGGTGCGAACGTTTGGACGGATCGTCAGATCGTGAGGACGATCTATTGGCCATGCTCTGATACCAATTGATGCAAAATAAAAATTTTACGACGTTGGAAAAATAAGTTTGATTGTGGATTTTTGGTGGATATGAAATGGAGGGGTTGAGAGAAGAAAACTCGTCGGAGAACGAGAGATTTGAGGAAGAAGAAGCGCATAGATCGCGTCGAGGGAGAAGGAATAGAGAGAGGAAAGAGATAAATCTCAAAATTTCATTTAATCTGACATCTTTCAAAACAATAGCCTGTCATCCCTTTATATAGGAGGGATGAGATTACAAAAATAGAAATTCAAATTCAAACTCAAAACTACTTATCCTAATTTGACTCTAACCGACTAACTAATTGATTTGAAATAATTTCAAATCTCTAATTGACTCTAACTAACTAAATTGAGATCGCATGTGATCTTTTTATCTAAATTAAAAATGCGAGGACTCGATAAAATGAGACTCTAATTATCGGACAAAATAAATAAATAAATCCCTATATATCTGATTCATGTTGCATCATACGCCCTATGTAAACCTCTCATACGGAGAGGAAATATGCATCATTGGAACCTCATTATCGGGAGGCTCTCTTCCAATCAAAACTACTCCACCATCTCTCTCCAGTTCTCTCTCTAGAAGGTTATCAGCAACGTACCTCGATTCAAAACTATCTCTAAGCATCAGTTGCAGAACCTACCAGTCTTCAATTTTATTGATAGTTAAAACATAAACCACCAGTCATTTTGAGAGAAATCTAAACCACTTTTTAAAAGCATTTGTCATCATGCCATAATCTTGACATAGAACAAACTCCTTCAGCCAATCTGATCCAGTTGGCAACTAACAATTATATGAAGATTTCAATGCAGTAAAATTAAAATGTCACTCTGGAGCATAGCCATGCATACCGATATTTTAAGGCTCCATATAATCCATGATGTCTATCATATATAACATTTCAAGGCTCCATATGACTCATGATGGCTATCAATGAGTAAATAATATTGGGGAGAATTTAGCAGCAATACCATGACATCAATCACTTGTGCGGAATAACAAAAATATTTTGCACATCAGGAAGCATGAGCATGAGAATGGAATAGCTGAGAGGGGAGGATCTCCTCTGCTTCTCCAATGCCGAGACCTTACCGGGATTACTCATCTTTGCTTTAGGAATCTAATAATGAGAAGTGGTTGGGGATATACTTCAAATAGAGCCAAGTTTCCAACAAGCAGTGGAAGATCATTGAACAAGTGCTCCACCGTCTGGCTTGACAGTTAGAAATATTGCCACATGATCGAGGTCCTTACGCTTCTTTCCTCTGGAGAGACGCTACCGGAAGTGTAGCTGCACAGGGAGGACATGCGAGGATCATCAACCTAAGAGGTGGAAGAGAGATGTATGGATGAGGTGATTAAGAGGATCTGATGAGAAAGATAAACTAAAATGTAGAAGAAAGATTTGGATGAGAGGGAGATGCAAACACTTACTTCTTCCACATGGTAACATCAGAAAAAGGGTGATTATGACAGTGCAGGTGCAAGGGATGAAGGTTGGAGGTCCTCAACAAGTAGGAAGGCCCAAGCTGACCACTTCAGGGCTTTCACTTTTTGGACACCTGATGGAAGCTGGAGGTAGAGTAGGAGGAGAGACAATGCTAGAAGAGGAGCAACAATGGCATCCCATTAGATCGATCTCAAGGGCAGAGGTTAGAACAACTTTAAGAAGTCTCAAACAAAATTGCGCACCAGGTACGGACGATTTTCCTGTGTTTTTTACTAGGATCTATGGAGATGGTGATAGGAGATGCACTCAAAGTGGTAACAAAATACTTGGAGGGGAACCAAGGATTTCAAAGGGTGGACATTTTTTTGTGTTCCTTCTACCAATGAGGGAGTCAGTGGAGAGACTACAAGATTTCTAACAGATTATGTTGGCCAACCCCATCTTCTTGATTATTGTAAAAGGCTTCGCATTAAGTCTTGGGGGTTCTTAGGGAACTGGTGAGCCCAGTGCAGTCAGCTTTGAAAGTCAAAAGATCTTTGCTCTGGGTTGGTCTTTCCTGTGAAACAAGTTGAAAAAAAGAGACTCGAGGAACTTTGAGCGGCCAAGATGAAGAGAATCATGAAAACGGTTTCCATGTTAATCCTAGTTAATGACAGGCCTGAACTGAAGGTGGTTCCCATAATGGACTACACCACGGGAATGGGTTGCTAAGGTTGTTCATTGGTTTCCATATTGTTTGTATTTGTGACTGTTAGGTTGGTAACAGGAAGCATCAAAAGGGGAGCTTTCTGATTCCTCGATGAAGGGGGCAACGGTCAAAACAGGTTCCATCTTGCAGTATGCACATGACACAACCCTACACTGATATCATTGTTGTTCAGGTGTGACAAACCAGAACACTGGTGGATATTATTTTGGGGAGGCATCAAATCTTATGGTGAATAAGCACAAATCACTCATCTCAAAAAAGAAGCCCAAATCGCATTTTAGCCAGTTCACCACAGACTAAAAGGTTTGAATGTTTGACGCAAACAGGGCATGGATATAGAGTATATAACACTTCCTCAGCAATATCTCAGGTTCACCACAGACTAAAAGGTTGGAATGTTTGATGCAACCAGGGCATGGATATAGAGTATATAACACTTCCACAGCAATATCTCAGGTTCACCACAGACTAAAAGGTTGGAATGTTTTACACAACCAGGGAATGGATATAGAGTATATAAGACTTCCACAGCAATATCTCAGGTTGCCACTTACGAGTTAATGCATCATAGTGGTAGACCGATCTGGAAGAGAGTAGAAAGGAGGTTACCAGCAGGGAGTAGAAAGCTATGGAGGTCAAAGTTGCTTTAAAGGGAGGAAGGTTGGTCTTATTTGAAGTATGTGATATCTTTGTTGCCTATTCTTTATGTCAATTTCCAGGTTGCCGAAGAAGGAAGCAAGACACATTGATAAGATAAAAAGGAAATTCTTGTGGAGAGAAGCTAGGGATGATGAGAAGGTGTTTACCTCATGAAGTGGGAAGAGGTTTGCAAACTGGAGAAGGGTGGAGGCCTTGGTGATAAATATTTTTGATGAAGCTCTTTTGAAAAATACATCAAAAAACTGGTAGGAGAGGGTGATAATTGTGTTGCACGGGTCCTTGAATGTTGTTTTTTTCTTAAAAGTCAAAGGATGGTTATCCAATGTAGGATGTCATTCAAACATAATTAAACCAGGGTAAAACCAAAGTCACATCCATTTACAAGAATACTCACCAACGTCAAGACAGCCACAACAAAGATAACATTTCCATACTGTGCACCTCATTTTTCATGCAAAATCTCTCTCCCCTTGGACACCAGATCATTCTTCTCGGTCCAAAAAGTAATTTGTGTGAAGGGGTCCTTGAAAGTTTTCTTAAGAAGCCGGGGGATGACTATACAATGAGGGATGTTATCAAATATGATTAAACCAGGACCAAGGTTAGAACTCTCTACCAAACCACCCTCCACTTTCATGTTATACATCACATTTCTCACATAAAACCTCTCCTTCCTGAACTCAACGGCATTCCTCTTTGTTCAAATAGCCCACAATACCATCGATAGCAAGCTCCTGACTTGACATCTCTAGTACGTATGTTCTTCACCTCCAGCTTCTTCACCTCCAGCCTTTCCTGCTTAAGATCACCTTCAAAACATCGCCCCACAGGGCCCACACACACGTAACTATGGGATCCCCATATCCTTCCACGTGAAAACTTCATGTGGATAGTCTGGATAGTTGAAGAACATGCAGTCTATGTCCTCCTCCACTTGCTTCTGAACACAATGGTAACCAATCTCTTGTAATGCACAACCTAAGCATGCAATCTGACCTTTACCTCCAGCTTCTTCACCTCCAGCTTCTTCACCTCCAGCCTTTCCTGCTTAAGATCACCTTCAAAACATCGCCCCCACAGGGCCCACACACACGTATCTATGGGATCCCCATATCCTTCCAGCTTCTTCACAACCTAAGCATGCAATCTGACCTTTACCTCCAGCTTCTTCACCTCCAGCCTTTCCTGCTTAAGATCACCTTCAAAACATCGCCCCACAGCCCACAGGGCCCACACACACATGTATCTATGGGATCCCCATATCCTTCCACGTGGAAACTTCATGTGGACAGTCTGGATAGTTGAAGAACATGCAGTCTATGTCCTCCTCCACTTGCTTCTGAACACAATGGTAACCAATCTCTTGTAATGCACAACCTAAGCATGCAATCTGACCTTTAATTGTTATGTCATTCTATACCAACCAGCATTCCAAAGCAAAACTTTGGTCGAGGATCAGCAAATAGCCAGCCAATTCCTTGTACACTCTTGCCACAGAGAAGTCCTCTCCTATTCGATACCACGGGACCCTTCTGCTATCCAAGTTTCCACAATATCTAGCAGTTAGATAAGCGATGCAAAATCATCAATTCACACATCAGAAATAGGTGCCACAAACCCAGGATCCCCTCTAAACATTGCACAACAACCTCACCTTTGCCCTTCGTCATTGCAAACAATCTTTTTTTTTTGAATGCAAACAATCTTTTTTTTTAATCAATGCAAACAATGTTGTCAAGTTCTGCAAGCACCTCCATAGATCAACT
The DNA here is from genome assembly GCA_037367405.1 of Ottelia alismoides. Lineage (NCBI taxonomy): Eukaryota > Viridiplantae > Streptophyta > Magnoliopsida > Alismatales > Hydrocharitaceae > Ottelia > Ottelia alismoides. Next base: position 247,151 of record JAZKJV010000241.1, on the reverse strand, counting down.
GTCCAACCAAAATCTGAAGTCATCTCCCCTGTCAACTATCGCTAAATGATCTCACAGTAGGTAACAGGTGAATTAGATACTTCCAGAAAACCAAGGCCATTTGCAACATAACCACCCTCTCCTCAAAGGACAGACACCTATCATAGCAGGCCTCCATAACACTAGTGACGAAGATCTTGTCCCGCTTCCAAAAGCTTGAGGATCCACTCGGTAAATAAAGCTTTATTGAAATGTCATAACTTCCTGATGTATTATCTGCCCTACTCCCTGGTCTGCATGCCTCATCTCACTTGACCAAACATGTCCAATGCACCTTCTCTTCTGCCCCTTTCCACTATGACCTTCTCAGTAGTACCCCATCAAACATTTTTTCCCACTTTCGTTGACAACCCAAAGGACAATATACAGAAAGATAAAGCTGATAAAACAGATCCCAACATGATCAGACGTACACATACAGGAAGCCATTTGGATCGGCACCCCTAAGTTTCGTAAAGCAATTTGGATTGCCACTCCTGATTTTTACAAGCCTCGGCAAAGTCTAACTTCTACCCGAAATCTTACTCACCACTTCTATCCCATCTAGACACCATCTTGATTGCGCCCACAAAATTCTCCAGTAAGGTTGTCTAAAATGAAAGCTAATTGGGATGACATCCCTATGTCAGTCAAAACCCTTTGAGATCTCAAAGAGAAAATCTTAGCAACAACCAAGCACACAAAATTAAACAGTGCTCGATCTATAATCGTCAGCCTATTATGGGGAGACAGCTTCAAAAGCAAGACGAGTTAAGATTTGTCAAGCCACTCAAATCCAAAATCCCCATCGAGAAATTTTGCCACCAATTGCATTATATCCGACATTGTCCACCCTGCCAGCTGCTCCATAATTTATGATGCCTTTGGTCTATGGAATAGAATGAGAAACAAAAACTTGAGCCTCTCTACCAAAGTCCTTCTTGTTGTATCCTCCACTTCATTCAAATCCAAAATCCCCATCGAGAAATTTTGCCACTACAACAACAACAACAACAAAGCCTTTTCCCACAATTAAGTAGGGTCGGCTACATGGATTCTTTGCCTCCATTCAGATCTATCTTGGGTCAATCTCGGACTTATATCCAAAAAACTAAGATCCCTTCGTATAGTCTCTTTCCAACACTTCTTGGGCCGTCATTGTCCACCCTGCCAGCTGCTCCATAATTTCTGATGCCTTTGGTCCCCTCTCCATTCTTTCCCTCTATTTTTTATTGAATACAATGAGAAACATAAACTTGAGCCTCGCTACCGAAGTCCTTATGGTTGTATCCTCCACTTAGAGCCCTTGTCAGTGCTCCTCCACCATCTCTTTGAACCTTAACTCGAGCAACCACACCTGCTTGAACTTGAAATATGTCCCGTGTCTAACATCCTCATCTGATGCCCATATTGACATAAGGTCTAAAAAAACATGGCTTCAAATTTCAACGAAATGTCACTAAATTTCATTTCAATCTTTAATTTCTTACATAAGATATCATTTTGCGAGTACTCTTTGTTGGCCTATGTTTTTCTTTGTTATTATTGCATGTGTCGCCATTCTCTTCCTATTCAAGATGTGAAACTGATGACTTCAAATTTTGGTTCCAAATCTGGGTGTTGATTTAGAGTAGTAGTAAAGTATGCTACTGGTTTGATTGTTGGAGTGATTGGATGAAAATTTAATGCAACATATCATGTTAATAGCTTACTATTAGCAAAAAACTGTGTATTTCTATCTCATTTATTGAGTTAAAAAATATTGAAAATCTTAATTTCAGAAAAAAAATGTGTTTTCAAGTTCTCCAATTTCCGACAATTTCATTCACTGAAATTCCACTGAGACTCTCTTTCCAGGCTTACGGAAACAAAATCGAAATCCGACATTTAGAGCTTTTCTAAAAAAGGCCTCAGGTCTCAACAACATGAGAACACTTGGAATGCCTCCTCAAACTCCACCGACATTACGAACATGGCTTTAAAAAAACGCACCTCTAGGTATTGAGGCTATAGCCTCAGTCTAGAGATATGATGTATAAGCCTCACAGACCTGAGGTGGTGAGGCAGTATCGAGGCGCATCCTTGGTCTACTGTGCATTTTTTAACAAATAAATGATAAACTATACAAAGATATACTTTAACAAGAATGTTAAAGCTATAAAGCATATATTAGTCACAAACTCACAAGTCACAATCATAATATATAATGTTATTGGCCACATCTCTAGTAATAAAACTTATATCCTGAATGAAACATGTATGTTAAGTAGTACATATATATATGTCAATCATATTCCTTCATATATATATAGGGGGGGTTGGGGAGTATGCACCCAGGTGCATGTAATTTTATATGCATAGAGGTCTGTATCTTCCATGTTTTTTTACTTTTTCGGAAAATATCACCATGTATATTCATCTCTATATCCCTCGTATATGCCATTTGAATTTCATCGGAAACATAGACTCTTATGCCTTCCATTTAGAACAGGTAATTTTAACGATCTTAGAGTTGTTGTAATCGACCTGTTCTAGATGGAGGGCATGAAAGTCTCTGTTTCTGACGAAATTTGAATAGCATAATGGAGGGATATATAGATGAATATACATGGTGATATTTCAAAAAAAATAAAAAAATAAGAAAGGGTTCCAGTGCATGTAAAATTGCATGCACCTAGGTGCATGCTCCCAAACCCCTATATATAGAGGAAAAGGAAGCTGCTCCATGGAGCAGCTAAGCTGACTGCTCCACGGAGCAATTTCCCCCAAATCTTTTTATTTTTTTGGGAAAATTTCACTATGTATATTCATTTATATATCCCTCCTATATGTCATTCGAATTTTGTCAGAAACAAAAACTCATATGCCCTCTATATAGAACATGTCGATTACAACAAATTTGAAATCGTTAAAGTAGTTGTTCTATAAGGAGGGTATAACTTTTTTGTTTCTGATGAAATTCGAATGATATATAGGAGGGATATATGGATGAATATACATGGTAGAATTTTCCCAAAAAAATAAAAAAAAATTGGCAGAAGTTGCTCCGTGGAGCAGCCAGCTCAGCTACTCCATGGAGCAGCTTCCCTTTCCATACATAATATAAGGGTTGGGGAGCATGCACCCATGTGCATGTAATTTTACATGCACCAGGGCATATATCTTCCACGTTTTTTTAATTTTTTGGAAAATATCACCATGTATATTCATCTATATATATCCCTCCATTACGCTATTCGAATTTCGTCAGAAACAGAGACTCGTATACCCTCCATCTAGAACATGTTGACTACAGTAATTATAAGACCATTAAAATTACCTATTCTAGATGGAAGGCATAAGAGTCTCTGTTTCTGACGAAATTTGAATTACATATAGGCATGATATATGGAAGAATATACATTGTGATATTTTCCAAAAAAAGTAAAAAAATGCGGAAGATATAGACTCCGGTGCATGTAAAATTACATCCACCTTGGTGCATACTCCCCAACCCCATATATATATATATATATATATATATATATATTAGTCATAAGACTCAAAAAATGCATAATAGTATCATTATATGTTTAGCAGACCCTACTTAATATGGGAAAAGGCTTTGTTGTTGTTGTATCATTATATGTTAGCCGTGAAATATATCATTTCATAATTATATATTACACAATTATTTTACAACCATCATTGCAACAAAGAAATCAAGCAAAGTGTACAATATTTATTTCCAATTAGTATGAACAAATTTTATATCAACAAATGTCAATTGCTTGTATCACTAAAACGAGTATGGTATATGTCCAAGATACTATATATATATTGTAAGCATATTAGGAATTCACATGTTTACAATATAATATTACATAATCGCATAGTTAAGGTAGCATATATGGTTAATATAGTATATTGTGTACGTCTATTCAATTTGGAAATATTTAAGGTAGCAACAACAGGACATCACGCACGCGTAGTCCATCTCCCATGCAAAGTATAGTCATCCCCTGTGTTTCCATCCTAGGCCGCATCTCTGGTCAGCCTAAAAGAAAAAAAAGGAGATTTAGAATCCACAGATCTGGAATGTTCAACGAAGAAGATGTGAGGTAGTGGACCCCAATCGACGGTCTCCTTATGTGTGAAGAAGCAGCAACATGACCCCACCTCTGTCACAAATGAAGAATGAAAGAAGGCCACACGTGCAGGAGCTCCTCGATCGAGATCAAGATCCACGGTGTTGGCGACCATCAGAAGACTAGGAGGTTTCCATCCTCCTAGCATGCGCTCTCTAAAGCAACGCAACACCCTTAATGTGCCGCATGGTAGCGTACATTGACGAGTATTGTCGATCCTCTTCCCTTGCATAGGTGATGCAAGACCCCATCATTCTCAAGAAACGAAGCAGACGAAGCCCCAGCATGTGGCGGTGAGAAGGACCATCTCAAGCGACGGCATCAACTTCCCAGGAGACCCATCGGGTGCCTTTAGGATGCATAAAAATGAGGTTCTTATGTGGGAACCCTAAATAGAAGCTCAAGTGCGCCACCGTAATAAAAAAAGAGGAGGGGTTGCCTGCTTCAAGCCCATGTTGGACTGATGTAATAAAAAAGGGGATACATTGCCCAACTCTGGGCCGAAGCATTAAAAAATATTTGGGCTACTACTGTTTAGGCCTATGTAAAAAAAAAGAGATACATAAAAATAAAAAGGGAGATCAACATTTATTTGAGCCCAGTTGGGGATCGAAGTGGTTTCAAGCCATTGGGCCATAATCATTTTTTTCTGAGAAAGAGTTATCATACAAAAACCCATACGGAAAAAAAAAAGAAGAGAAGAAAGTCGAAAAAATGGTGGCTTTAAAAAAATATTATTTGAGATTAATTTTTCTCTCTCTCCTCATCTTCATGCCTTCTTCCAACTTGATCGTTGTCAACTATTGCAACCAGTATGGAAGAAAAGAGGAGTATTATGCAGAGTTCTACATGTCAGATTACAGATTCTACATTTTGTCATATTCAGACTCTACATATTATTTCTGAGTCTATTGTTCACGACACACAGGTATGCATTCATTGTTTGAGAGGTCCCCATACTTGATCTGATCGGCATAGGGTTTTCATGTAGACCATAAAGACTCCAGAGTAGAGATCTCATTTAATGAGCCATTGTGGGCTTAGGGTTTTCATGGGGTTTCATAGGGACTCCAGAGTAGAGATCCCATTCTCAAAGCCAGTATTGGAGAGCCACGGTTCTTCAACAAGGAGACTTTCAGACTCCACTCTCCAGCGACCGTGTACTCCGATGAGGATGTTTCTATGGCTTTTTCCAGTTTGACCCTTCAAAGAGATGGAACGGTTGCGGACCATAGTTCTCCATGTAGAGAATCATTCTAGTTCCAGTGATTCTCTCACCAACATGGCATGAGAAGCAATGTCCTCAACATGCAGCCAACAAAGTTTGCATTGACTTGATATTGTTTGTGTTGTCTTGTATTGTGAGTGAGCAACTTCTTTCTATTTCCCAAGTTGAGCATTGCATGCTCCAGCTTGAGGGGGAGTGCTGGAGTATGCGTCATATGTAGAGATGGGTTGCCACTAGTGTCCATAAAATAGGCTGCACAGAAAGCATATGCAACCGCATATGCCCGTGCGGCATGCAGACCGCACCGATTTCATGAATCGATGCCTTATGCGTCCTCACAGCATATGCAGCATGCATATGCCATGCATATTCCGCATATGCCCCGCATATTGCTTTACAAGGTACCCGATTTCGCGAAATTTCGCCGAAATTTCTGTTTCAACAAGGAACCAAAATTTCAAGTGAAATGGCAACATGAGGGCAATTTTCGGTCATTTCTTCACAAATGATGATCGATATGCGAAAAATGTCGTTGAGATTTCGTTGAAATGTCGACGAAATATCGTATCAACATGGTAACGATACGATATCCGAAATCGATATTTAGGCCCTTGCTGCTTCAGCAGCTCTAACTTTTCAATCTTCTGATTCAGGTCCTTAATTCCGTAGCTCTGCATCTTCCTTCATTCAATTGTAAGAATATGGCATGCATTTGTATACAATTGCAATGCATTATACTATTATGTATACGCAATATTTTATGTTTTTCTCATGTATTGCTTTACAAGTATATGCAATGTATCGTCGAATATTTTTATATATGTCGATTGGGGTTTTGCTCATGTAGTGCATGTATGTGTATTGAAAATTTGTTATTACAAATCATCCAATATGCAGGATATGCCCCGCATATCCCGCATATGCCCGCATACTACTTCCGCATCTTCAACTTTTCAATCTTCTCATTCAGATCCTTAATTCTGTAACTCTGCATCTTCCTTCATTCAATTGTAAGAATATGACATGCATTTGTATACAATTGCAATGCATTATACTATTATGTATATGCAATGTTTTATGTTTTTCTCATGTATTGTTTTTACGAGTATATGCAATGTATCGTCGAATATTTTTATATATATTGATTGGGGTTTGCTCATATAGTACATGTATGTGTATTGAAAATTTTGTTATTATGAACCAATCCAATTTTATGGTAAATGTTTTTTTGTGACTAAATATGAGGCAATTAAAAAGCATATACACACTCATCTAACATGAACCATTTTTCTTAGATTTTTTTTAACTCCACATAGATATATAAATTCAATGATAATATTATCCATAGATATTTATTTATTTTAAAATTAAAAATTAGAAAACCGTGTAAAACCACATATACCCTGCATATGCCCCCGCATACCGCTTATTCAGTATTCGGTGACCTGTCCGAATGCATACGCATATTGCTTTCCTGAACCTTGGTTACCACATCCATATGTTTAGTCTCACATCTATTATTAGTGGGACTCTGATGTGCCTATGGGGTTATATAAGAAACACACTGGCCCACACCCCTTGTATCAAATGAGGGAAAGCAATACAAAATTGTTGAAATAGTTATATATCTTTGGTGTTATTTCATAGTTTATTTTTCTTATGTACCTCTCATGATATTTACCCAGTGCCTTTCTCTTATATAAGAGAGCCATGGGGTGCCATGGGATCCCTCGAATAAATAAGCAATTCATTTTTCTATAACATGGTATTGGAGCAACGGTCCTAGACTGGGGTTCCTGTATTCCATCCTAACCCTAACACCCCACCTTGTCGTTGGCAGTCTGTTCTTCTCCACGCGCACCAGCCTCCCGCGCCGCCCAGTCCCTGCGCGTGGCCTGCCATACATCACGCACCCGAGCATGTGCCCTCACGCGCATCGCGCACTGCGCAACTGTGCACATTGCGAGTATGCGCAACTGTGCATCTTCCTGTGCAACTATGCATGTGCGCACCTACGCCCTAGTGTGCACCTGTGTACTGTGCCACGTGCATCTGCACAACTGTGCATGTGTGCACTTGCGCAACTACGCCTAGGCGCACTGTACCTCTACGCGTCTGTTTGTGCGCATATTCGACCTGAAGTCAGATTTTGCTTGGGTTGCTCGTGATTTTCATCATATAACTCACGACTCCCTACTCTGGCCTCCAATGACAAGAGATGAGGATGGTTGTATGAGTCTACAAATACAACCAATCATCTATATGTGATTGTGTAGACTCATTTAGAATGGTTTACTCCTCAGTTTTGCTCTGGATTTCGACGTTCTTGCTATCATGTAAGAGAAACAAGGGTGATGTTTTTTCGTCTGGTGCCTTTAATGGTCCAGCTCCCATCGTGAACATGAACGAGACCAATTACGAGTTATGGTCCATGCAGTTTTGCACCCTGATGCAGTGCCATAACAAGGAGCACGTTCTGACAGATCCAGAACCGGAGGACAAGACTGGGGCTAATGCTTCTTGGAAGCAAGATGATGCCTATGCTTGCATTTGGCTCTCCAAGACGCTCACCACGGAGATTGCCAATGATATTGTCAATCAACCCACAACAAAAGCTATATGGGATATCTTAGCAGCCATGTATGGGCAAACAAAGAATGAGAGCAAAATTCTACAGTTGCAGTTTGATATTTTTTCGATCAAGCAGAATGGTCGACCTCTTCACGTACACTTCTCACATTTTAGAGTCATGTTTGAGTGTCTGCATAACTTCATGTCTATTGCTACTAGCACTGAACAACAACAGGCATATCGGAATGCAACTATGACAGGAGTATTTTTGTCATCTCTTGACTCAAAGTATGATGCATCACGTACTTAACTACTTACTGGAGAGACAATAGGTCCAACGGATGAGGTTTATAAGAGGCTGAGCAGAATTACTACATCCTCTACTGTTGTAGCTCAGACTCCTTCTGTTATGGCAACCTCTCATGGCAGAGGGGATACTTTGCAATTCCATGGTCGAGGACCATGTGGTTGAGGAGGAGGTCGACAATGAGGTTCATGCTCGCATTCCCACCGTCATGGTCATTTTGAGGAGACATGATAACAGAAGCACGAGTATCCTGCCTCAGCCCCAGTTGCTGAGCAGACCGAGCCTACTTCTACTACTGCTCCGGCTCATGATGTACACTTTGATGATATTGTTTACAAGATGTGAGAGATGATGACTACTCCTACTACTTCGCCCGTAGGGTCTTCAGATGTCGCACATATTGCTAGAGCCTCTTCGAGTTCGTCAAGTATTGCTTATGCCCTTACCAATGGTAGCAGTTCGGATTTGTCTGACTGGATTATGGATTCTGTAGCATCTCATCATATGTGTGACGATCGAGCACAGTTTACTTCTTATAGGTCTACCCCTTCGGGAAGATCAGTGGTGATTGCCAATGAGATTCATCTACCCATTGTTGGACATGGGGAGATTGTTCTAGCTCCTTCGATGCGTCTGCAGAATGTCTTACATGCTCCAACATTTCATATGAATCTTTTGTCTATTAGCCAGATTACAAAAGATTTACATTGTCATGCCATATTTGATCCTTCTTCTCTTGTTTTTCAGGACATACTCACGGGCAGGATGATTGGATGTAGCCGTGAGCAGAGAGGACTTTATAGACTTATCCAGCCTCCTTGTGCATGGTCGCTATTATCTCTTTTGAATATGTTTCTCCATTTATGTGGCATCTTCTCTTTGGACACCTTCCTCTGCAGAAGCTGTGACATGTCCTCCCGCAGATCTCTATTCGTACTACCATGGAGTGTGAGGCGTGTCAGCTTGGGAAGCACCATCGTTCCTCTTTTCTGAATCGTCGGTGTCGTCACAATGGTTAGTTGTTTGAGTTGGTTCACTTTAATATCTAGGGTCCTAGTCGTGTTCCTGATCATTAGGGACATCGATTTTATATGGGGATGATTTTGGGTATTTCTGATGAAGAATAAGTCTGAAGCTGGTCCTGTTATCAAATCTTTTCTTATTGAGATTAAGAACATTTTTTCCGCTAATGTGAAATTTATTCGCACTGACAATGCCTTGGAGTTCTCTATTTTACAATTACCTGATTTTCTTAGATCTATTGGTGGTGTGCATCTGACTTCGTGTGCTTACACTTTGCAGCAAAATGGTGTTGATGAACGCAAACACCGTTATCTTTTGGATGTCACGAGGACTCTTTTGATTTCGAGTCGAGCTTCTTTCTGGAGTGGCGTAGTTCTTACTGCATGTTACTTGGCGAACCACATGCCATCTACTATGCTTGGAGAAAAAGTTCCTTTCTTGATTGTGTTTCTCGAGAAGGACTTATTCTCACTTATCCCCAGAGTCTTTGAATATGTAGCTTTTGTCCACAATTTTACTCATGGTCGTTACAAACTCTCTCCTAGAGCTGTCAAGTGTGTGTTTGTTGGCTATTCTCGGACCCAAAAAAAGGTATAGATGTTTTGATCCTATTGAGAGAAAATATTATGTGAGTGCCGATGTCACATTTTTTGAGTCTATTATGTATTTTTCTCCTACAGGTGACAGGTTGTCTAATGCTGACTCTGGTAAGGACATATTTGTTCCACCACCTCTGTCATCTCCACCTAGAACTCCTCATGTTGAGTCTCAGTCACCTACAAGGTTGCAGAAGTCGGCAGTCGGTACTCGGTCGGCAGGGTCACTGACTAAGGATTAATCGGCAGTCGGGAGAGTAATCGGATTTAGTCGGGTATTAGTCGGTTTTGAATTTTAATTATTTTAAATATATAAATCATTTTTTATAACATATACTCTCATTTATATTCATATATTTAGCCATTTTAATATTTTCAAGAGCTTAAAAATATAGTAAGAGAAGAAAAAATGAAGCAAGTTAAGAACAAACTGCTTGGTACATAGCATGAGAAAATGTTTAAAAATAAAAAATGGTGAATAAGAGAATTGTAATTCTGCAATATTCAATATTAAAAATGGCAATATTAGTACAACCTACCGTTATGATATACAGCAAAAATCATGGCTTAAGTTTTTTTGTTATATATACAAGACTTGTATGTAGTGTTTTGGCCTTTGGCTCTTACCCTTATGACTCTCTCTACTCTATTTTTTGCATAACAGTTAATAACATTTAGAAATCATATGCTCCAAAAATCATATGCACTGCATAACTTATCAACTGAAAATCTAATGCCTCAGAAATCATTTGCTCCAGAAATCATATCCTCCAGAAATGATATCCTCCACATTGTTAAAACATATGCATTGCTCCATAAATTTATGCCTGATCATACCTGGTCATTTATGCATCGTCATATGCATAACCTATTTTTTGTCATTTATTATACATGATCATTTAAATGGAATCCACGTTGCTACAGAAATCAAATTTGAATATAACATATGGATAAAATAAATAATCTACATTGCTATTAAACCTATCAACCGAAAATCTAAATGTCCTAATCATATATAAAATCAAAAACTAACCAACAATGTCCTAATCATATCTAAAATTCAAAAAAAACAAAAAAAAGCGAAAAAAACTAACATGGGCGGCGAGGATCGGGTGCTGGAGAAGCTCCAAGGAGAGCTTTGGCTGTAGCTGGAAGGAGCCTTGAGGTCGGTGACGTCGAGGCGGAAGGTCCTTTGACCATCGTCGGAGGAGATGCGGTTCGATGACGCGGTTTGGCGGAGGCGGAGATGGAGGATGCGCCAAAGGTTTGGGTTTTCGAGGGCTCGAGTTTAGGTTTTCAGGGCATGGGAGCTTACTGTCGAACAGTAAGGTCCCCTATCGATTTAATCGGGTATTCAATTTTTGGGGGGTTCAGATAAAAAAGGTCTATGCAAAAAGCGGCCTTGTAATCGGCCGAGTAAGCCGATTAATCGGTAGAGTAATCGGGTTGGTCCGATTATAGAGCGAGTTTGGTTAGTCGACTCGGCTACCCTACCTAGTCGACTAATCGGACCGACTAAACGGGTTAGTCGGCCGATTTTTGCAACACTGGTCACCTACACCTCCACCTCCACTTCCATCTACCCTGGCTCAGTTCCTACCTCATTTTTACATTCGTAGGTCCTCTACTCGTCCCTCTGCTCATGTGTCTTACTCGTCATTCAGTACATCCCAGGTACATAGTGAACCCATTGTTTATACCAACGGCATTGGTGTTATGCTTGATCCACATAATACTACACAGGAGGAGCTGATACCAAAGAACAGAGAGGTTGATGACCTCGATGTACCTATTGCCTTAAGGAAGCCCTGTCGCAACTGTGTTATGTATCCTCTAGCTGCGCATGTTTCCTTGGACCATCTTTCATAGGAGTACAGGATGTTTGTTATGGACCTCTCAGCTATTATTATACCCCGAACATATCAGGAGGCCATACAGGATAGCAGTTGGCGAATTGCCATGGAAGAAGAGATGATCGCTTTGTAGTCTCGTGGTACCTGGAGTATTGTTTCTGCCCCTCCAGGTGCATATGTTGTGGAGTGCAAATGGAAATTTACAGTGAAGCAACGAGCAGATGGCAGTGTGGATCGCTACAAGGCAAAGCTTGTAGCACGTGGATTCACCTAGACTTATGGGATGGATTATCAGGATACATTTTCTTCAGTGGCCAGACACTCGACATTACGCTTCTCCTATCAGTTGTTTCACGGGGCTGACCACTTTACCAACTTGATGTGAAGAATGCATTTCTTTATGGAAATCTACAGGAGGAAGTTTATATGCAGCAGCCACCAAGGTTTACTACTGAGGGGAAGTCTCAGAAAATGTGTAGGCTCCACAAGGCAATCTACGGCCTAAGTAGAGTCTCAAAGCTTAGTATCATAAGCTTTCAGAATTGATAGAGCATCAGGGGTTTGCCCGATCCACTATGGATCACTCACTTTTTGTTCAGAGAACATAGAGAGGTATTATTGCTATTCTCATCTATGTTGATGATATTATTGTCACGGGTGATGATGAGCAGAGCATTTTGGTGGCCAAAGAGTTCATAGGTCAGCAATTTGTGACCAAGGACCTTGGCAATCTTCGATACTTCCTTGCATTAGAGTTCGTCAATAACCAGCGTGGTCTTGTGATGATCCAAAGGGAGTTTGTTATTGATCTTCTAGAGACATGCATGACAAGGTTCAAGCCTGCTACTAATCCTATGGATCCAAGTATGAGACTATATGATGATGATCCTGAGGAGGTAAATCAGAGGAAATACAGAGAGTTGGTTGGGAAGCTTTTATATGCTACCAATACCATGGCAGATATATCCTTTGCCGTGAGCAAGGTGAGCCAGTTCATGGAGCAGCCTAGGAAGGTTCATAGGGATGTTGTCTATATGATTTTGAGATATTTGAAGTCTTCACTAGGAAGTGAACTTATATTCAGTAGAAGCACTTCTATTGATGTAGCAGCATGTGCATACGCAGATTATGCAGGATGCCTTAGGGACAGAAAGTCTACTTTTGATTTCTATTTTTGTTAGCAGCTCACTCGTGTCATGGAAAAGTAAGAAGCAGACCAAGGTTGCAGAAGTAGGCAGTCGATACTCGATCGACAGGGTCACTGGCTAAGGATTAATCGGCAGTCCGGAGAGTAGTCGGATTTAGTCGGGCATTAGTCGGTTTGAATTTTTTTAAGTATTTTAAATGTATAAATTAATTTTTAATACATATACTGTCATTTATATTCATATATTTAGCCATTTTAATATTTTTACGAAATTAAATGTTTTCTTTCATTAAATGACAACGACTATAGGTGTTATGATAATTCAAAATTTATAATGACAAACAACCATAGGACTCATGCAACATTACCATGAGATATTGTGGGGCCTATCTAAAATTTTACCCAACATCTCACTCGACTATATAACTTCTTCTTAGCAGAAATTTTCCAACAATAACTTCTTCTTAGCAGAAATTTTCCAATAATGATTATAAACTACACTCAACTATATATGCGGTGAAAATATATCCCCAAGACAATGTTGATGGTTTCTTTTATTAAACCTAGAAACACAACCTAATTTGTATTATATGATTAACTGTAAATCATCAAGAAAGACAATAGCTTATGAAAAAATGACAATCAGGGAGAACTACTTGGTACTTTCATAAAAAAAACCAAACCTAGGCGGCTAGATTGGGCATTGGAGAAGCTCGGAGGAGTGCTTGGAGAGGAGCTTTGACCTCCCTCGGGGTCGGTGGCTCCAAGGCGGGGGGTCCTTCGACCAAAGCCAGAGGAGATGACATCAGACGATGAGGTTTGGTGGAGGCGGAGTTGGAGGGTGCGGTTGAGTTTGGGTGTAAGCAGAAATTAGGGTATGGGAGCTTACTGTCGAACAGTGAGCTCCTTTAGAGGATAATCAGGCATTCAATTATTTGGGTTTTCAGGAGCCCAGTTAAAAAAACAAAAAAAGTACTATGCAAAAAGCGGTCGAGTAATCGGGTCTGACAGATTAGTGCCCGAGTTTGGTTAGTCGACTCGGCTACCCCGCCGAGTCGACTAATCGGACCGACTAATCGGATTAGTAGGCCGATTTCTATAACAGTGAAGCAGACAATGGTTGCTAGATCTAGTGCAAAGTCTGAATAAATGGCTATGGCTTAGGGAAGCACAGAGATGATGTGAGTCAGGTCGGTTGACTGATCTGGCAGTTGATGTACCTCTTTCTATGCAGCTTTTATGTGACAATTAGGCAGCACTCTTTATTGCAAATAATCTTGCATTCCATGAACGTACAAAACATATAGAGGTGGATTGCCACTACACCAAAGACATGATCTAGAAGGGTATCATATCCACCACTCATGTTCCTACTGGAGATCAGACAGCAAATATATTCACCAAAGCTCTTACTCGAGGCCCTTTCCAAAGATGTAGTTCCAAGCTGAGCATGATAGACATATATGCTCCAGCTTGAGGGGGAGTGTTAAAATAATTATATATCTTTGGTGTTATTTCGTATTTTATTTTTCTTATGCACCTCTCATGATATTTACTCGATGCTTTTCTCATATATAAGAGAGTCCTGAGGTCCCTCTAATAAACAAGCAATTCATTTTTCACCAACAATAATACATGGCCCTTAGAGGCTTTCTCCTGTGGTTCCATCCCGCTCCTTACGGAGTAGGGTTCCATGTTATATCCGGGAGTTCTTCCACTGTTCTTTACTTCTTTATTTACGATATGCTTCCACACTATCTTTTTCTACACTCATCAACGGGATCATACGCCCAAATAACCCAAACCTGCAAGCCATCCTCCTTTCCCTTGAGTTGAAATGATAATGCCCAACCCCCCTACTAGAAGTCTTCCTTCCACCGCCCACATTGTCGACTATACTATAGTCCTGCAGCCACCTACTTCATGAGCCCACACATGTTAGCTTCTCCAATCTACCTTCATGTGCCCCTGTCACACATCCCTAAATGTGATTTTTGCACTATGACAATATTAGCTACCCCTCGAGCACATTTCTTACAAGGATCTCCCCCACCACCACTTTCAAACACCCACGTTCAATGAGAGGATCCCCATCATCGTCCCTCGTGATCCCCACAACAAACTGCCTCTATTACGCCAATCACCCTCTTATCTCTAGCTATCGCAGCCCTTTTCTAAAAATTAGTTCACCTCTACCACTTGAGGTAACCTCCCATCGATCATCACCCTTAACATGCACCTCTTTCCCCACTTCATGTATGGGTTCTCGATCTGGTTATACCACCCAATAGCTAATCATTGTGTTCAACTTATGCCCGTTTTCTTTGTTGTACAGTGGACGCCAACCCAGACCTCAATATCCACCACTCACCCCCTACCAATCCCCAACTTTTCATGGCATATCTCTCACCACATCAATGGGACATTCCACCCACCTCTTGTCACCCACAGGCCCGCATTACATATCCATATGGCAGATATCAGGTTGCCGAGAAAGCCTTGCGCTTGTAGGAAAGATGACGCAACCCAAAATCACTAGAAATTATTCACCGAGTGTAAATAAGATGCCTTGTCAAAATCAACCCTCTAAGTATATGGTTATTTATATACAGAGGCATGTTGTCATGGGATTATGACATCAGGATTGCCGAACAGAAGTATCAATCCAACCGTAAGTGATAACGGGTTGCACTCTCGTAGGGAACACATAATATATATACATACTATATTGACGAGCATCACCCGTTCGCCCATCGCCGCTAGAGAAAACGCCTCCACCGCCCCTTTTTTGTGCGAGATTCCGAAATTGAAAGGAAAGATTAGGAGAGAGATTAATGAGAAGATATTTTAGGTGGTTAAATATTATACTTAAATAATGTATAATGACAAAAATATATTTTTGGTTAATTAAATAATATTACTAGCATACTTTCTATAATAACCGTCGGATAAATTATGTATGCATAGGATCGTTGGCCTTCCTTAAAGATGGAAGGATTAAGTCCCATTGGAAAGATATCACATATATATATACATATATGACAACAAATATTATAAATAAAGTAGCACAACAACCAAGAAAGGTACAGCAGAGGAGCTACTGCTGACAGTGAGTAGTTTTGAGTCTTGTAAAAAATAAAGAAATGAACTCTGTGAAAAAGGCATTAATTGCAGGACATTATAACATAAGGTGGCTGGAATTCAGTCACCACCCGTAGCAGACTTGGTCCGAATGAAATTAATCAACAAAATAAAGGGAACCGTATAGAATCTGGGAATAGATCACAGATTATATTCATTCAAATGAAATAGAGTTTGACTCTGGAACTAGAACAGAGTTTTAATAATTTGACCAGGTTCATTTATATTTCCATTTCCAAAAGTAAGGCCCAACAATAAAGCTGGAATCCGATAGAAAAGTAAACGAGATACAAACTGAAATAACCATTCCAGGCTGGAAATTGAAAGGAACTGGACTTATACATGAACTGTGAGGGAGGAGGGCTGTAGCAGTGAAGGTTAGGTTAGTGGTGTATGACGTGGCGGGCAGAGGTGGTAGATGTGGTGGTAGATTTGATATGTGAACGCAGGTGGCTGCTGGAGTGAAAAGGAGAGGTGTGTGTGTGTGTATGAGAAGGGGGGGTGGAGAGGATACTGGAGTTGGGAAAAGGGAGGATACTGGAGCTGGGAAAAGAGAGAAGGCTGGAGCTGGGGAAGAGCATAGGAGCTGAGAGAAGGGGAAAAGAAGACCAGGGCTTGAGGAAAGAAAGGGGAGAGGTGATATGCACGTTTGGGTTTCTTTCTTCTTCAGATCTGCCCTCTCTTGTTGCCCCCTTCCTTTTTTTATACAAGCACTTCTCCATAGAAGATAAAACACATTTCAGTGCAAATACAAGAGTTCCCCTCACCCGAGGGCATTTCCCAAACTTGAGGCTAAACTAAAAAAAAGGAAAAATTACATAACAAGTCTTCGGTAGAGTGCACATGACCTTTGCTAATTACGTGTAAATTGAGACTGGCACAGTCGGGTTTGATATTTCTAACATCGATGTCATTCGGTGTGTTTCGGGTCAGTTTCAGCACATGCAGCAGGACGGATTTATAAAAGGAAATGGGATCAAGCACTACCTCCGGCGATCATGTGACCATTATGACTGCAATGAAGAGTCAAATTTCAAAGAAAAAGATGGCGTGTGGAGAATGCTGCCCATTGTGCTAAAAAGATGTGCTCATCATGCTTGACTACCTGTAATTGCCCGGTTGAACTTATATGCACACTAGACTCTGCATTAATATCTAATTAACAATACTTTGAATATTACCAACATCTTCAGGCTTATTAAAAACAATTAAACAAAGCCATGATGCAAAAGTCGTGCCCTTTTGTCCTCATTCTTATTAAGGTTGTGGTAGTATGTACAATTGCAATACTTGGAGTACCTTCACAGTGAGTATAACCATCACCCACAAACTTTACACCTTGGACCAGGGGGCACTCACAGACACGTCCACGGAAAGTATCCTGCATCAAGAAAATTTGTTAAAATGACTTGTTAAGAAGGCATATCAACACAAAGCTACAAAGCACGGTCTTGGACAAAAGGATTTCACACAAGACCTTGCATGCAGTGATATTTGCAGCTTTATCTTGCCAGCATCCACCATTGTTTTCCAGGCATTCATTTGTTTCTACATCTGGCAAGAAATGACCGGTTTTAGCAACAACGGTTATAGTCAATGAATGTATCATATAAAGAAGAGCACACGAACCTTCACTCAAGCAGACAGATGGCTCGGTCGTCTCTTTAAAACCAGCACAAATTGCTTTTAGGACTGCATCTTTGTCTAACTTCCCTATACAACTCACAAAAGTAGATATTACAGATAAACCAAGTCATGCAACATGTAGCAACAGATTATCTAATATTTAGCAAAGAGACGGAAAGAGAGACTCGTTAACATTGTATCCAATTGTTCATCTCCTCCAAATTTTTACAACATTAGATGTGGAGTTATTTTTGGGATCATTGGTTGGTTCAAAACTTGGACAAATTAATGGACCATCTGGAGGTTGAATTGCAGTTCTTAAGTCGGTGTGATTTTGATGCAAAGTAGGCCATCCGAGTCTAAACAAAATGATAGAAATCCACATGTAAATACCACTCTAGCGTTTTCATATAAACACTCACAAACCTCGATATTGTCTATTATTGATGACAAGGGTTGGCAAGATGGTCACATCTCCTCGAGCATCTTTGCCAATCTGGATATCATAATATGTTATAAAATTAGTCATTATAATAAGCAAACTTATGGTTAACACTGAAACAATTATATGTAATTTTTTATTGTAACAATTATATGTAATTACAGATTAAAAAACTTGACCTGGGCATCTTGTTCTGCCTTAAGCACAGGATTTTCTTTGTCTGCATCCGGATCCCCCATACACTTATTAATCTCCTTGAGATCAACACCTGTTATATTATTATGTATGCCAAGGAGCCCATAGAAATGAGGTCAGAAATAAAATTACATTTCTTTAAGAACTGAAAATAGAATCAACTTTGAACAAATGCAGTACATAAATGCATTTACCTAAAGATTTTATCACTCCCTCAGCACACTCCGTCGTGTACTTTTTTTCTTTCATGGGGCATCTAATTGCAAAATCTGTGACATAGTCCCACCAAATCCATGGCTTGCTACTTTCATTGGCAACTTTATAGAGGCAAACCTGACGTAGGTTTTGTAGTACAACATCCTTTCCATCATAACCACGACTGAAATCCTGCTCGGGATCAGGCGCACAGTATCTCCCATGGTTGATACACTGTGATTTACACTGTTTACTCAAGATAAAAGCTTCAGGGCAATACCATGTAATGTAATGAGGCGTGAATTGAGTGTATCCTTTTTTTTCAAGTATCTGAGCAGCTCCTTTAAAATTCTTCACAAAATCAATCTGACTATCACACTTCTGGCCACACTCGTCATTGCTGTTAGTCCAAAATTCATATTCCACACGCTCATCTGGGTGAGGAAGTGACTCCCTCCAGTCCAGATTGACATTTACCATTTCTCCATTCTGCAGTGCCTTCTTGAGACTATCACCAAGGGTCTTGCTGATAAGAGCTGATGGGATCGTAATATTCTGTATGTAATCTGCAGAAGCTTTCTCCTCCTCTGGAGTATCCATTGTTATCAGCGGTTCAATCTTGTCGTCCGCAACAAGTACAGCGGCAGCTCCTGCTTTTTGAGCATTCCAGGCCTTACCTGTGAAGTAACAATCTGCATCAACCCATAAATTATGGTCAGTACACCAAAGAGCAATCTCTGTAGTCCATACACCCAATTGCGAGTCAAAGCACTTCACAGTGATACGATACTCGAATTGGAAAAGGGCATATGGTATAGTCAGAAAATGAAGGCAAGGACGTGTTAAAGCGCTTCAGATTTCCACTTATTTCATCATATTACAAAACCTTATAAGATGAAAAGATTATTCACAAGCATCACTTCCTTATCCAAAACTCTTGGCTCATATGGTGAGGAACTTTAAGGGAAAATAGCTGGCCAAATCACCACATTCAATGCAATAAACTCTAACAAAAAAAAATCACATTGACTTGGAACGACCTATTCCTCCCGAAATCAAACATGCCCACAATATCTTACTTGCAGTGAACCTAACCAACCATGAAAAGGACCCATTAAAAGAATCATCAAAGTCAACCTTTTAGAAAAATTCGAGATCAAACAGCAACGCGTGCGCAGCCACATAATAGCTCAGTGATCACATCCTCATAACTACGCTGACTTCAAACAATCAACATCCCATGCAACAACATGCAACTCAACAAGCTCGCTTCCAAAAGGCATATTAACAAACACATAGGGTGCATGCAAAAACAGACCTCCTCTATCAACAAGAAGGAACGTCGGGAAGCCCCCAGGTTTAGCCTTGAACGAGATATCAAATTCATCGAAACCCTTGCAACCCTTCCTGTTGGCTTTTGGGTACACCACGATTCCAACGAGCGTCCCACCATACTGAGGGACACCAAAGTTCCCGATCGCACACTCGTAAGTGTCCTTCAACGAATCCGGCGACGTCACCTTCAAGCTGTTCTTCTCCACCACGAATCTGCCCAAGCAGCTCCCCCATAGGAACAAAACCCAGACGCAAAACCCTAGCGTTCCCTTCATCTGGGCGCCGACAACTAGATCTGGAAGGGATCCCTGCGTGGAAACGATCAAAGATCGCATATTTCTTATGTGGGTAAGCTTATATTGCAGGATAGTATTTCGGAAACGCAGAATATTGACCTAATTCGCGCCAAGCACGGATGAGGGAAAGTGCTCCAGATCGAGAAATTGAGAGAGAAAAAGGTGGGACTTTGGCCCAAATCTGGATGAATTTGGGCTATGGATCGGTGGATGAGGACAGGAAGAAGCCAAAGATCGGCGTTTGCGTGGGGAATCTCGATCCCGTCTTTAGATTTTGGTTCGAAGAACAACACCTGGAGTGAGGTTGATGGAGCTTCCAGACAAATATAATAAGCCGCGCGAGATGGAAAGGATAATCGCGAGAGTAGCGTATATACTAAGTAATAATGGGTAACATGGTGTTCTTGCATTTACACCCTTTACTTTTTCCATTTACAGCATTCTAAGTTAGAGGAAGGATCCTCGCTTGTAATTAGGGATGAGCATGCTCGGTCTGCTAAAGCCCGATCCAGGCTTGAGTCCGAGCAATAGTCGGACAGGCTTGGACTTAAATTTTTGACATGAATCGAATTAGATCGGACTCGGGCAATGATGGGCCCAAGCTCAAAACCCTCGTCAGCCCGTGTAAGCCCGTCATAGGCCCGCATATAGAGCCGTCATATGCCCCGTGTGATATATTTCAGATGGCTATTTAAAAATTGTCATATGTAATATTACACAAGGGAATCAAATTTTCTAGAGCAGGTCAATGTTTTAGTATTACATATCATATCTAAAAACTCGCAATCACAACTTAAGTATTTTTGTTGTTAAGAGAGAAAGAGCATTCGTGAATGCCTTTAAAAAAATACCAAGTTTAATTATAGTATGTTGTTCCATCAGTTCATCAAACGACGATGGCATACAAGTTTGAATAAATTTGATGTCGAATAGGCATGTTGTAATGAAAAGGAGTTAAACGGTGAGACTACGGTGACTAATAAGGTTCCAATCCCAATTGATCAAAATTTTTTAATATATGGGGACGGCCCGAGCCCAGCTCGACCCATGTACTTGTGGGTCGGGCTCGGGTTTGGGTCGTATTTTTAGAAATGTTGTGGGCTTAGGCTCGGCCCGTGGACCCGGAAATTGGAATCGAGCTCGGGTTGGGCTTGGATGGGCCCAACCCAGCCCAGCCCGTCGCTCACTCCTAGCTGTAATATAGCATGTGTTGCAACACAGGTTCCGTCTGATGGGGATTGGATGACTTTCATAAGGGGCCGGGTATAGTCGCCTATGGATCATGCTTTACAGCACCTGTTGTGTTACAACAGAGGATCCGTCTTGTCTAAGTTAACACAAGTATTATGTGGATTTTATATGTGTCAGGGTTACCAAGGATAACATATTAGAATTATACCGAATAAAGGAGAGTAGTTTAGGTGTAATCCTGCAACCAAACATGCTAACTCTTGGACCAGCTAATAAGTATGCATCAGTCCAGTCGAAAGTTCAACGAAATTCGATCGAATTTCTATCGAATATCGATATCCAGTCGAAATCAAAATTCGACCGAAATGACAGGTCAAAATATAAGGACCTTAATACAAAAAATGATCAAAATTTCAGTCAAAATTAGATTGAAATTCTGTTTCGGTCGGTCACCGAAATGGTGACTGAAATTGACATTTAAGGTCATGTTCATAGTTGGACTGCTCAGAGGCATCGTTTTCTCTACAATAGAAGCAAATGCATTAGCATTAAGTATGGGACGCATCTGAAGGAAGAAAAAGGCGGTGAGTCACGAAAGGTCCATTTCCTTTCGAGGAATTCCGACATGGCGACATCACCCGAATAGTCGAAAGCTTACATTTAGAAAACACACAACAAAGAAGATCTATGTGAGGGCAAATATAATTACGCCAAAATTACGAGCATGGTAGGATGATGATTAGTTATGTTGGTATCTTATTTCTTATCATCAACCAGCTTGCCAATAAAACAGATCAATAGCTTGGGATAGTCGCGTAATAAAATTTCCATGGGGGAGGGATTCTCAAGTTAAATTTATTACGTGGGTATCCACACAAAAGACCTGATTAAAAATAGTAATAATATCATATGCGCATCAAAAACGTGGCGGGTGCCCCCTCAACGTGGACCAGGGTTTGCAAATTTACATGGAAAAAATGGAGCTCCCTCGGCTCTATTTTTTAGTTTTTTTTTTTATTTTTTAAAAATAAAGTCATGTATTTTCACCGTTATATCTCTCTAATACGTCATTCCAATTTAATCAGAAACAGATACTCATATACCTTTAATAGTTTTTAACGATTTTAGAATTGTTGTAATTGATATGTTCTAGATAAAGGACATAAAAGTCTTCGTTTCTGATGAAATTGGAAAGACATATTAAATGGATATGGTAATAATTAAAAATACGTGGCATTCTTTTTGAAAAAAAATCAGAAAATGGGATGAGGCAGTCTCATTGAACCCGATTTCCAACGGTTTGTTTGATAAATATTTTCTTCTCATATATTGGAAAATGGGAAGACAATTTTTACGGGGTTTAATGGGTTTATTGGTACGAGAGGGCTAATTCCAGCTTCTGTACCTTTTATTTTTAAGATATTTTTTGAAAATACTAGAGGTATTTAAATCACTAGATGATATCATATTTTCATTCAAGTTCCGACTCAATTCAAGATTCATATCCATCCATCAGTCCTGTCAATATTTAATGGACTCAAAATGTTGAATCCGTTGTAAATGGACGGGTTAAGAATGTCTGTTTTACATGAAATTCGAATGACAACATATTGTCAAATAATGGACTAAATTCCACATGTATTTTTAGAAAATACCTTGAGAAATAAAATAAGAGTGAAGGTAGCTCCTTTCAACTTATTTTTACTGTAGTAATCACTGTCAAAGAAGCATTTATTTAAATCAGAACGAGAAGGTCAACTGTTGTTTTAAATATATTTGAGACAGATTTTAATAATATCCAAAAGGCACCTCTCTAAATCGGGATAAGGAGTTGGATCGCAGTTTGGAGATAAACTATGAAGCACGTGAGAAGTTAGATCACTGGCTTTATTAAATAAAAATAAGAGACTTATTATTTATTAGGATCAAAACCTTGGGTAAAATGTAGGATAACATTGTTTGACAAATCCATACTTTTTAACCCTTCTAATGCACGAGGAGATTATCTGCCGCTTTGGATGGATATTATCCCTCCTTTGAATTGCAAAAGTTGGTTGTCTTGGCAAGAGTTTAGAATATCGTATTTGAGAAGAAGAATATTTCATAGGAATAGTTGGGATACGTTTCAGGGTTATTCATGCATATCAAATCCACAATTACGGAGATGATCAAAAAGATAAGAATATATATTCTTATCTTTTTTATCATCTCCGTAATTGTGGATTTGATATGCATGAGTAACCCTCGGAACCGACGTGGCATGCCATTTTATCATGCTTCCGCTGGTCACGTGGATCCGGATCGTTACAAGTGGTATCAGAGTCATATTCCCTTTGATAGTGGAAAGGTCTACCCGAGAGGTGGAGCCGCCCCTACAAAGAGGTTGGAGGAAAAGGCTACCCGGAGCGTGCAACCATCACTATCACTGGGAATAAGTGATGTAACATGTCGCAATGAGGACGTTGCGAATATAAGTGGGGGAGGTTGTAACACCCTAACCCCAAACATAGTACCACATGGAAAACTCACAAAGTGTGGGTGTGGTTTATAAGTGGTGGGGATTACTACTTGTCAACTTGGGCTTAAGCATTTTTGGTGGTTGTCAACGGGTCCATTTGAGCCCGAACCCGACAAGTTGTCAGGACCAGTTTTCCTCGATAAAGGACCGGGGACCTAAGCTCGGGACGTTACAATGTTATTAGCAAAAAACAACTAGTTTATCCCCATAATACCCCATTAGTTGTGGAAATATGTCATGTTTTTTTGTGGTAAAAAAGAAATCAAATAATTATATTAATTCATGCCTAAGAAAGAAGCATTAGTATATTGACCATGTTTCTGCTCATAGATATCACCTTGTTGAATAATATGCACTACTAGAGACAAGGGTTTCGTGTATTCGGATTACACGAACAATATATATACACATATACATATACATATATACATATATATATATATTAAGTAAATACATTAGTAATTCATTATATTTTCAAAGTAACATATAAAAAGTAATAATTGTGTTATCAATAGTAATTTTAACAGTATTAGATTTGCTGTAATTTTTATAAGTTAGCTTAGAAAGACCTTTTAATTGTATACGTTTGCTTAAAACGTTGACTTATTGCATGTGGATGTAACTTAATCTTTTGTGAAATAGTGTAGTTCTATTTTGGTAAGATATTAGGCAGTCTAATGAAATGTAGTTATTGATTTCTAGTATATATATAATTTATTCCTATATTTTTTTATAAAGACTTCTTCTGAATTTTCGTTTAGTACTTTAAGAGAGCTTTTAGTGAAAGTTACTTTAAACCCTTAATCAAAAAGTCACGATATACTTAAAAGATTGTATTTTAATCCAGTAAGCAAACTTACGTTATTAAAAGAAATAATGGAACTTCCAATATTACAATTACAAATGACTATACATGTATGGTTGTTATTGAATGTGATAAGTCCACCTTGCAATGTATCTTGTTAGCCACATATGAATCTCCAAATTTCATGATTCATTTGCCTCCTTGATTTTGATCTACAATATCGATTCACATTAGCATGAGAAGTGCATGTGAATTTTCTAACTTATATTCACCACCATTGTTTGTGTCTAATTTATACCAAGTAGCTCACATAACCTTCATCTTAAGATATTTCTTGTTTTATCTTTGATGATTCTCTTCTTTTGATCGCTCTGCTTTCCTTTTAAATTATTCATTTTGCTTTCTAGTGTTTTCTAAGAGGCATTCCTTCTGTAAGATACCCTTTTTCTTGCAATGTAGCACGCAACGCCACGTTCATTTTTTTGAATCACTCTGATTTCTCATGGATTGTTGGAGTTTACGAGCCATGAGAGAAATGTCTTATTCATACATATAATCGTCTGGAGAGATTGATTCTTCTTGTAGTGTTAAATTCTTGGTGTCCTTCTTCTTGACTTCTTATCCTACTTTATTTTGTCAGATTTTCAACTTCATTTGAGAGAAGCTTGCAAATCAGATCGCTCATTATGTACTTTTGAATCATTACTTCTGTAATAACAGTTGTGATAGCTCTTGATTACGTGATTAGTGATCTCCGAACTTTCTTTAGCTACATAGGTTTCTTAACATCCTTATCAAGACTATGAAGTCTACTTACAATGTTTGCGAACCCACTGTATGGTTCTAGAATGGTATCTCCATCTTGCCTCTTGATAATGTTAATGCCAAAGACTAATAAGAGTTGTTTTGACCTTGTACCTTCACATGTGATGCTCAAACTATTCTATATCTTCTAGTTTGTCTCGCATGCCGATACACAAGCTAATTATTCTTTGTTGGTTCACAAGAAGAGAGCATTCATAGCATTGAACTTGAATGTTGTTTCCTTCTTGTAAGAGGTAGTCAATACTTTACCTACTTTCTTCCCAGGGTGGGTGTATTTTAAGTATATTACATCCACACTTATAAATCCAAATATTTCTTTAATATCTACATCCCAATTATCTAGAAAGCATGCCGGTACCATCAAAAGGAGGTCTTATAGTTGATTGTCCTTGATGGTGTTCAATATTATGACCACTTCAGGTGTTTTCAGTTGCATTCTCTGTGCAAACTCAAATGTGATACCATATGAAATTACATGTAGGATCGTGATACTACTATGGATGAGTGAATAATAAGTAAGTTTAGATGGGCAAATAAAAATATTGTAGCTAACAATCACAAGAACAACGACCACCATGACATAGTTATATCAACGTGGAAATTTCCTTGGTAAGAATCACGATCGAAATATCCTAGCTCAAGATTTCCTATCAATCGAGTCAATCAACCAATCACTCAATCGATTTTATTTACCACAGATAATTCAACTATTTGTAGGCATTTGATATCAAACACATAAGTTTTTTTGCAACTCGAATCATGCATCATGTATTCTTACAACATTACAAGTGCATTGAATCACATACCAAAGTCTTTTCTCAACTTGGATCGTATACCAAGTTCTTATACAACAATTCAAGAGAAAAATAAATGAGAAAAAAATTCCTTTTGGTGAGCATATAGATTCTATATGTTATACAATATGTTAATCGAAATATGAAAAAAGAATAACAGTAAGTTAGAATGCTCAAACCTGTGTAATCAAATATGACATTCCGAAGGATTTTAAATTATCCTTAAGCGCATCACGGAAGCGTGATCGTCGTATCGGATACGACAAAGAACGACTAGTCGTACTAGTTGTTCGGTGCAACGGAATTTAAAAAAAATCGTATGATGAAACCACATGATCCAAGAACACTTCTTAAATCGTTTCATCTATAACCACAACAAGTATAATGCAATACCTCTTGAAGCATGGTTGATCAAGTCTCTAAGAGAAGAGACCTCCTGTCTCAAGTCCGATCGTCGGTGAGACCGCTTGCGAGCGCGGGGATGAACCGCGTTGTCCTCGCAATCCAAGAAGTTGATCTTAAGCGTAGTTGCTCCTGATCTCGTCGCACAAGATCGAACGTCTCCTTCGTGAGTGTAGAACTCCAAGAAGACGGAGAACCGAAGAACGTCGAAGCGATGATGTGGTGGCGAGAGCGTCGACGAATCTCTCCTCTAGGGTATGGTGGACGGCCACAGAAAATAGAGGGAGAGAGGGCTGTCGTGTATGAAGAAAGAGAGAGAGAGCTCCAATATTTCATGTAAATTAGAGAGCATGGTATGCCTCTCTATTTATAGGGTTTTGGGATCCATGGATCTCAATCCATGGGACATATAAAATCAATGGGTGAGATTGATTTATTTCAATCCAATGACCAAGATTGTTATTGTCAAAAACAACAAATTTAGATTAAAATATATTTGACAAAATCAATTATAAATTAATCCAAAATTACACCAAATAAATAAGGAGAGAATATACATGTAGATTACATCTCCATGTACATTCCATATGGACGGCCACCCATTCCTATTTGGAATTGGGTGCCGCCCAAGCTTTCCATGAGGAGAGCAATCTCAAGACATGTCATGAGATTTCATATCTCCATGGAAATCTCTTTATTTATTTCCAACAAGTTTTGTTGGGTTATTCTTCAAAAATAATTTACAATTATATTTAAGAATATTGCAATCTTGCCATTGAAAAATTGTGAATCATGTTCACAACCCAAAACAACATATAGTTTACATTGTCAATTAATTACACAATGTGTATCCAATACACATAATAATTAATTAACTAATATAAATTACAATTGGCTCTCTCTACTATATTGTAAATCACATTTATAATATATTATGAATAATTGGATATTTCTATCTAAATTATTCTTATCCATAATAATTAAATCATATTTAATTATATTGGATAATCTCCACACACATCAAGATGATTAAATCACATTTAATCATCAATTCTTCATTGCTTAGATCTTATGAAATTATTCGTGAACCCTTCAAGAATAATGCAATCTCTCCGCAGATACTTGGAGATAAGGACAGTGCGATTATATTGTTCCACGTACAGTGACATGGATATTGAGATCATATCTCAAATCCAGATCGTGGGCCTCCCATAGATGCTTGATTAAATCAAGACTGAATCTCATTCAGATCAATGTCCAATACATGGACTAAGATTAGGTCACTTCTCTACTGAGAGGAGTCACTAAAATACAGACCCGTTTCGTCACTCCCTAGGAATGGAAGTGCCATGGTTATACAATCGTTTATGATCACATCACCCTCAGGTATTCCTAATACCTGTACATCCTGCATACTGGAAGACTCAAAATAAACCCGAAGTATTAGATCAACTTTACACTGTCTACTTCATGGTTTTATCAGTAAGTTTCTCATTCGATCATTGGGAGTCGGTATCGATCATATACTTTCCAAAAGCATATATCATACCTAGGTCTTGATCATATACTTTTCAAAAATATATATCAAACCTACAAATTCAGTCAAGCTTCCAAAGAGAGACGACCATGCGCATGGAATTTGATTCTTCCCAATATCTCATGAGTGAGCTCATGTCTTCCGGTTCAGTAACTGAACCTATATGATCCCTTTGAGAGATCGTATTACTCATGTGTCCTTATATGCACACCAACGCACCGGTGTATGGACCTTGGTTAGGTCATCAACCTATTGGTCTGCCAAATGTACATACTTAAACATATAGTAACACATTTGTCTCCGGTTAGAGGATGCG
The DNA here is from genome assembly GCA_037367405.1 of Ottelia alismoides. NCBI lineage: Eukaryota > Viridiplantae > Streptophyta > Magnoliopsida > Alismatales > Hydrocharitaceae > Ottelia > Ottelia alismoides. The sequence continues at coordinate 218,663 of JAZKJV010000241.1, read as the reverse complement.
TGCATGTATCGTGACAGCATACGATATAGGACTTTGGTTATCTCAATCTCATTAAGTCAACTCTTTGACCTAACTAATCGGACACCTCCGAATCTCTATTACTATGCAGAGGACCTGCATCAAGAGGTCGGTCAGATATCAGCCTTTAGAGATAAGGATTGCCATCTCCTACTCAGGCTGGAGATCATCTCTTAACAATCATTTGCAATTTATTGCATAATGTCTCGTCGTGGGCTCGCATTTCCAACACATTCCACGTAGTGTCGATAACGAGGAAACTTTTCTCGAACAAGTCCTAGAGAATTAGAGAGAGGGCACCACTAATATGATCACAATGAAACTTTTTTTCTAACAAGTCTTAGAGAATCAAAGAGCGAGTAACACATTGATCAGTGGCTAAAGAGTAGTAGATTGATTGGTGGAAGTATTTTTATGACTCCCACGATAAATGCAAAACCTTGTCTTGATGTATGTTCTTTTTTATTAGGGATTTTTACACTTATAACCCTGAGTAATTTCGCAATAACATTCATAACCCTGAATAATCGTGAATTACACGACAAACCTCTTATAGTCACTCCGTCTCACACTCATAATCCTCGTTAGTTTTCCCCTTAACCTAACCATATCATTGGGTTGATCTAACCCTTAATCTATCCAACGGCTGCTAAACAATTAAAACAAAAACAAAAAAACTTCAGACCCCCTCCCTTTCCTCCTTTAACGTCCCCCTCCTCTTCTTCCTCCTCCATCTCGGCCCCCTCCCCTTCTTTCTCCTTCGTCTTGTCCCCGACAACGTCACCAAAGATGGGGTTGATGCAGAGGTTGCAGCTTTGGGAAGAAACTCTGGAGAAGCGAGGAAGGCTTCCAGGCAGGGACAGTGGAGGTTGCAACGGGGGGAAAGGTGATTTCAGGCGGACATGGGCTTCCGGAGAGGGGGAGCTACAAGAATCGGGGGCAGGGGGGAGCTGCATGGGGACGGGTGAGGGGGGCTGCAACGAGGACGAGGGAGTAGGAGCTGCAACGAGGGGCATGGGCCTTCCAGTAAGGGGTTGCAAGCAGCGGGGCATGGGGCTTCCGGGCAGGGACGACAGATCTGCTGCTACGGGGACGAGGGGAGGGGGGCTTCCAGGGAGAGGAGGCGGGGGGGGGGGGGGGAGGTCTGCGACATGGGGTGGTCTTCCAGGAGGGGGGCTGCAAACAGCGGGGAGGATGGGCCTTCCCAGAGGGGGGGAAGCAGCGGGAGAGGGTTGCGACGGTGGAGGGGGGCTGCAATGGGGAGGGGGACGGGGAGCTGCAATGTGGTGGTGGTGGGGGGGGGGGGGCAACGAGGGGGATGAGCTTACAGGAAGGGTCTGCAAGCAGCGGGGGGGGGGGGGGGGGGGGGGCTGCGACGGGGCATGGGGCTTCCGGTCCGGGGCGGCAGAGCTGCTGCTATGGGGACGAGGGGAGGGGGGCTTCCAGGGAGAGGCAGTGGGGGGAAGGTCTGCGACGGGGGGGGGGGGGGGGTCTTCCAGGAAGGGGGCTTCGACGTGGAGAAGGGGTTTCCAGGTAACAGATGGTGGAGGTGGTCGATAGACACGGTGACTCGTAGCCCAACTGGAGTCCGGATGGAGCAGTGGTTGTGGGGGCACTCGATGGATGCGACGGCGGTCACAACGGCGAAGGCGACGGAGGGAGGGATATCAGATGGGGGAAGGGGGCATCATTTTATAAATATAAAATATTTTAGAAGGGTAAAATTGTCTACATGTAACTGTTTCTGTTTGAGTTCACGGGAATTTGAAACGGAACTTGACACAGGGCTATGTCATGTAAGAGTTAAGCATTACTCGAGGTCCTCATGTAATTCGCGATTATGCAGGGTTATGAATGTTATTGCAAAATTACGCATGATTATGGGTGTAAAAAATTTCTTTTTATTATATAATGTATGAAGCGAGGTAGAGTATATATGTCTATTACAGATGTTGAGTCTTAATATAGCCGTTGGAATACAATTTAGGGATAAAGTCAACTTTAAATCTTTCCAAAAAAAATCAAATGATCGGTCTGTCAGAAAAGTGATTGATCAGTTTACCAAGTGATCGATCAGTCAAGCAGTCATTGTGAATTAAACACTTAAAATTCAAATGTCAATCAAACCATAAAGTTCATTCCAACAAAGGTGTTCTATCAGTTTAAAAGAATGACCGATTAGAACTAACACAATTGGCTTGAAGTGATCAACTACATAAACAAGGTTGACTAATCAATTTTGAAACAATAATCAAAAGTAATGGATCAAATCATAAAGGTGAACACTTAGTTCTTAAAATAATGAGTACAAGTGATCGATTAGAGCAAATGGAACTACTGACCAAAGTTAGAATAGTAGGCTTTTACATTCTTATGAACATGTATGCATGTCGATATATATGTTAGCTTTTACAAATTTTAACCTTACTTTTAGAAGTGTGGGAAACACAACTGGTTGAGCCATCTCTAGGAATAACCATAAATTGCTTTTGTTGATTTGATTTCAACGAGACCTTACTTTGATTCACCGTCTTATAGTTATCTTCATTGTGGTTATCAATTACTATCTACTGAAAAGAAAATGGGTAGATATTCTTGAATACTATCATCTTATGGAGTGCTTGTTATATTTAGTTTTGTGGAAGGATGCAAACATCCCTACAATTCTACGATTGTTTAGCATCCATGACTCATATTTGTATTCAAGTAAGTGGAATCTCTATTATAAGAGCAACTGATCCAGTATCTAGAAGTGGAGACTTAAGACTGGAGTAGGATAGAGATACTTTTAGAGTGTTTTCAATCAAGGCCATAGCCATAGTATATGTGTGCGAGGGATGAGAGAGAAATAAGAACTCAGGCATGCTTTCTAAACTAAGAGGCCGTTCGGTTGGGGGTTACCCCACTTTGGGCGAGTTACCTCCCGAAACCCATATATCTAACCCACTCGTGAGTCCCACTCTCTCTCTCTCTCTCCACCAAAAAAATTATATTATACCATCATATCATCTAAAAATCATAAACTACTCAACTTCTACTCATTATTCCAAACTTCAATTACAATCACATCACAACAACTACCACTTTTTCAAATTCCAATACAATCATATCATAATAACTACCCTTTTTTCAAATTTCAATACAATCACATCGCACAAACCTCCAGACCCTTAACCAAAAACGAGTTATCATCCCCCTGATAACCCACGAACCAAACGCATCCTAAGGGTACATTGGATGAAAATTATATGTGTGAGGGCTTAGAGAGAGACAAGGGCCAAGGCATGTTTTCTCAGCTAAGGGTATATTGGATGACAATAAGTTAGCAAATGACAATAATTAAGTCTTTTCATACTGCTTTAAGCGATTTTGGATTATAAGTTCTTTACTTTCAAGTTGATTGAAATCTGAACATACATAAGTTAAATACAATAAAAGCCATATCCTTTTAAATAGTTTCCTTCCAATTTTTTTGGTCTTATCATACCCATTTTGCAAAGATCTTATAACCTCTCGAGCATTGGAAATGGATCATTAGATGGCTTTCTTTTGCACATATCCAAACTATCTTAATCGAGTTTCTCTCAATCGATCTTCTCTTCATTTTACGACGACTTTTTGTCTATTTATGTTGATGCAATTGATGTTCCTTTATGTGATCACACATCCACATGTGAGTCTTCATCCTAACTATATACATGTTATGCACATTGAAAAGGCAATACTAAGGAGGTGGGTGTATAGGGCATATAAAAACTAAACAATTCAATTGTACTAATGAAACACAAAGGAATATCGTCAAAGTCTTGATACAATAATGAGCACTAAGTTCTCCAAGAGTTGATATTTTAGTTGGCGTATGATTATTTAATGTTTCAAACACACATGATTTCAAAAATATTCGCAAAAGCTTGGACATTATTGCATGGACATCCATTGGAACTTGGTTTAGGCGATGTATGGAAGAAGTTAGCATTACCTCGTGTATGTCCAAGAGATTCCAATGTGACTTTGACATTGATTAGCCGACCATCTTCATCACCACCTCCATCTGACCACCCGATGACCTCCGCCAACCCTCATTCAGCCACGTCGACCACTTTACACCCATCCTTCCCTTCTCCCACAATCTCCCCCGTTCCGACACATCTTCTCCATTGCTCCGTCGGAGAAGAACTTGCCCACCATTCCCGTCGCCCCTGCAGCCACCACTCACCTCACTCATGCATGACCAATGCTTCGGCTATTCTAACACTTGCAGATACTCCAAGCTTTAATGGCCAGACATTCGCACCCACCTCCCATCTCGTGCTTCTTCGCCGACCACCTCGCTCTGCCATGCCCCTCCAGACGATGACGTAGCTTCACCTTGTCCCCATGAGCTTCGCCCAGGCCTCAGCCATCCTCCTCGACTGTCAGGTGGTACCCCGGGGCACGTGGAGCTTCACATGGCTCGCCGGAGTACAGCCTCGTCTGGTAGCTAGCGGCGGAGGAAGAGGAGCAGCTGCCATCCGATCATTTCGATCGGACGGTCTAGATTTTGACACGTGTCATACCGAGCCTAGTACAGATGCAACAACCTTTGAGTCCCCGAGCCTCGCGACGAGCCATCCAAGCCGACCACATGTTTCCGAAGCGACTACGCCTCCCGAGCCTGGCCCCCTCAAGTGCTCTACACGTGGGGGCTGGGTAATTTATGGGACAGACCCTGGATTGAATGAGAATTGCATATTGGTCCTCCAGGTGCCTCACGTACGCGTCTGTGGTATTTACATAGAGGCCCTCGCAGGTTTACATATTTACAAAAAGGCCCCCGCATGCAGCGGAGAAATTACACATGTGCCCAGACGGTTTTTGCAAATTGCAAATAGGCCCCTCTCGGGAATTATTTGTCACTTTATTTCTTGCCATTTTATCGCATTTATGCCCATACGTTGTTTTCTACGTAACTTGAGCATCACATGTCCAAATTGCATGATTTTAATGTTATTTTGATCCTTGTTTCATCATCTATTTCGTGGCATGTTTAATCTTATTTTCACCATTTTAAATGAAGTGAATTTTTATGTTTAATGAGTTATTTTCTCTACATGTCTTTGCCCTGAATAGTTGACTAGTCGTACTTTTGTACTCAATTCGATCTGATTTCGTATTTTTATCAGTTTGATCAATTTAAGTGATATCTTTAGAACATATTTGAAATAGCTAGTTGCATACATCACCTTGCATTTAACCTTGCATTATTTTCATGCACATTCCTACATATGCATTGAAAAATAACTAAAAAATTGCATGCATCATTTAATTGCATTGTAATATGCATGAAGACCTTGGAATTGAGATTTATTCACACATACTCTAAAAGTGATCAAAATTTGACAAAGAAATAGAGTAGCCCGTGTCTCTGTATTCGACCTTGGTAGACTTGCCAAGTATATATATTCCACAACATTCTAAGCTTGTGGTTTTTGCTGACCGAAATCCGTCTCCTATACTATGACTATTTCCCTTTATTAAAGAGGAGGATTTCGCTCTCATCACATGTCCAGGGTTGGCACTATTTTTTAGGTCTCTCGGACAACCAATTTGCACATGCCTTGCATGAGTGCTAACACCATTGCTCTATGTGATGTACCGCAGGTGGATGCGATTGCTTATACTTCCCGCTCTTCCTCTCACTTTATGCCCTCATCTCCTCCCTTTCTCCAACAACCCCTCCTTCTGCACGAATACCCATTCCTTCGTTCTCTCGGTCCCTCCCTCCTCCCCTACTCCTCCTTCATGTCCGAGAAGGTGTGCATGGCGAGCACAATGTAGGAGCTGGGAATGATGCCATAAGCGACAGATGGGAGGAGATACCTCAGGGGATTCTAGTTGCATGTGTGGAATGGGGGCGGTGACAACATGATAAGAGGAGGGGCAGGGGTCCTAGTGGTTGGGGTATACGAGCAATATATATCCCTTTAACCAAATATGTTTGATAGGTCTGCCTTATTGCATCATGTGAGAGAAAGATGCCCTTCTTTATATTTATGGGTGGAGTTCTTATACGGACATGCAAAAATGTTGTACCTTGGAGATAGGCATGTCTAGTCTCCTGCTGGAGTGCAATAGGGTGATCATCTAGGCCCATTCCTCTTTTCTCTCATTCTACACCCGCTTATCCATTGTATCAGGGACATTTACAAACTACTTCTTCATGCCTGGTATCTTTGATTATGGTACAGTTATTGGAGATACCGTTGAGGTGGCCAAGGTTTTAAATATCATCCAACAACGTGGGCCAGACTTGGGTCTAGTTTTAAATATTCCATAAAACGGAACTCTTTTGGCCTACTTGTGATGGCAGGAAACTCTGCAAGAGGATTGCCCCCACTTGATATTGGAAGACCTTTATTAGGAGTGAAGTTACTTGGAGGGGCGGTTAGTATGAATCAAATTTTTGTTGAAGGTATGGCTTTGGAGTGGACTGCTAAAGCGGTGAAGTTGATTCATCTTCTACCTCAATTGAAGAATCCCCAGAGTGAGCTTCTCTTACTTCGTTCTTGTACGAGCCTATCAAAAACTTTTATTTGGCTTGAGGACTTGCCAACCTATGTACGTGAAGGAGGCCACAATTTTATTTGATAGAGGCTTATGAGGTTCTATTGAAGACATTGTTGTTTGTGGAGGACATTTTTTTTGAAGATATTCAATGGAGAGTGGCTTCTTTGCCCATTCGACTTGGTGGTTTTGTGCTACTTTCCGCAGTGGAGGCTTCTTCCTGTGCTTTGTGGCTTTCAGGGCGCAATCTTGGGAACTTCAGCACCATATCTAACGTGACAATAAAACTTACAATATGGACTCCGACTCCGACTCCGACTTCGACTGTGCTCTTCAAAGACTTCATGGTTTGATTCCCTCATTCGACCTCAGTTGTTTCTCTAAAAAGGACACCGTCTCCCCTAAGATCCATAATGTTTTGACGAGTGTTCTTTTTAGCAAAATAATTGAGGATATGGAGGTGGTATTTAACATGTACGTTAGACAAAAGTCAGTTTTTCGATGTCTTGAAGCTGATCATGCCCAAGATTTCTCTCCTTACCTTTCCTATAGACGGTCTTGGACTTCACATGTCACCGGTGGAGTACCGCAAGTATCCTCAGATATCGTCTAATGATTTCGTTATTTCCTGCTGATGACTAATGTCTAGTCTTTTGCAAGGCATACTTTGACAATTTTGACGATCATGCAATTCATTGCAAGGAGCTCACGGGGTTCAAGCACATACATGATCTTGTTAGAGACGTTTTATTTGATGTACGCAAACGTGCATGTATTGCTGCTAAGAAAGAGGCACCGATGAACTTTTTAATCGATCCATATGAGGGAAGATCCACACTTAGACCTACTGATATTTTGATTTTTGGATGGATAGGAGGGAAACATACTCGTGCAGATTTGATAAGAATTTCACCATTGATGGGGCTGAAGAGCGGGACATTCACAACAGAGCATGCTGCCCTTAAAGCTTCTTTAACAAAAGTGGTGAAGCACGAGAAAGCCTGCACGGAGAATCAACACGCCTTCATCCCTTTTGGTTTTGACACCTTTGATTTCTTAGCACCAGAAGCTATTGAGCTTTTTAAGAGGATCCAAAAAGTGATGAACAGTAATGTGACGGGCCCTAGGTCTATGGATGTAATGTTTGGAAGGATTGGCTTTGCTATTCTAAAAGGGCTAATAACACAGCTTGTTGCCCGCTTGCCTCATTTTTCGATGTAAACTTTTATTATTTATTTATTAATTATTTTTTTAACCAAATCGATATAAAGTTTATTTTAGGAGACCGTCAACTAACGAAAGGGCATAATGTCACGATGCAAGAACACGAGTAAAGAAGTGTTGTTAGAAAAAAACAGAGGAATTACTACGAAAATGTTGCAATTGTTAATTGATATATAAAAATAATTGCAATTAGGAGTTGAACTAGCAATATTTTTCCTAAAAATACATTTGAAGAGTGTTATATTAATCAACAATATTATACAAGACATCCATATAAAATCATATTTGAGCAATCAAACGATACTACACTGAATCAGGACCGTCCAAGATAAACGCAGAGGACGCCCTCCCCAAGCCGCGGGAAGGGGATGGATAAAGGAGTGTAGGTAACCACTCCTCATACTCCACTCGTCACCCGCAGCCGAGAGGGCCCGGTCATGGCGGCGGGCGCAGCGACGATGCCGTCGTCGTGCTTCCTCTCCTTCCCCTCTCGCTCTGCGCCCCCGCGCGCGCCTCCTCCCCGAGCGGCCAGAGCACTCGACCCCGAGCCTCTCGCGGACGCCGACCTCGCATCCGGTAGAGAGGGCGGGAGGGAGCGTCGGAAGGCGGTCAGGGACGCCTGGGAGAAGCTCGTGCGCTGGTCCCGCTCCTGGAGGTCCAAAGCCAAGACCGACGTCCTCGAGAGGACCAAGAAGGTTTCATCGCATCTTCTGCACGTCTATGAACCACTTCCTGCTGTAGTCCAAGTTATAACTGTTAGGTGATCAAGTGCGGGATCTTGTCACGAAGTTTGCATCCACGGGTGGGATTGAAGGGTGTGGTGATCTGTAAGACACTGGGAATGGTATAAAAAGAACAGTTAAAGCTGGTTGTAGTCTTGTAGAGCGACGGAGGTGGGGTTGATGCGTTTCCAGGCTAATGAGATTTATTAGGATAAGTTATCTGACACGTCGGGTCGTGATACATATTCACGAACATGGATCGATTTCAGAGATATACTATTTGGTCTGATTTCAGGTGGAAATGTGATTCTATTATCCTAATAATTGGGATAGAGTTCTCCTCTTCACATTCTCTCTTACACAGAGTTATATCGATTGTTACGGTATATACTTGAAGATAAACTTAAAAATGCCTTGGAGGTGGAGTTTAATCTTTAAGCATTCTTTGAATTGATTTGAGTACACGACACCTCATGGCTTGATGCGATGCCATCATCAACCCTCGTACATGGAAATACCACTTTTCAGGGTTCCATTAGTGATAATCGCGGGTTTATATATATCACCATATGTGCTAGTGATTGAGTATTGCTTGGGCATTTTATTGAAAGGAAGATTGGTTTACAGCTCATAATTCAGGATCTTGTATCTGTAGATTGTGGGTCTGTATGGTTGCCGGAGTTTTTATCTATAAGCCACAGGATTTTATTTAACCTGGAAAAAAAGTGTATTATGTAGAGATATGTATGCATATAAATCCCTAAACACCTCTACGAGTGATTATGATGGTGCCGCAATAACTTGTTGGAAATAGTTTTCCTGGAAAAAAGCACGACTTTTGGAGCTTTTAATCTAATGTCAGGCATTGTTTCAACTAACTTGGTTCATTTGGAATTGGTCAATTAATTTAGTTCAAGCAATTTGAAGTTTAGATGAAGTATTTTTGCAAAGCGACTAATATTGTTTTGGTTGGGACTCTAATATTGAAAATCACTAATCTCACGGTCAATTTAGGTAACTGTTCTTGGAGGAGGATCATTCGGCACGGCGATGGCTGCACATATTGCTGGTAGAAAGGCTGAGATGGAGGTTTCTATGCTTCTCCGTGACAGTGATATTTGCAAATCCGTGAATGACAACCACACGAACTGGTATCCTGTGATTATGATGTGTATTTCTATATACAATGACAATTATCTTAGACCAGCAAATGATATTCTAAATCATCGATCCGTATTTCTTTGCAGCAAATATCTCCCACAGTACATACTTCCAGATAATGTTATTGCCACAACCAATGCAAAGGATGCTCTAGAGGGTGCAGACTTCTGTTTGCATGCTGTCCCTGTGCAGGTAGAAATATTTTACTCTATTTCCCCCATACACAAGTGTCTGCAATTTGCATGTTTTATTCGTGTCATATATTGACTGAAAACGTGTCAAAATAGCTAAAAATGGCAACCTTTTTGCTGTATAAGTTTCAGACTGAGATGATAGTTCTATCTCAGTCCTTTATTCTTTTAAATATCTCCATATATAAAGAGATTTTTCTTCATAACATATCTAAATTATGCTTTTCTGGCAGTTCAGTTCGTCTTTTCTTGAAGGAATTTCACAGCATGTTGACCCAAACTTGCCCTTCATATCTCTTAGCAAGGGATTGGAACTTAATACCCTACGGATGATGTCCCAGATTATTCCACAGGCACTTGGGAACCCTCGACAACCTATTGTTGTTTTATCAGGGCCTTCTTTTGCCGTTGAGATAATGAGAAAGCTTCCAACAGGTGTGCTATCATCTTATGAGAAATTGGTATTGTTAAATGAGTAGTTTCAATTGTAAGAATTTAGATGTCAATGCCTTTGCCTGTCAGTGTTCTTAATCTAGTGTTCTTATTTTATTGGGAAACCACTGTGTTGGTGGTTTTGCATGTCAGGCTATTACATTTTCATGGTTTGGGTGTTGTCTTACTTGTTGCTTTGTCCTTTAGCAATGGTAGTAGCATCGAAGGACAAAAAACTGGCAAATGTTGCACAGCAGCTACTTGCTTCTGGACATATGAGGATTAGCTCTTCAAGGTATTTTGTTTCATCACAATATTATTTTTTTATTTGATTTTGTCAAGGATGCCTTTTGATATTGATATTGATTTGAGGATATGCTATTTAAGTACGTTGGAAAAGGAGATGCGTCTTACTTTATCCATTTTTGATTTTATAGTTTTATTAGGACTGTGGTTTCCATTCGTGCAGTCCATGCCTATAAAAGTTGAGGGACTGGAACATGAAGCCATATTTGTTTGAAAATGCAATGAAGCCATAGTAATTAAATACTTTTAGGGGCCGCTCATTTGTGGAATAAGGGATAGGGGATAATAAGGGATAAGGCACTGTTTTTGTTCAGTTGAAGGCAGAGAATAAGGAGGGATACTGTGTAGTTATATGATATTCTCTGTTCACTAGGAGTGAGAGGATAAGGAGGGATAAGGTGGCTATGTTAGATAAGATGGTTAGATAAGTGGTAGTTATTTATTTTGTTGGCGGGAGAGGTCGATAACGGAGGGATAATGAGGGAAACCTTATCCCTTGTCTTGACTCCACCAAGGCAAAACCATCGGATGTCTATGGAGGGATAAGAAATTGGAGGAATGATGAGGGATATCTCTCCTTAGTTTTCAAAAGAACACACCCTTAAAGCTGCTTGATTGTTTCAATATAACCACATTTTAGAGGATTCTCCATGTGTGAATATGTCAGTACTGACTTATCCCACACCATTTTTGCAGTAGCTTGGGTCATAACCCTGATGTTGTTTTTCGCGCCAGATCTGAATATAATCATTTCTTTCTACTCTTCCATGTGATCAAGGAGTCAACAAGATACACTGCAAAATCAAAGGTTGACTTTCTATCCATTATGCGACATTTCTAGATAAATAGAGATGGTAAGAATACACAATTTCTAGAAAAAGTGTCCATTCCTTAGTGAAGTCTTCATATCTCAAGATCATCATGAGAACATCCATATAAGCTTGTCAGAATTGAACCATGAATTGACATACAAGACTCACATCAAAGAAATATCAAGTCTACTAATAGTAAATAAACGAGCTTTCCTACAAGTTCCTTGTATCTTCGGACATCTACTTCCTATGTATTCCCACTTGCAGCTTTAGATTAAGATCCATAAGCAGTAGTTGTTTACATCTCGCCCTACCAACCTCCAAGGAGATCTCTAACAAACTTCTTTCGACTTATTAGCGAACTCTAGGCCAAGGAAATATCAAATCTTGCCCATGTCCTTGATAACAAGTTATTGTCCCAGAAAGATCCTAGTCCTTTCAATTCCCTATAGATGGTCACCATTAACAATGAATGTTGCAAAAGTCTGTACTTGGCATTCAATCGAAAAGGTCATTGAATAAAAAATAAATAATTTTCGAACGGCTATTCGAAATTATTCGACTATGTATTTTTTTGCTATTTTTAGTATAAAAATTGTTGACGGAAAATAAGTCGTTATTCACAGAGCTCAAGGGTTCTCTTATGTAGAAGAGAGAAAACCGTAATGGCTAAATTACATAACAAGGACTGAGAAATAAGTAAATTGGAAAAAAGAGTAACATAACATAAAACTCGCAACACCCCCCCTCAAGCTAGAGCATAGATGTCTATCAGGCTCAGCTTGGAACATCTCTGAAAGGGTCCTCGGGCAAGAACTTCGATAAATACATCTACAGTCCGGTTTCTTGAACTAACATGGGAATTGGTGATAAACCCTTTTGAATCATATCATGGGTGTAGTGACAATCCACTTCAATATATTCAGTTCTTTCGTGGAAAGCTGGATTATTTGCGATAATGGAGAGAGCTACCTGGTTGTTAGTTGTCACAACTATATGGGAAGAGGTATATCGACGTCTAGATCAGAAAGAACATAACTGACCCACATCATTTTAGTATTGTACTGCGCCATGGCTCTATATTCTAACTCAACACTGGATCTTGCTACGACTGTCTGTTTCTTGCTTTTCCATGATACTAGAGAATTTCCCACAAATACAACAAATCATGAGGTAGATTTCTTGTCCTTGGGGCAACCAGCATAATCCGCATATGCACAAGTTATGACAGATAGTGAAGTTCCTCTACTAAATAATAAATCTGTCACTGGATTAGACTTCAACTATATCAAGATCATGTACACTACATCCATGTGCACCCGTCTTGCTTGCTATATAAACTGGCTAACCTTGCTTACTGCGAAAGAAATATCAGGTTTGGTAATTGTAACATAGAGAAGCTTCTCAACCAGCTCTCTATACATTCTTTTATTGACCTCCTTCGTAGTATCATCATGCAGTTTTATGTTTGGATCCATAGGTGTAGATGTCAGTCTGCAACCTGTCATTCCTTCTTTTGAAAGGAGATCGATAACGTACTTTCTTTGTGTCATGACAAGGGCTTGTTTCTAGCGAATTTCAGAGCAAAAAGTAACGTAGTTCACCCAAGTCTTTGGTGACAAATTGCTTTCCCAAGAAGTTATTGGCCGCAGTAATACCCTGAATATCATATGCAGTAACAATAATATCATCAAAATATACCAAGATAACAACTGTACCTTGCTTAGTCTTCTGAACAAAGAGGAATGATCCTCAGTTGATCGTATGAACCCCTTCTGTTCAATCATATTTGACAACTTCTGAAACTCGACCCTGTGGTAACTGACAACAAAATCCGTAGTGTGGAATGTCATGCGCCTGTCTTGGCTGCTATGTAAACTAGCTAACCTGCTTACTGCAAAAGAAATATCTGGTCTGGTATAGGGATGAGCCCGGTCAAATATATCGGGCCCACGGGCCGGGCTTAGGCCCGCTCAAAATCTTCACTTGCGGCCCAAGCCCGAACCCGACCCGCTAGAAAATGGGTCGGGCCGGGTAAGGTTGGCCCAACAATTTAATATTGAAAATGCCAAATCTAATTTTAGAAGCTACTTTCACTTAAAAAAAATAAGAATTGATTCCCTTGCCAGCCATTGGTAGATATGAACTGTTAGGAAATAAAAAATCCCAAATCTAACTTGATTATGATTGTTAGCAAATAATCTTCCTTTGAAAAACAAGTCAACAAGCAAGATCGGTATTATAGTTATTTAAAACTTTTCTAGTGCAAATATCAACGAAACTTGCTTTGAAAAAAATATTTCCGCACCAAACTTGTTTTTTCATGTAAACTTTAATTTCTAAAATCCATTTGCAGGATGACAAAGGAATCAAAATAATATAGTTATTTGAACTAACCGAGAAAAACAAAGTCAATGTCAACATCGGGCCGCAACTCGGGCTTTGTCAATGTCAACATCGGGCCGCAACTCGGGCTTTTAATTGGACCGGCCCACGGGCTTTGGGCTTGGGTCCGAGCTAGCCTGAGCCCAACTCGACAAGGCATTCAGGCTTAAAAAAATACCCAGGCCTGCCCATTTTTATAGGGGGCTTGGGACGGGTGCGGGCTTACTCGTGCCGGGCACCGGGCTGGGTCGACCGACCTGATTTTTTGCTCATCCCTAGTATGGTATTTGTAACATAGAGAAGCTTCTCAACCAGCTCTCTATACCTTCTTTTATCTACCTCCTTCGTAGTATCATCATGCAATTTTATGTTTGGATCCATAGGAGCAACCTGTCATTCTTGTTTTGAAAGGATACCGGTAACATACTGTCTTTGGGTCATGATAAGGGCTTGTCTCTAGCAAATTTCAGAGCTACAAATTAACACAGTTTACCTAAATCTTTGTTGACAGACTGCTTTCCCAAGAAGTTATTGCTGTAGTAATACCCTGAATATCATCTCCAGTAACAATAATATCATCAAATATACCAAGACGACAACTGTACCTTGCTGAGTCTTTTGAACAAAGCGGGAATAATCATCAGTTGATCATATGAACCCCTTCTATTCAATATGGGCAACATATATATGATCAGGCTGAAAAGCACTTCAAGTAACTTCTTATGCAAGGAACTACGATCCCTCCATTGGTTAACAATCACAGCCATATGATTGGAGTTTTATCATTCGCATCCATTGATTTCATCCTCTATTTACTACGATGAGATCAACACACAACTCCGTTACATTTCCACTTGTTAGTTCTTATTAGTAACTTAGTGATCAGGAAGAGGAGAGTTTTCCTTAATGTTGTTTTCTTCGGTTTCCATGAAATTTTTTACTTCTGACTTAAAAGGGCTTTATCCCTAAGATTGACTATTGTACAATATTTCTTTTCCTTCAATATTTATTAATTTGGGTAAAAACGAAATGATTCAACAAAATATTTATATTAGGGATGAGTAAAAAATCGAGCCGACTCGCGATAACTCGATGTCCGGCCTGAGTAAGCCCGCGTTCGGCCCGAGCCTGCAATACAAATGGGTGGGCATGGGCATTTTTTTAAGCCCAAATGCCTTGTCGGGCTTGGCTCGGGCTAGCTCGGACCCGAGCCCGAAGCTCGCGGGCTGGCCTGA
The DNA here is from genome assembly GCA_037367405.1 of Ottelia alismoides. Classification (NCBI taxonomy): domain Eukaryota; kingdom Viridiplantae; phylum Streptophyta; class Magnoliopsida; order Alismatales; family Hydrocharitaceae; genus Ottelia; species Ottelia alismoides. The sequence continues at coordinate 203,634 of JAZKJV010000241.1, read as the reverse complement.
CCAAAAGCCCGAGTTGCGACCCGATGCTGACATTGACTTTTGCTTTCTCAGTTAATTCTTTTTATATATATATTTTACAAGTTTTTTTATTATAGTTTCATTTTTATATTTTTATATATTCTATTTATTTTTTTATATTCATTTTATATTTCCTATATATAAATTTATAGAATTAAATTTGTAGTTTTATTTTATTTTTTTATTTTATTAAAATAAAAATAAAAAAATGAGAATGTTTTGTTTGTGTAAAAGCATAATATGTCTACACTATTATAATAGAATCGAATAACTATATTATTTTGATTATTTTGCCATGCTGCGAATAGAGTCTAGAGATTAGAGTTTACATGAAAAACAATCTTGGTGCGGAAATATTTTTTTCAAAGCAAGTTTCGTTGATATTTGCATTGAGAAAAGTTTCAAATAATTATATTACTTGTTGACTTGTTTTTTGAAGCAAGATTATTTGCTAACAGTCTTAATCAAGTTAGATTTGGGATTTTTTTGATTTCCTAACAGTTCATATCTACCAATGGTGGGCAATGGAATCAATTCTTGATTTTTTTGGGTGAAAGTAGCTTCTAAAATTAGATTTGGCATTTTCAATATAAAATTGTCAGGCCAGTCCGACCCGGCCCGTGGGCCTGATATATTTGACCGGGCTCAGGTTGGGTTGGGTTGAGCCCGACCCGGCCCGATGCTCATTTCTAATTTATATAAATTGATATTGTAAAATTCTCCAAGACCCTTTACTTAAGCTTAACTATGGAATCTTTTTGGTGGAGGGGGAAATGAACATGATTTATGATCTCAAAGATTGGAAAGATTTTGTCAAATGATAGGGCTGTTGTAGTAATTCATTAGTGCAATAGATATAATTAATAAGAGACTCCAGTTAACATGTTGATGGGAACCTGGTTGTTTCAACAGGAACCTGGGGTTCTTTTCCATGAAGTATAAGAGAATTTATGGCTTCAACAAACATGCATGATGAGGATCTCATTAATAAAGATGATGGAAGCCTTTCGTGTGCATCTCTAGTTATTTTTTGCTGTACACAATTCACAATTCTGGGCTTTCCTTTCTTCTCGATTTCATTTGTTTTAGGATACCAATATTATTACGATCTCCACCCGATTTTCTTGGAAAAATAATGCAAGATTGACCGAAAGTAGCATGCATGTAAGTAACAAAAATCAAAACTTATATACTTTATTTGATCCAACTATTTGATAGTCTACAATGATCAACTATTTTGTACGGATCTCCAGTTTCCCGTACTTTAATTATGCAAGCACTCACTCAACTGATTAATGATCACAACAGTTAAAGATGGAAATAGGTGATATCATACTCTAAACAATTTTATTTGGATATGGCATCACTAATACCAACTCAGCCATGATCGGTCCCACGCCAAGGAAATCGAGGAGGGTTGCACGTTAGGTAGCCGACAACCAACATATAAGAGATAAATTCCTAAATATTGTTCTTAAAAGAACACTATTTTAGAATTTGTGTCGAAACCGTTCGGATAAATTCCTACATAATGTTCTTTTAAGAACACTATTTTAGAATTTATCTAGATTTCATTGGGGCGTTCTCTACTTGTGACGCGTTGCTTCGCTCGAATGCAATAAGAAGTCGGCAAGAGCCGCTACATCGCTGCTCGGATGTAGTTCAAAATTTGTAAGGGTTATAGCATAAGGACGCATGTGAGTAAATAAGCTAGTTCCGCTGCATCGCCCCTCGAATGTAGTCCAAAATTTGTGAGGGTTCTCGTATGATGGACACATGCGGGCAAAGAAGTTAGTCCAAAAGAGGTTGCAAAGGAAGTTGCGGATAGGTAGTTGGAATATTGACACTTTGACTGGCAAATCGATGGAGATAGTTGATGCGAAGGAAAGAAGAAGATTGATTCAGATATTATTCTACAAGAGACAAAATGGCTTTGAGAGAAAGCAACGGATTTCGAGAATACATGCTTTAAACTTTGGTATTCAGGTAAAGATAAGGGCAGAAATGATGTTGGAGTGGTTGTTCACAAGGATTTAAAGGATTGTGTGGTTGAGGTGCAAAGATCTGGGGATCATATTATATTGCTAAAAGTGGTGCTCAAAGAAGAAATTATGAAAATCACATCAGTTTATGCACCACAAATTGGTTTAGATGATAGGATTAAACAAGTTTTTTGGGAGGCTTTGGATAAGATTATGCAAGGAATCCCATAAAGAGAGATGATTTACCTAGGTGAAGATCTTAATGGACATGTGGGAAAGGATGCTTTAGGATATGCTAGTGTACATGGAGGACATGGCTTCGGGGATAGAAATGAAGAGGGAAAAGTCTTTCTGGATTTTTAACATATTTTGATCTTTTCATTGCAAATATTTTTTTTGAATAAAAAGGGGGAGCCCTCCCAAGTCGGGAGTCATCACACCAAAATATTCATTAGATAACGAAATTGTACATTAGTTAGAAATCCAGAAATTGTACATAGCATTACAGTGGCCAATGACATTTTCTCAATAGAACCGGTGCCCCTTGAAAATACAGTCATTCCTGCCAAGCCAGATAGCCCATATGGAGGCGAAGGGCCTGGAAACATCCCCGGAGGATCCAAGCCCCACAGATCGGATAGATCTCCAAAAAAGACCTAGACTGGATGTCTGGACCCAAGAGATCCCCAAAACATCCCATACTTGTTCCGAAGTCCTGCAACCGAAGAAAATATGGTCCGAGTCCTCCACCTCCTCCTCGCATCTGTCACATTGCAGATCCGTCATACCCAGCATCCTCCCCCTCCTCACCTTATCGCAGAGTCGGTTTCTCCTTAAGCACCAAAGGAACACCTTAACACGAGTAGGAATCTTGGCCGCCCAAATCACTTTCATGTCCGCGCAAAGGTCTTCGTCACTTACCACTGCACCAGCTCTCATCTTCTGGTAAGCCATCTTCACCGAGAATTTACCATCTGCCCAAACAAAGTGATCCGGGTCACCAGACATCTCCCCAGCAGAGGGAATCTCAGATAGCAGTCGAAAGAAGTCCCCTATCCTCTGATCCGAGAGATCGGAGTGGAACCTCGGAGCCCACGACCCCGAATCAGCCATATCCGCCACACACGCCCCTCTGTTAGCTGCTAAAGCCACCAACCTAGGAAAACGAGTGGCCAACGCCCCCTCCTTCGTCCAATCATCCTGCCAGAATCGGAATTGGTGACCATTCCCCAACCTCGGGCGGAGAAAGGGCCCGAGCCCCGGAAGCACAACACGGATACCCATCCACAAGGGAGACTCATGACGTATCCTCGCAGCCACCAACTCCCCAGCGACACCATAGATCGACATCAGTAACCGTAAGGTGAGCGAGTCGGATGCGCCCCAGATCGACACCACCCATTTAGCAATCAACGCTTTGTTCATCAGCTCCACATCTCGAATACCAAGCCCCCCTCCGAAACGGGTACAACTACATCCTTCCGAGCGATCAGATGGATTCCCCTTCCTGCTTGCCTCCCATCCGACCAGAAGAAAGCTCTCATCATAGCCTCTACCTTCCTTCTCACCCCAACAGGCATCAGTCTCGTAGACTAGAAAAAGACCGGAATAGCTGACATGACGTGCTTCAGCAGGGTAAGTTTCCCACCCTTGAACAGAGTGGTAGCCTTCCAACCCTTCAACCGCTCCTCCATTCTTCGCAAAACACAATCCCAATCAGACCTCCTCAGTCTGTCCGCAACCAGAGGTAAACCCAGATAGGTTAACGACAAATGTCCCCGAGGACAACCCGCCCACTCCGCGAGCCTGTTGCCCTCCTCATCATCCATCGCCAATGGAACCAGGACCGACTTCTGCATATTAATCTTCAAACCGGATAGGCACCCAAACATGTCTACCAAAATAACCGCATTGTGATTCTGCTCTTCAGTTCCCCCCAGAAAAATCAGCGTGTCATCCGCATATTGCAATATCGGAATGGAGTGTCCGCCAACCTGAAGCCCTCACACCACCTCTCTTCTACCGCCCGCTGAAACAAGACGGCAAGACAGTCCGCCACATGCACAAACAAGGGAGCTAGGGGGTAATCCTGATGAACCCCCCTCTGCGATTGAAACCAACCACCCTCCGGTCTTCCGTTGACCAACACAGAGTACGAGCTAGTAGTAACACATCTCTTGATCCAACTAATCTACTCTACGGGAAATCCCCTTCTCTGCATCGATATCCAAAGGAACTTCCAACTGCATCGATATCCCCATTTCTTTTCATTGCAAATATTCTCTTCAAGAAGATCGGAGGAACATTTAATTACTTATAAGAGTGGGTCAACTAGAACACAGATAGACTACTTTGCGTTGAGAAGAACAGATCGATTGTGTTGCAAATGCTGCAAAGTAATCCCAAGAAAGAGCCTGACCACCCGACATCACTTGTTAGTTATTGATGTGCAAATAAAATAGTCAGCAAAGAAAAGGAGGGTTTCCAAGATCACTAGAACTAGATGGTGGAATCTTCAATTGAAGCAATCAAGCTTCAGGGAGAAGGTTTTAAAAGACTTATCTTGGGATTATAATGGAAGTGCTAATGCGATGTGGGAGACGGTAGCATCTTGTATCCGAAGGGTAGCCAAATAAATGCTAGACAAGTCAAAGGGAGGAGCTCCAGACCAAAAGGAGGCTTGGTGGTGGAATGGAGGGATGCAAGAGAAACTTAAAATAAAAAAAACTTGCTTTAAAGCTATGCCTAAGGATAAAACAAATGATACTGTCACAAACTACAAAATAGCTAAGATTTTTTTAGATTCAGGGTCATACCCTTACCCCCATCCTTTATTACCTTTTACTTCTGGTTGAAGGGAGGGTTGTGGGTTTGGAACCTTGGTCTTTTCGTTGTGGGAACCACTGCTCTGCCAAACTGTTACAAACTAGAAAATAGCTAAGAAGGAAGCAAAGAAGACGGCAAGCGAAGCAAAGTCAAAAGCTTATGAAGCTTTGTACAAAAATCTCGATTCTATGGAGGGTCAGAAGGATATATTCAGGTCGGCTAAAGCAAGAGAAAGAAAGACCAAAGATCTTTCTCAAATGAGATGCATTAAAGATGAGGAAGGTCACATGCTTGTTACTCAGAAGGATATAAAGACTACATGGAAGCAATACTTCCATAAGCTTTTCACGGGGAAGGAAATAGAGAGATCACTTTGGGAAATCTAGCTAATAGTAAAAGTTACTTGAATTGTTCAAGCTACAAACGAATACAGAGGAATGAAGTAGAGGATGCTTTGAAGGTTATGAGACATGGGAAAGGTATAGGACCTGATGACATTCTTGTAGAAGTTTGGAGACTGTTAGGTGAGCGTGGTTTGACTTGACTTACACATTTACTCAATGTTATTAGACGCAAGAAAATACCTGAAGAATGGAGGAGAAGCATCATGGTGCCACTTTATAAGAATAAAGGAGGCATTCAAAACTTTTCAAAGTACAGAGGTATCAAGCTGATGAGTCACACTATGAAAATTTGGAAACATGTGATCGAAAGAAGGCTGAGGCAAGTTTCCAAAGTAAAAGAAAATCAATTCGGATTCATGCCAAGTCGCTCAACTATTGAAGCCATCCACTTGCTGAGGAGAACAATGTAGAGTTACAGAGTTAAAATGAAGAACCTCCATATGATTTTTATTGATTTAGAGAAGACTTATGATTATGTCCCACGAGAGATATTGTGGAGTGTTTTGGAGAAGAGACAGGTATCTATCCTATACACTAACCTCATAAAAGATATGCATGATAGGCTTCATCTCGTGTAAGCACACAGTCTGGGAAAAGTGACTATTTTGACATCAACACTGGTCTGCATCAAGGTTCAACTTTGAGTCCATTCCTTTTTACTTTGATTATGGACGAGTTGATACGCCACATTCAGGATGAGATACCTTGGTGTATGTTATTCGCTGATGATATTGTGTTGATTGATGAGACTAGAGATGAAGTAAATGAGAAGCTCGAGGTTCGGAGACATGCTTTGGAGAATAAAGGATTTCGTATAAGTAGGGCTAAGACTGAATATATGAAGTGTACTCTTAATGGTAGAAATGGTGAAGGAATTGATGTTTAGATTGGTGATGATAACATTTAGATCAGAGATTCTTTTAAATGCTTGGGATCTATTTTGCAACATGATGGAGAAATTGATGGAGATGTTACAAATAGAATAAACACAGGTTGGCTAAAGTGGGGAGGAGCCTCTGTTGTTCTCTGTGATAAGAAAATTCCTTTGAAAATCAAAGGAAAGTTTTACAAAGCAGCTGTGATACCTGCTTTGCTCTATGGATCTCGAATGTTGGCCTGTGAATCATTGACATGTGCAAAGTGTGAAAGGATGATAAGAAAAGACGATTCATTGTTTATTCAAGAGGTCTAGGGGTCCTTATATAGGACTAAACCCTATAGGGCTCAAAGGAGAATATTCTATAGAATATGCTCTATAGATAATTCTCTTAACAACTAGCCACATAGAATATTCTGTTAACATAAAAGCTCTCGTGGGGTCACAATATAATAGAAAGAAATCTTCTACAATCTCTAACACTCCACTTCTAGTTGGAGCATATCCATCAATCATGCCCAACTTGGAAGATATCCATGAAAGACGCTTCTTTGATAAGGCCTTTGTGAATATATCTGCCAGCTGAAGGTCTGTTGAGATATGTGGTGTAGAAATCTTGCCCTCTCGTACAACATCACGAACAAAATGACAGTCGATCTCAATGTGTTTGGTTCTCTCATGGAATGGAACACATGATTTGTAGCAATATAAGTGGCAGATTTGTTATGACAGTATAGAGGAACATGAGTAGCGATAGCAATATTGAGTTCTTGCAAAAGAGACAGTAACCAGGTAATTTCGCATGTGGCTTGGGCCATTGCCCTATATTCTGCCTCTGTACTGGATCGGGAAACCACCGTCTGCTTCTTGCTCCTCCAACTAACAAGGTTACCTCCTACCGTCATCGCATATTTCATCGTAGAACGACGATCCTCAAGCGAACTTGCATAATCGACATAAGCAACAACCTTAGTATATCCATTTGTCCCATAAAATAGACCACGTCCGGGGATTCCTTCATGTAGCGAAGGATCTGAAGAACATCTTGCCAGTGGTTGTAGCATGGTTTCTCCATGTATTGGCTAGCTCTGTTCACAACATATGATATGTCTGGCCTAGTAACAGTAAGGTACAAAAGTTTGCCAACCAGGCTTCTGTATCTTGTAGTATCTTCAAAGGCAGGATCATCTGGTGTAGAATGTTTCTTTGGTTTCGCAGGTATGCCAGAGGGCTTGCACCCAAGTAATCCTGCCTCAGTCAGTATATCTAAGCAGTACTTTCTTTGTGACATATGAAGTCCTTTCTTGGTGCGTAAGACTTTTATACCCAGAAAATAATGAAGTTGCCCTAGATTCTTGGTGACAAAAACCTTTTGCAGAAAAGTCTTCACTTCTAGCACTCCTTTATCATCGTCACCTGTAACAACCATGTCGTCCACATATACAGCTAGTATGACAGTATCTGTTGATCGTTTTCTGACAAAGACAGAATGGTCAGATGTAGTTCTCTGAAAGCCCAGAGTGCTAATCTTTGAACTAAGTCTGTCAAAACATGCCTTCGGACTTTGCTTTAGACCATAAATTGCTTTGCGAAGTCGGCAAACATACTCCCCTTCGACTTCGTAACCTGGGGGTTGCATCATGTAAACCTCTTCCTTAAGATCACCATATAGAAATGCATTCTTGACATCCAGTTGAAATATAGTCCATCCTTTGTTCACAGCTACAGAGAGGATAGTGCGAATACGCCGAATAGACCCCATCCTGGCAACATGTGAAAAAGTTTCGAAGTAATCAACTCCATATGTCTTGCTTTCAGTCTGTCAATAGAACCATCTGGAGAATGTTTCGTAGTAAATACCCATCTGCAGGCAACTGGCCTGACACCTTGGGGGCACTGAACTAGATTCCATGTTCCTCTCGAATTGAGAGCATCTATTTCTTCATTCATAGCTTGTCGTCACCCGTGGTCCTGTAATACACCGTGATAGTCTCTTGGAACAGAGATTGTCATAAGAGCAAGGTTGCAGAAATAGGTAGTCGGTACTCGATCGGTGGGGTCACTGACTAAGGATTAATCGACAGTCGGGCGACTAATCGGATTTAGTCGGCCATTAGTCAGTTTTGAATTTTTTATTTATTTTTAATATATAAATCATTTTTATACATATATTCTTATATATTTGCAATATAAATCATTTTTTATACACATATTCTTATTATATATTTGCATAGATTTGAAGATTTTCTATATTATTGTAATGAAACAAAAGGAGTAATTGACTTTAAATATAACATTAACCATATTGGAATAGGTTTCATTTTTAAAAAATCAAAAAATAAAAAAGATAAAAAACCTCTATTTAAAAGTCGGCCGACTAGTCGGCCCGATTAGTCGGGTTGACCGACTAATGGCCGACTAGGCCTAGTCGAGTCGGCTACCCCCCCCCCCCCGCGCCTTGACTAGTCGGACCGACTTTTACAACAATGCATAGGAGCATCTGCATATCTTTTATCAGAACATGATAAGCTGTCAGTGAACGTGAAATTAGACATAGGATGAATAGTGCATTGCCTCTTTGTTTTGCGCAGGGCAATGGAAAGCTGCTGAGGATCATCCGGGATAGTGTTGGTGGGGGCACTTGAAGATGGCATATTTTCCTGCAACAAAGGAACATGTATAGGAACAAGAACAAGAGGGGACATATGTTTTCTTTTATACACAATTGGTGGAGGAGGAACTTCTAATGGTATGTCCGACACATCTTGATTGAAGAAGCGAGTTTGTTCGAAAAAGGTGACATCAGCTGATATATAATAGCATTTACTACAAGGATCATAGCATCTATACCCTTTGTTTGGGAATAACCCAGAAAAACACATTTAATTGCACGTGATGATAATTTGTCTACAGTATGAAAGTTGTGAACAAAGGCGGTGCATCCAAAAATCCGCAGAGGTAGAGGAAATGGTGAGTCATTTGGATACAATAAGGTAAAGGGTGTGGAGCCATTTAGGGAGACAGAGGGAACTCTGTTGATAAGATGGACGGCAATGAGAATAACCTCTCCCCAATAGGTTTTGGGGACCTTCACTTGGGTAAGAAGAGAGCGGGCAATGTTGAGGAGATGTCGAAGTTTCCTTTCGGCTACCCCATTCTGTTGGGAGGTATATGGGCAAGAGGTTTGATGGATAGCATCCTGGGAAGCAAAGAAGGATGTTAAATCATTTTGTGTAAATTCCAAAGCATTATCAGAACGAAATATTTTAACAGTAGTGGAGAATATGTTTTTGACATAGTAAAAGAAATTCTTGACGATATTGTTAATTTCTGAACGTTCCTTTAACATGAAAACCCAAGATGATCGACTGTAGTCATACATAACGAGAACAAAATATTTATGACCACTTAGAGTTGGAGAGAAAGCAAGGGAGATCGAGAAGACATGCTTTAAACTTTGGTATTTAGGTAAAGATAAGGGCAGAAACGGTGTTGGAGCAGTTGTTCATAAAGATTTGAAGGATTGTGTGGTTGGGGTGCAAAGATTTGGGGATCGGATTATTTTGCTAAAGTTGGTGCTTGAAGAAGAAATTCTGAATATCATATCAGTTTATGCACCGCAAATTGGTTTAGATGAAAGGACTAAACAAGCTTTTTGGGAGGATCTGGATAAGATTTTACAAGGAATCCCACACAGAGAGATGGTTTGCATAGGTGGAGATCTTAATGGACATGTGGGAAAAGATGTTTCAGGGTATGCAAGTGTGCATGGAGGACATGGTTTTGGGGATAGAAACGAAGAGGGAAAAGTCATTCTGGATTTTGTAAGTGCATATGATCTTTTCATAGCAAACACTCTTTTCAAGAAGAGGGAGGAGCATTTAATTACTTATAAGAGTGGCTCAACTAGAACACATATCGATTACTTTACGTTGAGGAGAAGAGATCAGTTGTGTTGCAAAGATTGTTAAGTAATCCCTGGAGAGAGTTTGACAACCCAACATCGCTTGTTAGTCTTGGATTTACAAATAAAAAGGCTGGTAAAGAAAAGGAAGGTTCCTAAGATCACTAGAACTAGGTGGTGGAATCTTCTGCTGAAGTAATCAAGCTTCAGGGAGAAGGTTTTAGAAGACTTATCTTGGGATTGTAGCGGTAGTGCAAATGAGATGTGGGGGGCAGTAGCATCTTGTATCCGAAAGGTAGCCAAAGAGATGCTAGGCGAGTCAAAAGGAGGAGCTCCGGGTCAAAAGGAGGCTTGGTGGTGGAGTGAAGGGGTGCAAGAGAAGCTAAAAATTAAAAGAGCTTGCTTTAAAGCTATGTCTAAGGATAGAACAGAGGAAACTGTTACAGACTATAAAATAGCGAAGAAGGAAGCAAAGAAGACTGTAAGCGAAGCTAAGTCAAAAGCTTATGAGGCTTTGTATAAAAATCTCAACTCTAAGGAGGGCCAGAAGGATATATTCAGGTTGGCCAAAGCAAGAGGAAGAAAGACCAAAGACCTTTCTCAAGTGAGATGCATTAAGGATGAGAAAGGTCACGTGCTTGTTACTCAGAAGAATATAGAGACTAGATGGGAGCAATACTTTCATAAACTTTTCATTGGTGAAGGAAATAGAGAGATCACTTTGGGTGATCTAGCTAGTAGTGAAAGTTATTTGAATCGTACATGCTATAGACGAATACAAAGAAAAGAAGTAGAGGAGGCTTTGAAGGTTATGAGACCTGGAAAAGGTGTTGGATCGGATGACATCCCTATAGAAGTATGGAAAGTTTTAGGTGAGCGTGGTTTGACTTAGCTTACGAATCTATTCAATGTTATTTGGCGAAGCAAGAAAATGCCTGAAGATTGGAGGAGGAGTATCGTGGTGCCTCTTTATAAGAACAAAGGAGACATTCAAAATTGTTCAAATTACAGAGGTATCAAGCTGATGAGTCACACTATGAAAATTTGGGAACGTGTGATCGAAAGAAGGTTGAGGCAAGTTTCCCAAGTAAAAGAAAACCAATTCGGATTCATGCCAGATCGCTCAACTATTGAAGCTATCCATTTGTTGAGGAGAACAATGGAGATTTATAGAGCTAAAAGGAAGAATCTCCATATGATCTTTATTGATTTGGAGAAGGCTTATGATTTCGTCCCACGAGAGATACTGTGGAGAGTTTTGGAGAAGAGACAAGTACCTGTCCTATACATTAATCTCATAAATGATATGTATGATAGGGCTTTATCTTGTGTAAGGACCTCGACGGGGAAGACTGACTATTTTGATATCAACATTGGTTTACATCAAGGTTCAACTTTGAGTCCATTTCTTTTTATTTTGATTACGGACGAGTTGACAAGTCACATTCAGGATGAGTTACCTTGGTGTATGTTATTTGCTGATGATATTGTGTTGATTGACGAGACTATAGATGGAGTAAATGAGAAGCTTGAGGTTTGGAGACATGCATTGGAGACTAAAGGTTTTCGTATAAGTAGGGCTAAGACGGAATATATGGAATGCACCTTTGATGGAAGCAATGGTGAAGGAATCGAGGTGAAGATTGGTGACGATAACATTCAGAAGAGAGATTCTTTTAGATATCTGGGATCTATTTTGCAACATGATGGGGAAATTGATGGAGATGTTACTAATAGAATAAATGCAGGCTGGCTAAAGTGGAGAGGAGCCTCCGCTGTTCTCTGTGATAAGAAAATTCCTTTAAAAATTAAAGGAAAGTTTTACAAAGCAGCCGTGAGACCTGCTATGCTTTATGGTTCTGAATGTTGGCCTGTGAACCATAGACATGTGCAGAGAATGGCTGTAGCAGTAATGAAAATGCTAAGATGGATGTGTGGACATACACGTAAAGATCGCATTCGGAATGATGCAATCAGAAAGAAAGTTGGTGTAGCTCCGATCGAGGATAAGATGCGAGAAAACCTCTTAAGATGGTTTGATCATTTGCAAAGAAGGTCAACTGATGCACCGGTTAGGAGATGCGAGTGTTGGGATGTTGGGCCGGCTAAGAGAGGGCGAGGACGACCCAAGAAGTGTTGGAAAGAGACTATACGAAGGGATCTTAGTTTTTTGGATATAAGTACGAGATCGACCCAAGATAGATCTGAATGGAGGCGAATAATCCATGTAGCTGACCCTACTTAATTGTGGGAAAAGGCTTTGTTGTTGTTGTTGTACTTAGACTTCGGACCGGACAGGGTCCCCAGATAACACAGTGAACAAGAGCAAAAGGAGTACGGCGGCGAGGCTCAGTCCGTGCAGGAAAGGAGGCTCGATGATGTTTCCCGAACTGACATGCTTCACACTCAAAGAGTTTCAGCATACATCATTGAGAGAGCTTTAGCAGAAGGGTGGCCAAGACGAAGGTGCCATTGAAAAGGATCTTCAGAGATGGAGACTGCACCAGCAAAGTTGCAATCAGAAGAGATGTCGAGGTAATATAGGCCGTTCCTCTCATGACCCCACCAAAAATCTTCCTCGTTCGGATGTCCTGAAAATAACAACAAACCTCATCAAAAATAACACGACAGTTAAGTTGACGACATAGCTTATGTACTCATAGAAGGCTGAGAGGAAAAGCAGGGGCACAATGAATATCTGTTAGATGCAGCTTGGAAAAAAAGTTAACAGTACCAACAACAGTCACTGGGGAATGATCCCCATTAGCAACCCGGACAATCTTCACAGAGAAAGATGGCTGGGAGGAGGTTAGCAAACTTCCTTCTCCCGTCAGATGGGTAGAGGCTCCAGAATCAATAATCCATGCATGCTTAGAGGCAGAGACAGAGTTTGCTACTGTACCTGAGGTAGTAGCCAGGCTAGCAGTAGGGGCAGAAGCTTTACTATTAGAAGGACTAGACTCTTCTAGCAGTTGTCATAGGCGAGCATATTCAAAAGCAGTGAATGGGGTTTGTGCCTCGTTGGTTTGCTGAGTAGATGTTTCTGCAGTTGCATCATACGATACTTCATCATAGGCACTGTTGGCATTAGGTTGCATCCCAAACGTTACCAAACAACGATCAGAAGGGTGATTCCATCGTCCACAATGTACGCATGTTGGATACCGAGCAGAAGAATCACGACCACGTCCACGATCGTGTCCGCGTTCAGAGTCATGGCTGCGTCCAGATTCATGACCACGTCCATGCCCTGAGTCACGTCCCTGTCCTCCTTGATTGTTATGACGCCCTCTGTTCTTGAGGAGGTGTAGTGGGCCATCGTCTCTGCAGAGGTGTGGGTGGTAGAGTGCTGAATTGGAGCCTCTAACTCCTGTAAGCGTTCGAAGATTGTCTCGAGTAGGTAGAGTATCAACCATCATGAACTGATCTTTCACAGGCTTATATTTTGGATTTAGTCCCGAGAGAAATCTGTAAACCTTCCATTCAACACGTTCTCCTACTTGTTTATCACAACATGCAGGCTGAAAAATAAGGAGTTCCTCAAAGAAGCTTGTAAGAAGCCTGTAGTATTCAATAAGACTTGATTCTCCCTGAGTAGCAGACCAAATCCTTATGTATATGTCTGACAGACGAGACTTAGTCGTCTTTTGAGAATATGTACGCTCAAGGTTTTCCCACATTGCCTTAGCGGTGTCTTTGTAAAGAAGATTCGCAGCTATTTTTGGATGACACTGTTCGTCATCCAAGTGATAACCTGGCAATTATCAACAAACCAAGTTTCATAGTCCTTATATGTTTCCGCAGGTGGAACTTATGTAAGGACGTAGCTGTTGCACTGGTCACCAACAAACACTTTGAAAGACCAAGACCATAGAACTTAATTTTCGGATCCTTTCAACTTAATAGAAGTCTCCTGTACCAGCAAAGAAGAAGTAGGATATGGGGGCTTGATCTCGACAGATGTCATTGTGGCAGCTTAGGTCAAGAAAAATGACCTAGAGAATATATCTTGCCTCAATTTATCATCAAATATCTAAAACCTCATCAAGGAGTTAGAAGGATGAGGCAATGATCGTTTGATGGCACAAGAGGGGGCTTGGCGGGCTGGCGGAGTCGGCCTCTTCACGTGAGTAGAGCCTGACCTTCCTGGCAGAGGTGCCTGGTGACGTTGGGCGCACGAGGCGGCGTAAAGGGGAGGCCCTGGCGATGCTGGGAGGCCTGGCCTACCTAGTGGAGGCGCCTGACGGTGCCGGGCAACGTAAAGAGGCACAACAGGGCCCTGGAGTGGCCTGGCGGAGGTGCTGACGGCGCAAGGAGGCCCTGGGAGGGCTGGCGGAGGTGCCTGGCAGCGCTAGGAGGCACGAGGCGGGGCAATCTGGGCAATTCGGGGGGCATTTCGGGGCAATCTGGTGGCGGCAGGACGGCGAAAGAGGAGGGATCTGTTGCGGCCGCTGGCTACGATTTGGGCAACCTGGCTTGCCAGGAATGCTCTTCTTTTCACGGGTCAGAGATTTTATTTGGAAAATGTAAATTTACAGGTGTCGGGCTTCTTGAGCTCCTGAAGCGCGTAACGTGTTTGCTTGTACTTCCCTCTTCCTATCCTTTAATAAATTCCAGGGGTGAACGCCATTGAGTGTCTCCCCCTTCCTTGACTTAAAAAAAATTCATTTCTTTGTCATCTACCATCCTTCTTACATGATATAAGTGTTACGCTTGCATAGCTTTATTTGCAGAGGGTTGATGGCTCCAAGGGCATTCTTTACCCTACTGACTAAATCAATGAAAAATAGCTTGCAGCCCCTGCAAAATACAGGGTTGTCCTCTCCCCAAGAGCATTCATTTAGGAACCTTCTTTTAATGGCCCATCTGCACAGTTTGGAGGACATTCCGTAGTGTTTGCTAATTGTGCAAAACATGATGGTGAAATTTCGTCCCTCATTCTGAGTTTAGTTTCTACTTTCTACACATTGTGAAAAGTGTTTTCATGTTCATTTCCTTCGTTTTTGTACCGTTGTGGATTGAGTTCACCTCCGGTTTTTAGGTTAAGAGCAGAAGAGACTTTGCATCATATGGTGAATAAACAATTACGACTGGAAGATGTATTCTCACTTTAGGCCTATTCACCTTACAACTAAAGGTAAGCTGAAAAATAATAGGCTGCACAGGTCAAATTAATGTCACTTTCTTTGGGAGATAAAATTCCTAGCAAAATAAAACTCATAGCACACGAAGTTAGTTGGCAACATCCCTCCTCTTGATTGACCACCATCGGTTTTATCCTTTCTTTCTAATATGTGGGATTGAGAAGCAGAGCAAGGAAACATATGGGACACGGGGTGGAAGGTTTTTGGAGTAGAACAAGAAATCTCAGATGCTACGGGAACTACTAGGGGGGGCACTACTTTTGGAAACGAGGGAGAGGAGACTACGAGGGGACCAAAAAGGCAATGGAAGGTTGTGAGGGCTGGGAAACCAAAGATTTCCATGTTGCAGACATGCTGCTTATCGGATTTGCTTTGATACAGACGGGAAAGCATGATATGGAATGCATGGCCAAGTCTAATACATCAGCAATCTACTCAATATCCTTGTGAAATTCATCAAGACTACATATGCTTAACTTGGATTTGGTGAATTGAAGTTGTACTCTACTTGGAGAGAACAACGTAATTACTGCAGGAACATATCATGAGGTACTCATTGGTTGTTTTTTCTCTTATTAGTTTTAATTGGTGTTTTTTCGATCTAAACACGAGAATGACCCAAGATAGATTTGAATGTAGGCAAATAATCCATGTAGCCGACCCTGCTTGATGTGGGAAAAGGTTTTGTTGCTGTAGTAGTTATAATTGGTGTTTGCTGGGGCAACTGGCATTTTTTAAAATGACAAACTACTTGATGTTTTCATGAGTAGAGAATTATGTAGTCTTGCATGGAGTGCCCCTTATGGAGAAGGGGAACAATGCTGCCGGCTCTCACCAGTCCTCGGCAAAAAAATGGTTTGATAAAAATGCAAAAAAGTGGCAGCAGACATCTTTTGGATTATTTCGATCTTTCTATCCATTTCTGCACATTAAAGGAACGTAGCTTGGGGTCTACAACAAATGTCAAATTGCATGAGTATGAAAGCATACCCAAGGTGAGGGCCGGCCAAATGAGGAAACTGTATTGGATCCACCAAAAAGTACGTAAATGACAAAAACATATGAAATATGTAAACCTGTATATCTTACTTTGTAGCCCTAAATAGTCAAGGTCTTCAGTCATTCTCTTTCAGTCTTTTTTCTTAGCGGGGAAGAGCTTCAGCACTTTGCACAATTTTTCACTTTGGTGCTGGTGCCCCTTTGATGCCAGGAAGGCATCTGATCTTTTTTTAATCCGGCGAGGTATTTGAAGCATTTGGAAGGATGACTTGCAAGTCTTTTATTATGGGCCTGAGTTTTATGGAAACCACTCAGTGTAATGCATGCCAAACCTTACATACACTTGATTTGTTTTTTTCCCTATAGCCTTACATACTCGCATGTATATATTACAGATTAGTCTGATTATTATTTTTTGAGCCAAAAAGGGGGAAATACGCATCGGTGTCCTCCAAAAACTATATTAAAAAGCTATAAAAGAAAAATGACACATACAATCACACCGACAGCCACCATCAACAAATCCCGCATATTGGATACATACATTTTCCCTATAAAACCTCTGATCCGAGAACAGCACTGCATTTCTAGCCAGCCAGATAGACCAAATCAAAGACACAGGGCTAAGTAGCTCCCTCCTCGAACGGTGCATAGCCGTCCACAGCGAGCCCCAAAAAGAATCAAAGGACCTTGCACAAATCCCGTCCATGCCGAGATCCTCAAAACTATAGTCGTGGCTTGTCTATCTCAAGAAGTTATAATTATATAGTCGTGGTTTCAATGATAAATAAACCCGATGAATTAGCTAAAAAGTAGTCAGTTAATGTTTATGGCAGTGGAGATTTCCAGTCTCCTTTTCAGGGTCAACATTTTTCAGAAGACAA
Organism: Ottelia alismoides; assembly: GCA_037367405.1. NCBI lineage: Eukaryota > Viridiplantae > Streptophyta > Magnoliopsida > Alismatales > Hydrocharitaceae > Ottelia > Ottelia alismoides. The sequence goes on along the minus strand of JAZKJV010000241.1, from coordinate 186,596 downwards.
ATAGGATTCATCACTGTATGTTCTATGCGTTTTACAAAAAGTGTTTTGTAAAACAATATCTGACAGTAAAATGTTCTTCAGCTAAAAAAGGAAATATCATCAAAGCAAAATGCGTGCCATTGATTGAAATCGAACTTGGCAGTGGGGAGAGGCCAAATGAAATTCAGATACCAAATCATGCAGATCTTGAAGTTTGGAAAGAAAATGCAAAAATTGGGAAAGAAATAAATCACAACGGGGCATTTTTATAACCACATTTATTTGAGTCGAATATAACCACTTATTTATGGGTGCTCTTTTATTTGACGACTACTTAATTTACAAGGCTGTTAGATTTCCATGTGGTATTTTCATACATCAAGCAATGGGAAGTTTTTTCTGTAACGTGTGAATTTATAGTGATGTGACAGGTGTGGAAATAGCAGGTGCCCTGAAAAATGTGCTTGCGATTGCAGCTGGGATAGTAGAGGGAATGAATCTTGGCAACAACTGTATGGCTGCTCTTGTTGCGCAAGGTTGTTCTGAGATAAGATGGCTTGCAACAAAGGTATTGACATTTGTTTGAAATTTTGTTCTACCTCTAGGAAAGGTGATCTTAATATTTGAAACATGCAAAGAAGGATAACGTCTCATTCCAGTTGTAGTTCACAGGGTGGAATTAGACTGTGTCATGACTTGCTAGTGTGGCATCACATGCTAGATTTCACCACGGGCTGCTGTAATGCTATGTATTTGTTGGGAAATACCATTGTGCTGTACACAGGCTCCAGTGAATGAAATGAGCCTATGACGAGGACCCAATTATGGAACTTGACAAAAGATACATTGTTCTTGTTTTTTTTGAAACCAAAGCTCTTAGGGGGATACACGCCATGCTGTTCGCCCCAAATATTATTAAAAACGATGAAGAAGGAAAGGAGGAAGAAAAGTCTTACAAACACTAAGGATCGAGTGGATCCCGCCGGAGGGCCCAAAAAAGAAAAGGCACACCAAACGCATTACAAAAGCAGCCGGTCATTCACAAGCAAGGAGACGTGTGCTAAAATATTCTCCTTGTAAAACCTTTGACCCCTGAAAATCTTCGCGTTCCTATCAAGCCACAGTGCCCAAATGCACGCGAAGGGGCGAAGCAACTCCCTCCTTGGCGGATCATTACTTGAGCGCATAGAGTTCCAAAACGAGGGAGCTGAAGATGCGTTAACCCATGTAACATTGGCTTCCTCCCAAATTGCGGCAGAGCTCGGGCAGAGAAAAAAGAGGTGCTCCAAGGTCTCCACACTGCCACCACACAGCGCACAGTCCAAGGAGACAATCCCCGCAACAAACCTCGCACATCTATCTCGGGTCAAGACCCTCCCTCGCCTCAAAAGCCACAGGAAGAACACCACCCTCTCCGGTAGCTTCAGGCGCCACAACCAACCAAGATCCTTGCACAAGATGCTTTGCTGAGAGTTCTGCTGGTGCGAGATGGCCCTGAACGCCCGCCTCGTGTAGAAGATGCCATCGCGCCACACCCAATGATCCCTGGCACTCGAGGGCGTTGGCGCAACCCTAAGCAAGTGCAGGAGGGCCAAGAGTTCATCAAACTGCTCGTCCGAAAGGTTGCTAGCAAAAGTAGGGGACCACTCGCCCCCGCTCCATGAGGAGGCCACCGTCACACGAGAGTCAGAAGCCAGCGCGCAGAGGCGAGGGAAAGAGTCACCGAGAGAGGTCTCCCCCGCCCAAGCGTCGTGCCAGAAAAGAAAGGAATTGCCATCCCCCAGCACAGGCTTGAAGAGATGGGAATAACGCCTAACCGCCGATGCGATCCCCCGCCAGAATGGGGTTCCAGATCGCCGAGAGTCGACGTCGCGCAGCATGTCCACCCCGAGAGATAAAACTGCCCGCAACATGGAGGGAAAGAAACTGTTGGCGCTGCCCCAAAGTCTGTTGACCCACTTTAGCATCAACGCGTCATTAACCAAATCCAGCCTTCGTATGCCAAGACCATCTTCGCACTTTCTCTTCGCCACCTCCTTCCAGGCCACCAGATGAAGGCCCCGCGACGAGGGGCCCCTTCTTCCCCATAGGAAACTCCGCATGAGGCCCTCGAGACGCCTCCTAATCCCCACCGGGATAACCTAGTTGGAAAGAAAGTAAACGGGGATAGAGGCAAGGACCGACCTAATAAGAACGAGTCGGCCTCCCCGAGAGAGCATCGCCGCACTCCACCCAGTTAGCCTTCTTTCCGCCTTGTCCATCACCTTGTGCCAATCATTCAATCTTGGCCTCCTCGCTCCCAGAGGCAGACCCAGATAATTGATTGGGAGAGAGGAGGGAAGACTTCCCAAAAGCTCTCCACACGCCGCTGCCAACCTCGCATCCCAAGCGAAAGGAATCACTTTGGACTTGCATTGATTGATGAGGAGCCCCGAGAGCTCGCTAAAAATGGTCAAAGTCACCGCCATCCCTCTAACCTCCTCCAGGCCTCCCTCGATGAAAACAATAGTGTCATCCGCATATTGGAGAGTAGGAATGTTCCGGTAGTCGCACGAGAAGCCCAAGGAAAGGCCTCGCGCCACCACCCTAGCCACCATCCTGGGAAGGACATCCGCCGCAAAAACGAATAACATGGGTGCCAAAGGGCACCCCTGCCGCACACCCCTCCTTGGTTGAAACGAATTGCCAACGATACGACCATTCAGCATAATAGAGAAAGATGCAGTAGTAACGCATCGACGCATCCACGAAATCCACACATTTGGAAAACCACGAGCCCGCAGCACCGCCCAAAGAAAGTTCCAGTCCAAGGAGTCATACGCCTTTGCGAAGTCCACCTTCCAAAGGATCCTCTGCTTCCCCCTCCTCACCCAACTGTCCACCATCTCAGAGGCAAGAGCCGTTACATCGAAGATTAGGCGGCCAGGGATGAAAGCCACCTGCGAAGGATCGATTAAATCGTCAAGCAGCGGCGCAAGCCTCCACGACAACACCTTCGCAACGATCAAGTAGATAGCATTTGAAATCGCGATTGGCCGATAGTCTTCAATAGCATGCGGAGATGGAGACTTAGGTATTAAAACAATGAGAGCCCTATTGATCCTATCAAAGCCCTTGTTTCCACCACAAAATTCAGATACCACCTCCCAAACCTCCAGTCCCACCACCTCCCAAAAGTCATTGTAGAAGGCAATGGGGAAACCATCCGGACCTGGCGAGGCGTCACCGTTGAGATCCCAAACAACAACCTTCACCTCGTCCAAGGAGATCTCCTTTATCAACTCCGCACAACGCGCAGACGAGAGCTTCGAGGCATCCTCCCCCAACCAGCACCAGCGACGAGGCTCACGAACCGAGGAGAACTCCCTGAAGTAAGCGGCAACCGCGTTCCCCACCGCCTCCTCGCCCACCACCTCCCTTCCCCCGAAAGAAATGGAGCGAATAAAATTTGACCGCCTTCTGTTAGAGGCCACCCTGTGAAAGTAAGACGAATTTGCGTCCCCTTCCCTGATCCATTTGACCTTAGCTCTCTGGCGCCATTCCGTCACCCTCAACCTTTCCTCCCTTTCCACCGCGGCCACAACCGCAGCCCTGGAGACCACCTCCTTAGCGCAGAGATCCCTCACCCCCTCCAAAGCATCCAACGCCGCAACGACGCCCTCCACAGCCTTCCTTGCAGACGCCCTAGCCTCCCGCGACCTTTTTTTGAACATAGACAGAACGCCCCTCAGACGCGTTAGCTTCTTCCCAAACCTCACCACCGCCGACCGACCCTCGCAAACCTCCTCCCAACTAGAAGCCACCACCTCACGGAAATTATCCTCTAGCAGCCAGCACCTCTCATATCTAAAGAACCCCGCCGCCGGAGAAGACACCTTGGAGTCCCAAATGATAGGAGTGTGATCCGAGAAGGCACGCAGCCTAGAGAGGACCGCCGCCAGGGGGAACAACGACATAAAAGCCATCGACGTGAGGAACCTGTCAATGCACGACTTAGAGGAAGAATTCCTCCAAGTGAAGTTCACGTCCGATGCCGTAATATCTTGCAGAGCCAGGCCGTTGACGAAGTCCGCAAAGTCCGCCGAGCCCGGGTCGGAGCCCCCCCTGGACCGGGGCCTATCAGAGGGACGTAAGGTAACATTGAAATCTCCTCCAATCAGCCAAGGCAAGCCCGGGTTATCCAGTGAGATCTGCCGAAGCTCGTCCCACATCTCCTTTCTCCGAGCCGCAGTACAAGAGCCGTATGCGCAGGAGAAAACAAACGATTGAGAGTCCTCCTTCCTGGTGAGCAGAACGGAGATAGAATGGTTGCCCTTCATGACAGAGACAAGGGAGAACCCCGATGACTTCCAAGCAATAAGCAAACCGCCTGCATGCCCAGTTGCAGACAAAGCGGAAAACTCATCAAGATCCCCCGCCGAGAGAGAGCGCCAAACATCTTCATCCAGAGAGGCCAACTTGGTTTCTTGTAGAAAAATGACGTCGCACCCCCATTCCTTGAATCTGGAACCCAGAATCTTTCTCTTATCCGCATCCCCCATGCCCCTTACATTCCAGGATAGGATCTTCATTTAGTAACCTTCTTGTAGACCCATGAAGGTACCACCCCCGCTGCCTCCGCCATCGCTTCTTCAAAGGAGGGGCACGAGTGGTGCTCCCTTGACAACGAACGAGCGCTTCGCCTTCTTCTATAGCGTTTGCAAGATCTCCTCGTTGATTCGCCATCTGCACCCGCATCATCGAGGCCCTCCTCTGCAGCTGGCCCTGCCCCGCCTGAGAAACCCTCCTGCGACGACGCTCCGCCCAGAGGAGAAGAAGGTTCCGCCCGCTGATTTTGAAGCATACTTTCCGAGCATGGGTCGGAGATCTGAGCAGATGAAGAGATCGAGGAGCCCGGGTCCTCCGACAGAAGAGGGCCCGCTTCAGCCCCCGAACCCGGATCATCCCCCGCCCGACCCGCAAAAAGAAGAGGACCCGCTTGAGAAAGGTCGGTCGGGTCAAGCTCGACAACCCGACTAACAGAATGACTTGCAGATCCGAATGATGGAGAAGCGTCGTGCCCAAGGAGACCAAACCCGGGTGATAAAATCCGGAAGGTAGAGCATGGCGACCCCACCGAGAATGTCATATCCCCTCCGAAGTTCGTGCACCTACCCTCCACGTCACTCCAACTGCCCGCCACGTCCCCCCGCATACCCAAAAGGGCGGCTACCATGCACCGATTCCATGCGAGGGGATGGGCATCACGTACGAGGACGGGAGAAGGCCTTACGTAAACATCATAGCAAGGCGCAGCCCCCAAAGATGAACCCAACTACGGTGAGATCCTCGAGGCGAAATCCCACAGCGGAAGCTTCTCCGCGGAAAACGAAACGGCCCTCTTGCCGGCCTCCCCCCCAAGAGCCAACCGGTCCGGCGAAGAGGGAGGCGGTGGAGGCACCACCACCGAAAGCTCGATTCTACAAAAGAACCTTCCCAAGTTTAATTCTTCAAAGAACACCTGGCCAACTGCCCGATCGAGGAAGGCCTTGTTGCACTCCATTAGGATCTTCGTGGAAGCTGGATCATCCCCCGGCGATAAGCCGTCGTTAGTGACGGCCAACACCTCACCCCACCTCCTCACAGGTCGCCGAAGGCAATGGACGGATCTTGAGAGGAAAGGGACCCCCCTGACCTCAGCCACGCAGACCTCCAACTCCGAGCACGCACCATCTGCAAAACGCAAATCCCCCCAAACAATGCCTCCATGAGGCCCTGCTTGAATCAAACGGAAACGCTGATCCATTGAAAGATCTCTAACGCAGCATCTTTTCGTACCCAACAGGAACAGGTCCCCCGAGAAGCGGGTCCCCAGAAGCCCCACGAGAACGTTGTTCACCTCCTCGACCGACATGCACTGATTCAGGAAAACCCCTACCACCACCCTGCCTTCTCGCGGGCCACGTGCATGGCCAACTCTCCCCTCCGAGGAACTTGCACCCCCGCCACCAGGGCCTCCTCCATCGTTGAGCCCCCACCTTCACGCAACCCCCTCGACGTCAAAGCAGCCGCTAGACCCGCACCGAGCTTGTCCCCCACCATCGCGCCCGCATGGAAGTTATACTCCTTCCCCCCGCAGCTCCTGTCTACCTCAGCCGAAGACCGCACCCCCCTGCGACCACCTTCGACCACCTGCGACCACCTGCTCCTTCCCCTGCGACCACCTGCGCGAAAGTCCTGTTTGCAACGGCTGAAGCAACCCCTTTTGCACGTGAAACCCCAGAATGCGCCGGAGGTCTTCCGAGAGAGAAGCGACCGACATCCCCCCTGGGCCTTGCACCACAACTCGCTTGCTTGTGACCCAGCCCGCCGCAAGCAAAGCAACGAGGTCTTGCAACACAGACCGAAGCCAGATGGCCCCTCACCCCGCACCGCCAGCAAACGCGCCCTTGCTTCTTGCGAGAGACCGTCACCCAACCTCCATCTTGTGCGAGCTTCTCCTCCCCTTCAGCAGCTACGAACTGGGGGCTTACGCTTTGCGAGGTCGATGCGCAACCCTTCCCCTGAGCCCGTTCACGAAGAGCGAATCTCCGCTCAGACGCCTTCTCGATCGCCTTCCCGGTCACCTTCTCGATCGCCTTCCCGGTCGCCTTCTCGATCGCCTTCCCGGTCGCCTTTTGAGACGCCATCCTCATCATCACCTTTCTACATTGTTCTTGTTAGCTAGCACAGTCATACAATTTCAGTCATATGAAACTGTCCCTGCTCTATAACTTTTGTGAGAGAGCTTAAATAAAAGGAATATACTATTGTTATCGATCTTTTGGATGTTTACGATAGTCAATCTACGAACAAAGATGATTAAGGAAAGATAATAGCTGCCATAGCTTTTTCATAAAGTTGCTTTATTATGTAAAACAAATAATAATAAAGGTAATTCGTTGTTGTAGCCAACATATCAGTCATATATGTATGTTTACGATAATCAAACTATGAACAAAGATGATTAAGTAAAGATAATAGCTGGCATAGCTTTTTCATAAAATTGCTTTATTACATAAAAGGAAATAATAATAATGGTAATTCGTTGTTGTAGACAACATATCCCCTCAAATGCAAGATGGTGCAGAAACTAACTTAATATATAAAATGGTACATTGCTACTTTGGCATTTGTGATACGACTCCAAGATAGAGACTTAAGGGGAAGATGCAGTTCAGGCCCGCAACTTTGGAGATAGGGTTGTGACTTGGAGGCTGCAATATGGAGGATGCGATGCAATTTATAAGCCACCACCATGGAGAAGTAGATGTGCTAAAAGGCAACAATCATGGAGATGTGATGCAGCTTGGATATCGCTACCCAGAGATGGAGATGCGCGTCGAGGGCCGTTATGACTTATGAGATGGAGACATACCACCGAAACCAATATGTAGGAGGTGCTGTCTGAAAGCGCCATGTTGAGGGAGATATTGTTTAACTGCACCTATTTTTTCAGAGTTTGAAATAACCATATGCACCCTTTTTATTATTTTTATGTAAATTGTGGGTATTGAACTGGATGGTTGTTACTGTGCAGGGAATTCAGAAAGTTGAATGCATCAAGGCAAACTTTCTTTAAAACAAGGAATGACAAATGTATGGAAAGCCATGGGAGATACAAAGGATTTAACAGGGGAGGTTACCTGAAGTGAAAGTGTAAATGGAAGAATTTTTTTAATATAATGGAAAATAACGGTTTTTAGAAAAAAAGAAGTGGAGAATAGGATTTGGGCGTGGTTGAGCTTATTGGATAAATGGAGATAGGGGTGTGGAGGTGAAGGTAGGGGCATGAAGGTGATAGCAATGGTTGGTGGGTTAAGCCTACAGATGGCATATTGGAGAGGTTCATGGTGTCTTGACTACTAGGGAGCAGTTGACGAGTGTCATGGAGGCGGTGTTCACATAATAGTTGGTGGTGGTGTCATCTTGGAGGGACTAGTTGTAGATGAAGTGGGAGACATCAGGGATGAGGAAGGGGGGCTTGTTGCAGAGGGTGATGTTGGTGATAAACAATTGCTTGATGTGGATGTAATAATGGATGAGGGTGCTATGGAACTCAAGGTTGATCCCGAGGAGTAAGTGGCGGGATGGATCGAGTACAATATCAACGCGTCATATTATTTTTAATGGAGAAGGAGAGGCATAGACATGGGAAAATGATATGACTCTCATACCTTGTCAGAACTGTAAAATGAAAGAAATTTGTTAGATGGATTCAGTGGAGATAGCATGATTGCAAAAGTTGGAAGTCGATATCCAGTCGGCCGGATTACTGACTAAAGATTAATTGGGAGTTGGGCGACTATCGAATTTAGCGAAACTTTAGTCAGTTTTGTATTTTTAAATTATTTTAAATATAAATAAATATAGGGATTTTTACCCCACGAACCCCATAAACTTTGTAAATTACCTTCTCGACCTCGAAAACTTGTTAACCCGTACTCCATGAATCATGCAGTTAATTTGTTTGAAGCTCGTGGGGGTTCTTGGGGGTAATTGACGGGGTCGATGGGGTAATCATGTTGTGCAAAAGGTCGTAGAGGTAATTTAACAAGTTTCTAAGGTTCGTGGGGTAAAAATTCCATATATATATATTTATACATATGTTTGTATATATTTACATACATTTGTAAACTTTTTTACTATCATAGTGAAATAAAAGAAACAATTGAGTTCGAATCAAACATTAAGCATCTTAGATGAAGATCACGTCTAGAACAAGCAAAAATGGTTTATCTGACTATTGACCGAGTAGTCAATAAGCTATAGGCCACCCCAATTACTCGACTTGCCAGGCTAGTCGGCCGAATTTTTGCAACTATGAGCGATCGATAAAAGGAAGGAAAGTTGGATTGTTGGGAAAGAGTGAAAGAGGGCGACCGGTTAAGAGAGGGAGCGTGAAGCGGCATAATGCAAGAAGCTTGGAGTGGAGATGGGATGGCCATTGGGCTAGGTTCTGTTGGGTGCTGCCTTCCTTAATGAGAATGGCTTGTAGATTACATGTCAGGCTGACTTCCCATTGGCAGGCAAAGACATCGTCCTTTTTTTAGTGATGGAGCAAGGCCATTATGGGTTCTCAGTTGGTGGATATTAATGGCCAACCTTTGAGCTTGTGGGATCTCAAAAGTTTGAGCTACTTTCTCACGCTAACGGGAAAACTACCCGTGATAGTTAGGAGAAATGATTTTGAAAAGGGCCTTGATAGATAAGTTTTGTTTTGGGTTTCAATTCTGGAGACAGGAACGAAGTAAATGCTAAATGACATGCACCAGGAAATAAAGGAAATAAAGGGTTGATTCAATATGCATAATTGTTACTCTTGTTCCATTGTATATTTGGTAAATTTAATGCTGATATAAGACCGGGAAGCACTGTTCAGAAATTAAATTATGTGCCTGCACTCAAAGTGAAATAAGCACCATGCCACAGGGGGGCTCAAAATGCCATGATAAATAACTCCCCACCTAGCCAGTTACCGCATAACATGCCATAACAAAAGATAAAATGAAAAAAAGGTTGAAAAACACATGTTACCACATCCAGCAGGGAGATTGAGCGGCACTTCGGACCCGATCGTTGGTGGCGGCAGGGAGCAGTGGAGGGTGCATGGAGAACTAGTGGCAGTGTGAGGAACAACGATGTTGTTGCGGTGGTGGAGTTGGGAGAAGGTGCTGTTGTTGGCATTGACATGGTAGGAAGATGGTGATGGTGTTGACGACAACACGGAGAAGGTGAGGGAGACGATGTTGGTGGCGGCATGGAAAATGCGAGGGAGAAGAAGAGAAGTGGTGGAGAGAAAGGGGAAAGGCAGTGTTGCAAAAGTCGGTATTCGGTTGGAGACTCGAAGATGAGATGACCATCAGGCTAGGTTTTGTTGGGTGCATAGAAGACCGTACCGGTGATATATCGTCGATATATCGGTTTCGATGGGGAAGATGTATCAAAATCACCGAGTATATCCTTTTACATGGATATGGATGATATATTGCCGATATATCGACGATATATCACCATATCGGTCAAAAATGACTGGATTTAGTACAAAAAATCTTGGATATCGATCAGTATCGCCGATATTTCACGGATATCTCTATATATCAATGCTATTATTCATGCAAGATTGATTCCGCTGCTTATCTAGCTACACCCAGTATTAAAACACATATCTAGCTATACCTAGTATTAAAACACACAATGATTTATATATATCTAGCTACACCCAGCGAGACCCCCGTACTGGTAGGGTATGGTGCGACAGGAGGGTGTATACAATGGTTCTTCAACTTGCAGTATATTTGAAAGTTATTTCATGTTGTAAGACTTGAATGAAATCCATTTCCAATATCTATACGTCAATTCTTAAAAAAATATCTATAAGTCAAGAATCAACATTAATATCGATATATTTGAAATGATCGATATATGCGATGTAAGCTTCATAAATGACCGATATGTGTGATCTAAGAGTATATTTGTAAGTTATTTAGTGTTCTAAGAACTTGGATGAACTCCATTTTCAATATATATAGGTCAACAACAACTAATGTTAGAGTATTTGGTTGTTCGCCTATTGAGTTATAGATGGGTAAATGGATACCTCCAGGATCCATTTACCCTATCCAGTCTTTAGTCCCACATCTATTATTTTGGAAATGTGGAGACTCCGTGGATGCTATATATAGAGCCACACACCCTTGTAGTCCATCGAGAAAAAGGAATAGAAGATCTGCCCCTTTGAGGTCTTCTCCCGTGGTTTCATCCCGCTCCTTAGGGAGTAGGGTTCCACGTAAAATTCTTCATGTTCTTTCATGATTATTCTTTCTAGATTACGCTCTGTTTATCATTCCGCTTTCGCATTCTCTATTTTCTAACATGGTATCAGAGCAGGACGATTCTCGAGGAATTGTTTTGGTTGATTTGAGATTCAAGTTTTTTTAGTTCATGTTCTTGATTCAGTGTTAAGATGGGCTGCATCGTCACTTTCTAGGGTTTTCTGAAAACCCCTTATTATACGCATCTTCTGTGCACATCCATGAAGCCCTCACAGACGCATTTCTCCAGCAACCTCACGCAGGATTCTTCGCAGGAGCCCTCCAGGGTTCCACGTGCACCCATGGCAAACCTAGGCCATATCCATCTCCATGGCGCATATCCAGCAAATCGAAGATTGTTTCATACTTGAAGATCTTTCCTTCCAGGAAGAGCCCTGTCCCGTTCTCAGCGCAACCAATGTTTTATTATTCAAGGGAACAATGCACCACCTAGGGCATCACTGCTTGCGGCTTCCAGATTCAAGCGATGAGCAACCCTCCTTTTGGGCGAAAACCCAAGAAGCGGCAAAAGACACCTTCGGCTCCAGACTCATCGCGCACAGGCGACAACAGACCTCCCATGCATAGATATCTCCAGATCCAGGCAGTGCCCGCTCGATCCATGCAGAGGTTCCTCCAGATCCAGGCAGCGCCCGCTCGATCCATGCAGAGGTTCCTCCAGATCCCCCTTGGTGGCCCATACACGCTGCCAGATCCAGGCGACACCCGATCGAGACCCATCTCCCTTTAAGACTTCGCTCCAAGCGGTGGGGCTTACCTCCCTGTTCTCCAGGCGCTGCAAGGTGGCGCCGATCTCCTACGACGGGCCCCATCTCGCGCTCCTTTCAGACGCGCACAAAGGATTTGTTTGCACGTGGGCCGTGCCCTGTTTGAAAAAAAGGGGGACTGTTAAAAAAGGGGGAGAGAGGTCTGGTTAAAAAAGGAAAAAGGAAAAATTGTATGTTTTTTAAAGAGACGCGTACAAAGAAAAGTCGTACGCAAATTGCAAAAAAAAGGAAAGAAAATGAAAAGCCGTAATTTTTTTGAAGTGATACGACTTAAAAATTGTTTTAAAAAGCCGTAAAAAATTAAATGGCTTAAACAAAAAAAGAGAAAAAACAAGGCGACTATTTAAAAAAACTTGACGCAAAGCCGCAAGTTCATGTTTTCCCCATTTTGTTGTCTTCTCCCAACTTGGTTGACGATTGTTATTCCGACCAGTATGGGAGAAAGGGGGAGTGTATGTAGTATCACATGCCATTCAGAATTCAGACTCTACAGTTGGCAGATATTCAGACTCGACGTCAGATTTCGAGTCCTCAGTTTCAGACACGCACATATATGCGGTCTATTTTAGATGTGCACTTGTTTGCCATCTTTTTGTGGTCCCCACTTCTCTTGTTGTTTTGGCCAGAGTTTTCATGTGAGCCATAGGGACTCCAGAGTAGAGGACCATTCCCTGTGTCATGTGGGCAATGGTTTTCATGTGGTTTCATTGGGACTCAGAGTAGAGTACCATTCTTTGTGCCAGATGGGAGAGAGCCAGTTCTCCGACGAGGAGACATTTCAGACTCAATTCTCCAACGACCGTGGACTCCGACGAGGATCGCATTTCCACCACATTTTCAGTTCGACCCTTTTCAGAGATGGAACAATTGTCCACATTATTGTGGCGGGCCAGAGTACTCCGACGAGGAGACTCATTTCAGTTGCAGTGACTCCGACAAGCATAGTTTAGAGCACGTGCTCTCCGACGAGGAGATTCAGTTGACTCACACTCCAACCCGTTCGTCCTCCTCACCTGCACATCATGAGAAGCAACGTCCTCGACAGCAGCTGACAGATGTGCGCGTTGAGTTGATATTGTCTGTAGTGTTATGTAGCGTGAGTTGAGTTTCTTTCTGTTTGTTCAAGCTGAGCATTGCATGCTCCAGCTTGAGGGGAGTGTTACGGTATTTGGTTGTGCGCCTATTGAGTTGTAGATGGGTAAATGGATGCCTCCAGGATCCATTTACCCCATCCAGTCTTTAGTCCCACATCTACCAGTTTGGAGATGTGGAGACTTCGTGGGTGCTATATATAGAACCCCACACCCCTGTAGTCCCCCGAGAAAAAGGAATAGAAGATCCACCCCTTTGAGGGCTTCTCCCTTGGTTTCATCTCGCTCCTTAGGGAGTATGGTTCCACGTAAAAATCTTCGTGTTCTTTCGTGATTATTCTTTCTAGATTATGCTCTGTTTATCATTCCGCTTCCGCATTCTCTATTTTCTAACAACTAACAATACTAGCGACAGTGTTGCAATAGTCGGCCGACTATCCCGAATAGTCGGTCCGACTATGCGGTGCGGTGGGGTACCCGACTGAACAGACCTCCAGCCGGGTAATAGTCGACCCGACCGAATAGTCGGCCGACTATTCGGCCGACTGGCCCGACTATGAGGCCGACTGGAGTTTGACTCTTCATATTTTTATTTTTTAATTTTCAATTTTCAATATTTATGGGTTACATTTTACCACGGTATCGCCACAAATGTCAAATTCTATATGTCTATTATGTTGATTGGTACTTTTATCTTGGATCCATGTTAAATAATGACCGTATATGTATAAAAATATAAGAACATATGTATTATAAATAATTTTTATATTAAAAAATACAAACCCGAATAATTCCGAATAGTCGCCCGAATACCGATTATTCTCTATTCAGTGACCCCTCCGACTGAATACCGAATACCATCTTCTGCAACACTGACTAGCGATATGTTCGATATGATCGATATGTGCAATATAAGGATCATAGTCTTCACAAATGATCTATATGTGTCATATAAGTGTATATTAACTTATTTAAAGCTATAAGAACTTGAATGGAATCCATTTTCAATATCTATAGGTCATCAATAAACATTAACAACGATATGTTCGATATGACCGATATGTGGGATATATGGGCTATAAATGACTGATATGTGTGACATAAGTGTGTATTTGTAAGTTATTTGTTGTTTTAATATCCTGAATGATCTTAATTTCTGAAAAAATGACAAAAATGACTTTTTTGAGGCATTTCCAACATTTCCACCGATACCGTCGATATATCGGCGATATATCCCGATATATCCATTTCCGGACGGATCAAAACGATATCGATATCGATACGACCTTCCTTGATTGGGTGCTTGAACCATTTTCCTTCATTTTTGGGTTACTTGGGCATAGTCGAGAAAGCTGTTTGGCTTCAAGGTTGAAGCATCAGGTCTTGGTGTCTGGGCCCTCTACAAGGTCTGTTGGTTTCAAAGATGGAGGATCTTCAGCTCGTCGTGGAACTCATGCTGACACAGCTGGGTAGTGACACAAAGGATGTCTTATGGCTTGCCAAGGGCTCACTTTACATGAAGGGCTGGTAGTGGAAGAGATAGATGCCTTCCTTAATGGGGATGGGTCGCAGATTACATGTCAGACTAACTTCCATTGGCAGGTGATGACATTGTCCTTTTTTCTATGACAAAGCGAGGTCATTATGCGTGCAATGGTTGGTGGATATTAAGGGCCTATCTTTGAGGTCGCGGGATGTCAAAAGTGTGCTTGTTTCTCATGTCGACGAAAGTACTCACAATTGTTAGGAGAAATGATATTAAAAAAATGGGATAATTACACCCATAACCCTGAGTAATTCCTCAATCTCAATCATAACTCTGCATAAGCGCGAATTACGTGAGAAACCCTGAGTAATGCTTAACCCTTACATGACATAACCCTGTGTCATGTTCCGTTTGAGATGGGCGTTATGTTTGACGGTTTCTGTTAAAAAAAGACAAAAATATCCCTGATGTTCATTCTTATCTGCAAACACATGTCATCAACAGTTGCCCCCCCTCTCCCACTGGAAACCCCCACCTCCTCCCTCATTGGGCCGACCACGTCTGCACCCACCCTCCTCGATGGTCGACCATGACCACCACTGCAAGCCTCCCCACCCCCCGCGGCCAACGACCACCTCTGCAAAGACCCCCCATCCTCCCACGACCTGCCTGCCAGCACCCCCACCCTCGTTGCCTCAATCCTGCAACCCGCCCTCTCCCGCGCGACCGAAGACCGACCTGCAGAGAACCCGCCTCCACCACCCAGACGAAGCTTCCCCTCCCTCGTCGCGCCTCCGCCCAGTGGAAGCTCCCCCCCTCCCCGCCCAGACGAAGCCCTCCTTCCTGCCGCATCCCCCCGCAACGTGGAAGCTCGAAGCCCTTCCCCCTCGTCGCATCCCTGCCCAGTCTGGAAGATCGAACCAAAGACCACATGCAGAGACCCCGCCTCCCCCTCCCAGACGAAGCTCCCCCTCCCTCATCGTGCCTCCGCCTAGCGGAAGCCCCCCCCCAGACGAAGCCCTCCTTCCTGCCGCATCCCCGTGCAGTGTGGAAGCTCGAAGCCCTCCCCTCTCACCGCATCCCCACCCAGTCTGAAAACTCGAAGCTCCCCCTCCCTCCAGCGCCCCCGAACAGATGAAGCGCCTCGACCCAGCTCGAAGCCCACCTTGCACCGCCCGTCGTTGTGCTGCCTCGGGAGAAATACATGGGATATTTTTTTTATTTAGGCCAATTATAGCCGTTAGATCGTTGGTCTGTTAGATTAACTCAATATCTATCGTTGGTCTGTTAGATTAACTCAATATCTGGTTGAGTTAACGATGTAAAGTAACGGAAGGTTATAGGTGTAAGACGGCACACTTATTCAGGGTCTTGAGCGTAATTCGCGATTATGCAGGGTTATGATTGAGATTGAGGAATTACTCAGGGTTATGGGTGTAATTATCCCTAAAAAAATATCTTGAATGGAAAAGTTTTTTATTTAATTTTTTTGTTTCAGATCTGGAGACAGGAACAAAGTAAATGCTAAATGAGACACACCAGCAAAGAAAGGACGTCAAGGGATTGATTCAGTATGCATAATTGTTAATGTAGTTCCTTATAATTCGGTAAATTGAATGCTGATATAAAACCGTGATGCACCGTTAAGAAATTAAGTGATGTGCCTGCACTTACACATTGTGAAATAGACACCATAGATTTCACAGGAGGCTCAAATCAAAGTTGATATTAGAAACTTTAGGCAATTTAATTTGATGGCCCACAAATCAAAGATGATAATAGAAACTTTAGGCAATTACTTGATGGTCCACAAATCAAAGTTGATAATAGAAACTTTAGGTAATTTAATTTGATGGTCACGGCAACTGATAAATAACTCTCCACCAAGCCATTTATCGCCCAAGATGTCACAACAAAAGATACCATGAACAAAATTAGGTTGAAAAACACTTGTTACCTCGTCCGGCAGGGAGAATGGTTGACATTTCAGATCTAGTTGGTGGTGGCGACCATGAAGTAGTGAAGACTGCATGGAGAACTAGTGGTGGTGCGAGGAACAATGGTGTTGCGGTGGCAGAGTTGGGAGGAGGTGTTGTTTTTGGCGATAATGTGGTAGGAAGATGGTGATGGTGCTGACGACATGGAAGGCAAGGGAGAAGGTGTTGGTGACAACATGGAGAAGAAGAGAAGTGGTAGAGAAAAAGGGGGAGTGTAGTGTTGTAAAAGTCGGTATTCGGATAGAAGGGTCACTGGATAAATAATAAATGGTATTTAGGTGATTAATTGAAAATGTTTGATTTTGTATTTTTAAATTATTTTATATTCATTTTATATTTAATTTAGTATGGATAGATTTTTTCTTATTTCCTAGTGAAATGATGAAATACTTGAAATAAAAAATCATGGTAAGGAAAAAGCCATTGAAATTTACATTTCATATATTAGAATAACCCTAATGCGGGAAAAGGCTTTGTTGTATATGGAATAATTCATTTTGTTATTAATGAATAGATGGAAGGGAAAAGACTGGCTGAAAGAATTGAAAACAGTTAGTTATTCATTAAGTTTAATTTGATTCAATGACCTAAACAAGGATATATAGCTCGGAGACATTGAACAAAATCCGTTTATTTGCATCAACCTTTCGAGGGGCTAATTCAAGACTTACTCGAACTATTACTCAACGGAAAATGAAAGCCTTGATTTCCAGTCATCAAAATGAGAAGGAAAAAGAGAGATTTTGTTGTTTGTGGATTACTCGGATAGATGCAGTCCTTCGTGAGAATGAACTATTGTATTGTTATAGTAGATTAATACATGATTTCTATAAGAGGTTACAAACTTCTTAATCTTAAAACACCTGCACAAGTGGCTATATCAAATAAAATTTGTCTTTACATTATTTGATTTCCAATAAGAATATATACACAATTTCTACGGTCAGAAGTTGTAAGGACAGAAATTTACCCCAATCAGGTGTCTGAGAAGGGTCTTAGTGAGGGCTGCAGGAGATATTCAAGCGACTTGGCTTGAAGTACGCCTCCTCAAATTTCGATAATACAGAAGTAGTGGTCATATGATATCTAAAAGAGGCATAAACATGATCAAGATCTGCAATAAACACTATAATTGTCTTATGTTTGCTTAGTCTTTGTGTGGCATAACCTGCTCCATAAAACATGCATTATATTTCTCGAACAAAGATTTCAGCATAGATAAATAGTTTTGGGTTAAAGAACAACTTGCTTGCTTCAGATTCATCATGTTTGAAAATAATGATAACGTACTTTTCATGACCATGGATTTCTTTCGTTGAACTCCATATATCACATGCATACATCAACAATCATGGGAATAACACTCACCATGAGCCAAGAGCAGCAAGTCATGACATTGCCTTTATCACATGTGAGGTTTTTTCTTATACTTTGGGTAGGCGTCATCTTTAGAACAATGTACTCCTTATTGTATATTTACATAATCATCAAGAACCTTCATGATTATTTGGGATTAGTCTCATCTAATTTTTGAGATCTCGCTAAATTGGGATAGTTTCATCCATCGCTCCTGTATCCATCACTCCTATAGATACCACACCAGATTTTTCATGCATTTTTTATGCACTATCGACATCTGCTTACATGGTGCAATCAATCACTACCAAGGTCAGATCATACCACGATGTAAGTCCACTGCAGAAGTCCTACGTGGTCAAATGAGGACGACAAGGGAGCGTGGTGGTGGTGTTTGAGGGGCCGGAGGAAGGGTGTGGAGTGGCTCTGATATCAGGTGAATATAAATGATATTTCTTATCGAGAGATGAATCCTTAGTCCTCTTTATATAGGGAGAGGCTAGGGTTAGGGTTTACAAAGTTATAAACAACATAATAATCCGAAAGGGTCCAACTCATAAACTTCAACAATGTTATCATAGATGGGTGTGCGGGGGGGGGGGGGGGGGGTACTCATTTTAGGGCTCTTTTTTAAGTTTTCCTTCATGGAGATTCATAAAGAGGATTGATACGTACACGAGTACATGAACTTAATTGAAGTTGTGTGTAATATTTAATGCTTGTGTAGATATGTAATACTCCTTACACCGCATGGATGCGCGTGCAGTCATTTTACTCGAGCTTTGGCTGAAAGGGCAGGTTTTTAACTATTGTCTGCACTGGAAACCTGATTGCGTTGTTATGTCTTGCTCCTGAGAAAGTGAGGATGGTTCTTGCAGTCTTTAGTTGTTTGTGATGTTATGCCCTTGTAGTTCTGTTTGTTGATTGTTTTCTTTGTCCTTGATTACATGAAGTAGAATTTTGCCGAGGTAGTGGCTGATCTAACCGTGTTATTTAAATTTGTAGATGGGGGCGAAAGCTACCACACTTACTGGTTTGTCAGGATCTGGTGACATCATGCTTACTTGCTTTGTAAACCTTTCGAGAAACCGCACCGTGGGGGTTCGTCTTGGATCAGGCGAGAGACTTGATGATATACTATCCTCAATGAATCAGGTTGTACTTAAATATACCTAGGTGTTGTTAATTCCCTTTTAGTAATACTCTTTAAATTATTCACATAGGTAGCTGAAGGTGTCTCAACTGCTGGAGCAGTTATTGCATTAGCTCAGAAGTACAATGTTAAAATGCCAGTCTTGACTGCTGTTGCCCGCATACTGGACAATGAGTTGACGCCGAAGAAAGCTGTAATGGAACTGATGAGTCTTCCTCAGGTTGTCCACTTCTTTCTTGTCAATATATATTGTTAATTGGTTGCTTCTTTAATGGGCGGACCTGCAGCTGATCTGATGGTCATTTTTTGGTTGGTCGAGGCAAATATACACTGGGAGTTTGAAGTTTATTTTTCGCTGTTATGGTTTGGCTTATCTCCAAACTTTATTATGTAATTCTACCTTCGCCTTTTTCAAAATTATTTTCCAATATTAGTATATTAACTCCGCATTCTGTGTGGCCTCTAGAAAAAGTACCCCTAGGGATTTTGTGTGTGTCCACGAGCACCCCCCCACCCCCCATATCTTGTGCCACCTGATCGTTGACTTGCAACATCCACAAATATGAGCACAAGTGGAGATGTTTCATATATTTCGTTATTTCTTACTCCACAACGTGTTTGATGTCAAGATTTTCGTACACTAGGATTCTCCTTGATGCATTTACTAAGTCTGGTGGGAGATAGATGGAGAAGACAGATCAGCTACCACAATGACAATGGTCCTAAATTCCTAATTATCTACCATGACTTCAGTCATTCTTAATTTTTTAGGATCCAAGGAAGTTTACATGGCGGAGGACTTTGCTTATAGCGCGTACTATATTTAATGAGGACCTAGTTGACTAACATCATGGAGCAATTGTAGACTTGCTGTACAAGTCTACAAGACTCTGGTTGACTAACATCATTGAGCTGAAGTTGATTGGTAGAATGATGTATAAGAGTCGCACAAATGGAATACGACATTTACGACTATTTAGACTTCGAAGAGGAGTGGATTATATATGGTGTCGATCGAGCTGATGAATCTATCAGTTTTTCTGGAAACATTTATCAAAAGATAGATGTTTGCATCCACTTAAATGGTCTGGTGGTAGTGCAATACGCCTACCAACCAAAAGACCAAGATCCAAATCCCCCCTTGTGGGGGTTGCGTTAGGTAGTCGACAGCCATCGTAAAAAAGAGTCGAATCTTTCGACATGAATTTGAGCAAGAATCCGTGTAACCGACCCGACTTATAGGGGGAGAAGGCTTTGTCATTTTGTTAGAAGATGGATGTTTTTGTTCCTGAAGTTTTATGTTTATCATTCAATCTGCTGTATGCTGATCGCAAGATGGGATTGGGTTATCCCATTTCTAACCCTACAAACATGGGTTGGAATTGATGGTATGGGTCCCACGTTTCCTCCATTGTGATATTTCCAACATCTTTAAATAAAGTCACCATCTAACACATTCTAATAATAAATATAATCTAGATACTATATATATAAACAATATCATATCACATCACACATCATTCCAACCCTTCTCACCATACAAACACCTAATATTCACTGAAGGGTCACCCAACATGCTACCCCTCTGAAAGGAGCTTCCTCCCACCCAACCAGCCCAGTTACTTAACATGGGCCTGTCAGGTTTTTTTCAAGATGTGGCGATTGGTTGAACGTACATTGGTGGTCACAAAATGATATCCATGATCGATATATTAGAGAAGTAGGTGCATTTCTCTTTAGGACATCATACTATTTAAAATAAGATTGCAGTATACATAGATGAACTAAAAATTGACTAAAAACTATTGAATACGATCATTCCAAGCTTCTAAACACTGAACTTGGGGTATCAAGGAATTAGCCAATCAAATCTCAATTTTACTTAAACAATCATTGCTTATCCCCCTTTAATATTGTTTTCAAATAGTTCTTTTGGTAATCAATGAAATATGAGATTACTGAACTCTGAATACTGCTCTTTTTCATCATAAAAAAATGCTGAGGATTGCAATTTTTCTGGTTGAATGAATTCACCAGTCTGCGGATGAGGTTATCCAGTGCCTTTGCCAGATTGATGTGTTGCTTAAGATTCTTTCAAATCCTGTCTTATTGAATTTCTCAAGGAAGCTTCATGGTTTCAGACATCGAAAGATCATTTATTGAATTCCCTGTTTGCAAGTCACAATGCTACATCTCTGTCAGAGATATCAAGAAAGAATAAAACTTTGCCAAACATCTACTGGTTATGTGTAATGAATACATCCTTTGACATTGACAGGCAAGACTAATTCCAAAATCTTCTTTCCTCGTCGCTCTTCATGTCCTTATTTAAGGAGGCGATTTCACCAAACTGGTTCTAGTTTTTAGTAATGAACTTTCTGATTAGATGCAAGATTATTAGATTAAAAATCCATCAGATGTTATTTAGTTTTAGTAAACATAAATTTGGGTGCATGCTTGCAGGAAAATCCACGGATTTGCCGAGACTTGTAGCTTTTAAATTTTTTTCTTGAAAAAAAAAGGAAGAAACCATTGCCAACATCTATATATGGTGTATATTTTCGTCCTCATGTCATCACAAGAAAAAAAATCAAATATTTTGCTTGGTCACATGATCTTCATACTCTTAGAGTGCCCTCAATAAACTAGCACACACGCTTCGTAAATCTGGTTGTAGCTTAGATGAGTGTGATTTTTTGGTTGAAGCCTATTACATAAGAACGAAATCAGGTGGGATAGCATTTGGTGTCAAAGGGTGTATATTAACCAGTGAATTTGTTCCCTTTTTATATTACAAGTTTGAAAATGCTACGGCTCTTGATGCAGTAGATTGCTAGTATTTTTGTGCTATTGCTGATTCTGAAGCCATGCTACCTTATATCTGCAGGTTGAAGAGGTGTGAAGATGAACCAGAAACCATGGGCATTAGCTTACGCGAAAGCATGCCATTTTTTGAGGGCGAGGTGATTATAAATTTTTAGGCACAGTCATTCTTTTGTGCACATGCATTAAAAACATGTACATCCGGATTTAGTGTCTAAAGCATAGTTGCATTTGAGATGGAAAAATAGCAGACCATTTTCCAATGCTTAGATTGTGTCAGCTAAATGCATTGGAGGTGGGAATATATAGTGAAATTTTCTAGTCGTAGATATCTTATATTGTTACACATTGTCTTCATGAGTATATTGATATTACTGGATAATGATCCAGTATCTGAGACGCGATCGTCGCTGTCGAAGAACTTTTTGCACTGGATTTCGTTCACTGCTAGGGACGACAACCAGCTACTGGTATGTGCAACCCATGTTATATTCTGAGAATTGAGAATGCTTTTTAGGAAAGGGATATTTACACTCATAAATCTGAATAGTTTTGTATTTTAGATATATAACACTCAATGATAATGAATTTATGCTTAGAATCTCGAATAATACTTAACTCTTATATGACATAACTCTGTGTTAACATAAAGGCTTTTCCCGTTAACTTTGACGAAATCCGTCAAGTGTAGACAATTTTCACCCTTTAAGTTCACAATAATTACAAATGATGCCACCCCCTTCTCTTCTCTTCCATCCGAACCCATTACCGAATGGTGCTCCTTTGCCCAACCTATAGATCTCCATATTCACGCAAGAGCCTTCAACATCTTCGTGTAGAAGAACCTCTTCCCCTTGAGAATACTAAGCCACACCATGCTACAAATCCTATTCCTTCACCGCCTAAATCGACAAGTGATAAACCGTGGCTGCTGTGTTGGGTTCCCCTCAAGAATACAAAGCCATATGACACCACACATCTGAGTACTGTGTTGGAGGCGGCCGAGAGGAGCCGCTTGATGGGGGTGATGTGAGAAGCGGAGAACGGCCGGGAGCCCGTAGTTGGGAGTGGTGGCTATCAGCGTCACCACCTCACTCAGCCTCCGACACATGGAAGTAGCGAAGATCAGAGAAGCAAGAAGAAGAAATAGAAAGAAGATGACGGGAGAGGAGGAAGGGGAGGGGTTTGGGTATTTTCTTTTTTTTTTGATTTATTAATATCTGCTTGGGTAGAATGGGTAGAACATGTGATAGATTATCTCAGTGGTCTCGTTGAGTTAATAGACTAAACAAAGGAGGGTAATGAGGTGAGACGGAGTGAATATTCGAGGGTTTTTGGTGTAATTCGTGATTATCGAAGGTTGTGTACATAAATACAAAACTATACAGGATTATGGGTGCAAATATCACTCCAAGTAATATACTGTGATGGTTTTGTTCTACAGAATTTTCACTAGAATGCCTTTTTTTTATCTTTAATAAGAATTCGAGTAAGAATTACATACAAATGCGAGGCCAAAAATGGAAGTTTTCTGGTGTGCTGAACTGTAAGCAGCTTTTCTGTTGATTCAAGACTCGATGAATAACGCACAAGCAGATAGATGATTGAAAATAGAAATATGCCAATCTTACAACACAATGATCTGTAATGGCCAAGTAATATTCTTACTCAAATGAAATATTGTGTTGGAGTATGAAGAGCGGCTATTCCAAAGGCTGCTTGTACCCTTTAGGACCCCGTTGATTTGGAGAGGTCAATTTCCCACTTGGTGCGGTTCCCAAGAGTACGGCTATTTTCATCCACATCATTATTTCACCTTATTCCACTCTTAATCCTATCTCTATTTCACATTTCTTACCCTTATTCCACGTTCTCCTCATTCCTATCTTTACAGCCGAACAGAAAATAGATCCTCATTCTCCTTATTTCCCATCCTTATTCATGCTTATTCTTGAATCGAATGTCTCCTAACTCTACTGTTAGGGTTATAGTCAAAGAGAGGACAATGTGGAATTACCAATAAACTTAGAAATGGATTTTATCACTTGCGTTCTTCTTAACTTCTGCAATATCAGTTATATCACTCTTTTTTTGGAATATTATACTTGTCTCTACCTTCTTATAAAATTCACAGTTCCTCCCTTCCGTTAAGGTAAAGTAGGGGCATAATTGATATCATAAAAGGGTAGAACTGTGAATTTTGTAAGAAGATATGAGCTCAATTGATATTCCAAAAAAGAGAGGGGTTTAACTGGTATTGCAGAAGTTAGGAAGGATCCAAGTGATAAAAACCCTAAAAAAGTTTCTTCTATGTCACTATCTTAAAACTCTCAAACAAGGGCAATATCGATTGGCGAGATTAATTCATGCATATAGATCTAGATAAACTAAACAATTTTTTGTATTCAATAATTGACCACATGTTAACTTTATTCACCACTTTTTAGGCAATAAAAATGGCGAATATAATCGAAAATATCTCTTTACAATCTCATGAGTTCAAAGCAGAAGATGCAGACGATTCCGAATAGTAAAGTTCTTCAGTTTTCAACATTTACGGATGTATTCATAAACCTAACTTTGCATGTCATGTCATCACCAAATTCTATACGGTAGAACTCAAGTAGTGGCCTGGTGTCTACTAGGGTTTAAAAAATCGGATCGGATCGGGAATCAACATTGATTCAGTCAATTCGGTCGATTTTATGTAAATAATTTGAAAAAGAAAATAAAATAAAAGACCAAGTCTGGCTGGTGGTTGGACTGGGTTGACCTGAATTGACTCGGTTTTGATAATTTGATAAATTTTTAAAAATAGCAATTTAAATAATGAAACAATGGGGTTTTTATCACTTGTGCTCTTCTTATTTTCTGCAATAACAGTTATGCCCTTCTCTTTTTTAGAATATAACCTGTGCCACTACTTTTTTAGAGTAATTTTCTAAAAGCAACTATAAATAAATGATCACAATATTGTAGTCATATATAATACTAGAAAATGTGACTAACTTTTACAGAGTTCTAGTCGAAACAGACAATCATATTATTCTATTGAAAGATTTGATATTTTAAACGATTATTTCATTGATATATAAATACATACTGATATCAACTATAAATAAAAATTAGTTCGATCGATCGGACCAAAAAAATTAAGTACAATCCAATTTTTTTGACTCGATAAGAATGATGATGTTACGTTGATATCATCACCGGTCCAATCGATTGGTGTGATGCCATATGATTGGCTACGTATGCTTACCGTGCTCCACAGTATGCACAATCAGTGATCAGTCAACAGTAATAGTTTCTGACCAATAATCATTAAGTGAAGAATGCACATAGATTTAACCAAAAGACATCATTTCTTTTTTTAAAAAATTAAATCCGGGGAGAAATTATTCATCCCTCTCTCCATGAGGGCACACAACGGAGAAGGTAGGAGGATTAGACAAGTCTCCACCCCCATCCCTTCCACTCTCCCTTCCTCTGCGTGCCCCTTTCACTAAAAAAAATCGAGCTATAGTGACGGTTTTAAAAAAATCCGTCAGTAAATTAGCTGTTGTTAAATATATAATGACGATATTGTTTGTTGCGAAATGAGTTTTTGCACTCAAAATTAGCAACGAATATCATATATGTCGTTATATCATTAGCAACGGTCCACGTAGCGACGCTTATCCGTTGCTATTTTTCAAAATTTTAGTTAATCGTCGCTAAATTTTGAATTAAAAAAATAGCGACGATTAGTTGATATTTTGAAAAATAGCAACGGATAAGTGTCACTATGTGGACCTTTGCTAATGATATAACGACGGATATGGTATTCATTGTTAATTTTGAGTACGAAAACTCATTTCGCAATGAATAATATCGTCATTATATATTTAACAATGGATAATTTAGTGATGGATTTTTTCAAAACCGGCACTATAGCCCAATTTTGTTGTAGTGTTTCGATGACATGCAGGTACTCAAAAAATAAAATATAGATTAAAAATTTTAAAAATATAAATCAAATAAAAAACAAATAAAAAAAATGAAATTACCTTAAAAACCACAAAATCACCTTATCTTTGGGACATGGGTTGTACACATACACCTGTATAGTTGAGTCACTATCCTACACATATTAGGTTGCTCGTTTAAGTCTGTCTCCTTAAGTTCAAATTTGTAATACTATATTGACTCCTTTGAGTATGTCTCTTTCATTCTATTTTGTTGGTTTTTTTAGACAAAAGATCAAAATTTCATTCGAATAAAAAAGGAGTCAATACTTCGGCTGACAAACAATAGTTGTCACCCAAAAGTCAAAAGCCAAACATAAAAAAGTAGCAGCAAAATGAAAGAAGACTTAGGGCCCTGACATTTAGTACAGTAGGCGAGTGCCATTGAGTGAGTAACAAAAGCATAAGTAAAGTTCTTAACCAAAATACTTAGAACAAAAAACAATGAGGTAGCTCCATGCAAGGCTGATCGATTCGATTCCTAGGAGGCATGTTGGCATCTTGTGCGCGAGAGTTGATTGAGAGTACTCAATTCTTGTCTGCACAAGAAAACAATGGTGAAGATCAAAGATATTAAAGGTGAAGAGGTCAATAGGGCTTAGGAGCTTGTATTGATAATCAGTATGGATTTTGCAACATTTGTAAGCTGTAGTGCACGATGAGAGGTACCCTGGTACATCTTTGAAAATCGCTCCATCCAAGTCAACTACCAGATCAATGCTAGAGAAGCGATTATCTGCCAATGAGACAAGGGGAGATGGGTGATGTTATGATGCATAAAAAGTAATCAAAAGTAACACTAAAAGTAGGAATATTAAGTGAGTTAAAAACCATTAGTGTAAAGGGACAGTGAAGTAGGAAATGATCAAGGTTCTCTTCACCATTTAAGCAAAGTGCGCAAGCGTTTGTGGTTGAGATGGATGTGTTGTAAGGTTGGCCTTGAGTTCTTGTTGTTTGGTGGCTGAGGAACCAAAGGAAAGAAGGATACTTTTTGGTGAAATGGTTTCTTCCAGAATTTCTTGTTCGATATGGGGTCAAGTCGACCATGCGCGATAATCTTGTAGATTTCTTTGACAGTCGGTGGTTTGCTACCATACATGGGGGTGGAGATGAGGTCATTTGTTTCATGCAGCAATGAGATGCTTGAAAGGAAGGGTTAATAGTGGTGATTTCGGCTGAGGTTTAGATGAGGTCATTTGTTTCTATTTTGCTGGTTAGTCTTCTTCCTTGGTAGGGTTTGGGATTTTAATTTTGGAGGTCCTTTTTTTGTTGTAGGTGTTGTTTTCTATGTGTGCATTTAAACTTATAATTGATTTCTTCCCTTCCCCATCCCCTACCCTACTCTCTTTTTTGATATTTAATGCAATTGTTGCTTGCTTAAAAAGACGGGATTTGAAGAGATTCCATAGAGATTAATGACATCATCATTGATGTCGTTGAGAAAATCAATTTATTTCCATATTGCCCTATTTGACATTTTTCGGTATAATTCACACTACATGAAAATTAACTTAAGACAATGAATAGTTTGAATATATGGTGCCAAATCTTCCTTTATTAAAAATATAACAATGAATATTATTTGTTGCAAATTCTTATAATTAGTAAAGAATGCCATATTCATTGCTAAAGATTCACACAATAACGATTTTCCACTGACTTATTCATTGAAAATTATATCATTAATCTTTACTAAATTTAACATTGATTGGACAAAAAAATCAACGAATACATGATGAATCTCCATTTTCATCACCTTTATTCTTTCATTTTGACATTTAAACCCCGGCTAAATGCATGTAAATAATATTATTTTGAATATTTAACATTCATTATTTATTGTATAAATACCATATAATAAAAAAAGAAAAGAAAAATAAATTAATGCCAAATGTATTTTATGACCCTAAACCTTGAGACCTAAGCATCTTGATGATTGGGTCGACAAGGAATAAAGTGGGGGGGGGGGGGGATAATGGTCAAATATACAATAAAATCCCTAATTTTTAACCTTAAATATTGCATTTTAAGACTATTTTATTCTTTGTTATTTATACCTCAAATAAAGAAACTTTGTCATGAAAGTTATAGATAGAAATATATAGAAAAATATAAAATTTACTTCACATAAAAATGATATACAATGTACTTTTTATACTCGGAATAAAAAGTCAAAATCCAAACTTCTCAGACCATATCTTCTCCATATAAACTCAAAATATATGAAATCATCTTTAATTATATATAACTTTTAATAATGTATTTAATGAAGGTGGTTTTATTAATTTGGAGTTAAGATAAAAGTTAGGTTTTGGACCCCCTACTGTACTACATACATGAATAAAATATTCAATTTATTTATTCTTTATAATTTTTATAATTTTATATTTTTTTTACAATTTTGTAAATACCATCTATAATATATGTACATATTTAGAATAGAATAAAATCATCAAGAAAATATTAAAATAAAACAGTAGACAAAACACATAAATCTATACTATACTTAAATCTATATAATAAATATCCTTATTTATTTAAGCATACAGAATACATTAGATATATATATATATGTATAAAAATAAGTTATAAATATATAAATTATGAAAAGAAAATAAAAAAAATAAAATACAAAATTAAAATAAATTGCGCAAAACATAGATAAATATACCTATGCTTATACTTGTAAAAAGTAACATGTAATCAATTGGCCCATAAAAATATATAAAAATTAGATTAAAAAGAAGTTAAAATAATAAACATGATTTATATTTTAACTTCTACTTTAATAATTCATTTACTATTTTAATTTCATTTATTTATTCTTTTTCCACTTTTTTGTCGTTTTCTGCTCTTAAGTGGACCAATGGGAGTCCATCGTGCGTTGACCCCAAGACAACTGCACGACCCTCCCCCACCGGCTCTGTTAGAGCACGAGGAGCTGCTTTTCTCCCTTTTTTTCACACCCGATCCATTGCTCGAGGGAGTCTATGATCTTCATCGAAAATCTCCCCCTCTCGATTGGTCACCTCGCCATGCCTCTAGATCACCCATTCCCTCACACAATCTCATGACTTAGGGCCTCCATCTTTCACATGTACTTAAGCACCCATGTATTCTCTTTTGATTTTTGGTTCTACTTTTTACCACACCAGACCCCTTAGAATGCTTCAATGGCTTGGGATAAGTGACAACTAACTCACCTTGTGCTTCGCAAAGAGGAAGGAGAAGTGGGAGGGCAGCTCCCATCATCTCTGGTGGTGCACCGTCGTGAGGTCTGATCTCATGGCCCTCGACAAGTCAGATGATATGAGCCGTTCACCCGCGCGCACATTTGGGGGTAGTTGCATATTTAGCCCCCTATTTTGTCCATTTCTTTTTGGTCATGTAACTTATTAATCAGTTTTAAGCTTTTGTGAAATTGCATGCGAACCTATACTTTTATTTAATATTGTATTTGGGTCCGTGCCACATCACCTCATGTGCCATCCCATGTGAGGTGGTGATTTTGCATTAAACCCTCACGGTTTTGTAATTTAAGTTTAATACCAAAAACTTTAATATTAGTGTACATTTTTTTGAGTAATTTGCATTGTAACCCCTAATTTTATCTTTAATTACAAAAATACCCTTCCTAGCTCATTAATTTTATGCTTGTATTTCATTTATTAAAAGTATCACCCGTGCTCAAGAGATTATGAAAAATCAGGGTTAAGTACCTATAATTTTATTTTTGCATTTTAGACATTAAAAAATATTTATTAAAAAATCAAAAGAGCACATTTTGGTCCTTGTTTGAATTAAAAATTATCGCACGCACGCACGCACAACGTCACCGTATTGATGAACAGAAAGACATATATTAGTATCTATTATGGATGTCTACTTGGTATATATCCATTGGCTAGGAGAGAAAGTCATTAATTGTTCCATCCTTACAAATATTTCTTGTAAAGATTCCGCCTTCGTTACTTTACTCGTGCATTGGGTCCGGAGACCCGTTCTCAAGATATGATTGTACACGATTGTCGTTGATGCATAATGCCGACGTTGTTTGTCCTGTAAGCAACTAAGAAAACCAACATGCACGAGAATTATTAATCGCTAAAACAAATTCGAGCTTGGGCAAGGAATAGTTTCAATATTCGTTGCCGTATCTTCTGATCATATCAGAGACATTATAACCAATGCTATTCTTTTCGGAATCATCTTTTGTTCCTCTAATTAGCTAAGAATGTTATATTCATCCTTAAATGTTCATATGGCAATGATGTATATGCTGACTTGTTTATTAATATATGTCTTAATCCGTTTCAGAATTTAACAATGCTAAGAAAAATTATCAATAAATAATTGTTGTTATATGATTCACTATCAGAGCTAATGTGATAATTGTTGTGAAAATAAAAATCAAGAAGTATATAATATTAACTTTTATACATTTAACAACGGATGATCTTACAATAACTAATATTAATTTATCCACTGCTTTAGGCAATTTTTGTTGCAGTGAAATGTTCAAAACATAGCGAAATCATATATAGTAAATGATAATTAATCTACAAATGTTGGAAGCAATTAATGTAGCAAATCTAATTAGATTGGAGATCTGAATTGACTCTTAAGCTCGAACCATATCAGGGCAAGACCAGATGCATGCAACCCTCCATCTCCTCTCTTTTTTTTCATACAAGAGCTTAGCGAGCGACTCACATACAAGCCCCCCAAAATTTTATCATTTGGATCTGCAGATTTGAACCCTAAATAGAGCTTGGCTCGAAAACCTTTTCGCGTTGAACTTCTGAGTTGAGCTAGACTTTTGTGTCGAACTCGAAATTTCTTGACACCCCTAAAGTTTTAACATAGATTTAATTTCAAAATGGGTATTCTCGATTAACCTCATGTTTCGATATGTTCATCTTCTTGTCTGTTGTACAACAGAGTGCTATAACATCGCACTACAACAGAATTGAGCTATAATGACGTTTTTTTTAAAATCCGTCACTAAATTGACCGTTGTTAAATATATAAAGACGATATTATTTATTGTGAAATGAGTTTTCGTAATCAAAATTGGCAACGAATATCAAATCTGTCGTTATATCATTAGCAACGGTCCATATAGCTACGCTTATCCTTTGCTATTTTTTTCAGATCAATTAATCATTGCTATTTTTTAGTTCAAAATTTAGCGATGATTAATTAGAAGTTTGAAAAATAGCAACGAATAAGCATCACTATTGGACCATTGCTAATGATATAATGATATATACGATATTCGTTGCTAATTTTGAGTACGAAAACTCATTTAGCTATGAATAATATCGTTGTTATATATTTAATGGCTAATTTAGTGACATATTTTTGAAAAAACGTCACTATGGCTAATTTTTTTAGTGTCGGGGAGCCGCTCGATCATGATGAAGCGACACATGCGATTTCGAGGTTGTGGTGGGCCTCTCCGTGCGTGCCACTCGATCATGATCGAGTGGCTCTCAGCTGTTACAACACCTCTCACGTGCATCAAAGGATCCGTGCCCTAGTGAAAACCCATGAAAGAAAAACTAAACTTGTGTATATACGCGTGTAAGATATTATCTAAACTAAAGCATATGATCTCATGATCTCTTCTTCACACACGACTCGATCGAAGACCAACAAAAAAAATTACAAAAGGAATAGCCTAATGATTTATGGCATTTAACTAAATCGGAAACCCTAATTTACATGCATGCAACCCCCACAAGAACAAACCCTAATTTCAGGCTCCACATAAACCTGTGAAGTCGAGGAAGCTGTTTACGTCAAACGCAGTAGCATATCGCCGCCGTAGATCGACGAGGAGCTCAGAGGCGAGCTCCTCGCCGTCTCTGGGAAGTGCAGCTCCAGCCCTGACCAGAGGTCCTCCGAATCTCTACAGTCCACACGATTGGCCGCCTCCTCATTGCTCTCTATCTTCAGTTCTACGGTTGTTGTGATCGCCGACTCCGGGCGAGGCGACGCCTCTCCGAGCTCCGGGAGGTGCTTGGTCTCGTCGGCAACGGAGGCGGGGACGGGCCTGCAGGTGTGTTGGCCAATGTAGGTGACGAGGAAGCTGGAGGGATCGTCCTCGCAGATCTGAACTTGCTTTATGGCTTGGCATGCCTTCGAGTACTTGTAGGTGCATCTGAAATAGTTCCTGCTTGAAATCCAACACATCAACTTAAATTACTGCATATTATTGTTACCGTTTTCATGAATTTCGTGATATTTGGATACATGTCAACCAATATGATGATGAGGAATTAGGGGAATGGATTGTTTGCTCCAATGGAGAGCCAACAGACTCTGTAGTACCTATTAAAGATCGAGCACTTTATGTGATTTTGCACGGTACAGGTCCACAAAAAGTGCAAAATCGCATGAACCCATCGATCAAGATTGAGCGGCTCAAATTAGTACTGCGGAGTCTGCTGGACTTCCCATCACAGCAGGCGATCCATTTCCGAGGAATTAATCACATTCGGATGTACCAATCAATCAGTTGACCATAGATCAATCAAAAGGACTGTAGATATTTACATCATATCATCAATATCCTCAATTCCTTCATGCGGTGACAGGACGAAGACTGGAGGAGTTGGGAAGACTGCAAGCCGAACTTCCGGACACATGGTGCATCTCTCAGGGTAGGGACCACTTTATCTGGGAAGGGGAAAGATTCTCAGTGAAAAGATCATACATGCTGCTCAGGGGGGAAGCAAACGATTTGGACCCAAACATAAAACAAGATATGAATATAATCTGGACGAGCAAGATCCCAGGCAGAGTTAAGGCTTTCTTGTGGTGCCTCAGAAGGGGTAGAATGTGCGACAAAGCAAGAAGGGGCAGGTTATTTGGCAATCCGGATACCATGTGCGATAGAGTTGGCACGCAGATGGAGGATGCAGAACATTTATTTTTTAAGTATCCTTGTCCGCACGGGTTTGGAATGATTTAAGGGTGCCGTGGATCATGCACGATGGTTCGATCGAATTTTGGAGGTCAATAAGGGCGGTAGGGATGAACTCAACGGACGACTGTACTTTGCCATTTGCAGCTCTGTGGGCCATCTGGGAAGGAAGGAATGACTTAATTTTTAAAAACCAAAGGTTTTACTCAGAAAATATAATCTCTCACTGTATGTCACTTTATCGTTTCTGGTCCACAAGGTAATTGTAACTCTCTACTTTTTTAATATATAATTATTTCTGGCGGTAAGTCCCATCTCGGGATTTCACCCTTTTTTCTCTCAAAAAAATCATCAATATCCACTAAAAAATTGAGCTATATATAGTGACAGTTTTTCAAAATCCGTCGCTAAATTAATCATTATTTATATATAACACTATAAGGAAAATAAGTTGTTGCTACAAAACTATGCCCACAGATGTGGAACTTGTGACCATGGAATTGGGCTCTAACCACAACACTTCATGGCATATAGCTGTAGCTACAAGTCTCGTCGCTAGAGTTCTTTGACCGCGAATATATCGTAGCCACTATAAGTAGTCACAGAAGTTGTCGTAACCACAATTATTACATCTACATCTTTGAAGACTTTGACCACAAAAGTGTAGCTACGAAAAATTAGTGGACACAATTTTCGTAGTCACAAGTTTCCGTAGCCACATTCTGTAACCACAACTCAATTTTCTTGCAGTATAACAACGATATTATTCGTTGCGACATGATTTTTTATACTCGAAATTTGCGACGAATATCATATATGTCGTTATATCATCAACAACAGCCCGCATAGTGACGCTTATTCATTACTATTTTTCAAATTTCTAATTAATCATCACTAAATTTGAAACTATAAAAATATCGACGATTAGCTGATATTTTGAAAAATAGCAACGGATAAACGTCGCTAGACGGATCGTTCCTAATGATAGAACGATATATTTGATATTCGTTGCTAATTTCGATTACGAAAACTCATTTCGCAACGAATAATATCGTCGTTATATATTTAACAACGGCTAATTTAGCGACAGATTTTGAAATAAAACGCCACTGTATCTCAAATTGGTTGTAGTGAACATTATGGAACCTTGAACTTAATTAGGCAATATTCGCATGTTTTTCCTCTGGTCTTTTGCAGTTTGGAGTAATATTTTTACATTAAAAACAATATGACAAAACGATAGTATTTAGTATGAAACAAGCATATGCTGTATATATCTCGAAGCAATTTGTCATAGATCTATCTATAAGCTATAAATGCACAAGAGGTCTCATAAAGATGCCAACTAATTCAACCAACCGAGACTAATTAATGGTGTCCCCTGACATTGTGAATAGTTCTCCATAAATTGTAAGAGGACACGCCAACAGCTATTTAAGTATTTAAGTATAAGGACAGCAGATGTTGACTGCATGAACAGCTATCCAATAATATGGAGATTTCTATGGCAACTGGCGACTGCCAATTCGATGATATTATAATAATAATAACTGT
The DNA here is from genome assembly GCA_037367405.1 of Ottelia alismoides. Classification (NCBI taxonomy): domain Eukaryota; kingdom Viridiplantae; phylum Streptophyta; class Magnoliopsida; order Alismatales; family Hydrocharitaceae; genus Ottelia; species Ottelia alismoides. The sequence continues at coordinate 152,599 of JAZKJV010000241.1, read as the reverse complement.
AATTAGTTTGATTACTTTAATCGAAACGGTGGAATATGGATGCAAATATAGGTATAATTATATTATTATCTATAATAAAACATGAACATATATTGATGGATATGAAAATTGTGTTACCATATTATTAAAAACGAATACGAATGTAAAATGAATATGTATCGGATACGAATAATAACAGAAATATTTTTGATAGATTAACAAAAATATACATGTTTAGTATGATTTGCACATAAAATAGATATACCAGACATATTATTTTTATAACAATTATCAATAATGGTGAATGCAATCATAAAATACTGTTATATACAGTTATAAATAAATATATTATTATACTTATGTAAAAAATAGATATATATATAGGTATATCCGAGCCCATCTGAGGGCTTGGACCATTTGGAGCAGCAGCTTGGTGATGGCCGACCAAGCGACTGAGGTAAAGGTGCTAAATGGTCGTTGCGACCACAATCACTCGAACTCGATCAATCAAGAAAAATAGACCACCATTAATATAAAATCAACTCGAAATCAACAGCGGTCTTGCTATTTTATTAACCTGGTATAGCGACCAGGGTCGAACTCAAGGAGCACGTAATGGCCTTGCGGCCTACGAAGTAGTCAAAAATCGAAGGAAAGAGAAGAAAAGGGGTATTTTGGTGGTTTTTAGGTTTTTATATTTTTTTGGATTTTTAATTAATTAAGAAACTAAGGAAAACAAGGAAACAAGAAATTCAACTATTTATTTAGTGTATCAAAACTCAAGCAAAATTCCAGAAAAAATATTTTTGTGTGTTTTATAATTTTTACTGTTTTTAATGAATTTTTGAGATTTTTCTGATGTTTATTTATTTTTTTTAAAAATCAAACAGTGAATGAAAAAGAAGGTACTGTCCAGCCGAGCTTGAGGGACTTGAATAAAATATCTAAAAGTCCCCAATAAGACTGGAGGTATTTTTCCTGTATAGAGAAGAAAACAAGGAAAATTTGAGCACCTAAATTATTATTTTTGGATTTTTAAATAATTTATTAGAATTTTTATGACTTTTTGAGTGTTTTTCAACATTTAGGTGTTTTAGATAATGAAAAATAGCCAAAATTGGCTAGAAAGTCAAGCAAGCAAAGACAAACAGTAAGTAATTTTTTGTAATTTTTAAATGAATTTTTAATATTTTTTTGTGATTTTTCAAATCAGACAGTGAAGAAAATACATGTTTTTGAATTTTTAAAAATATCAAACAGTGTCTAAAATGTCTTCAAAATTTATAGAAAATTTTACATCATGGCAGAAGCCATGTGTCCAATTTTCGTCAAATTTGGAGGTGATTTGCTATTTTATTCAAAAATAGAAAGAGGGTACTGTGCACACGGACCTAAGTGCTAATACCCGAAGTCCTGAGGGGTTTGGTGCAAAATTCCCAGGTAAACACGCGCGTCGCGCGTGCCTGAGGCACTCAGGGACCCAAATGTAAGAAAAACTACTTCCGAGGACTATTTGGTAACAGGTACCAAAAGTCCAGGGGGTAGTCTGCAAATAACCCAATAAAAAGCGCACATGCACAATTACAATACACACAAGGGTATAAATGCAATATCTCAAAAGTTTTCAGTCATTACTTAACAACTCAGAACTACAGGGCATAGAATGCAAAAAGCCCAGCAAATCACGTGTCGAAGCACGTGCTACATAACACACAGGGGCATAAATGCAACCTAAATAAAGAGCAGGGTCCTCTATGCAAATATCCAAACTGAAATAAACTACCTAAAATATTTACAGGACTCAATAGTAAAGACAAAACAAGATGGGGCCTAAGTGATATTTACCCCTTTA
>JAZKJV010000241.1:0-150668 GCA_037367405.1 Ottelia alismoides | reverse complement strand
TCTTTCCGGACATGGCGAAATGAAATCGAAATCCGAAATTTAAGGCATTGATTTCTTGTGGTTCCTCTCTACTGCAAGGAGTACGTACGACTATGTAAAGGCTAGGTTGTCAGCAACCTTCAAAATCTTGTAATTGTAAGTATTTGCCACCTATCAGGTTGGATATAGATTGTGCTTGTGATTCGAATGCTATGCAGTTTCTTGGTGTTAGTTGATTTGTTTGTGTCTTGTATATCTTTTATAATCACAAGCTTTACAATGCATCTATTAGACGTACATGTTACAAAGATTTGTCTTTATGAGTGTATGTATGCCTTATTTTACTCCAAAATGTAAATATTTTTCTATTTTAAAAGAATTTTGGTTAGATACAAGTTCTAAGCTATCATTTCAATATTTAATCTCTTACATGAGGGCTATCTTTTACTTTTTAATGGATTGGGGCGAACATCGCTGAGTGCTTCCCCCTTTTTTTGAGCGTCAAAAAAAATGAGGGCTACCTTTTTGCTAGTACTCTTTGTTGGCCAATATTTTTCTTTGTTATTATTGCATGTGTCACCATTCTCTTCCTATTCAAGACGTGAACCTAATGAGTTCTAATTTTTGGTTCCAAATCTGAGTGTTGATTTAGAGCAGTATACTATTTTTGACGGTTGGAGTGATTGGATGGAAATTTAATGCAACATATCATGTTAATATCTTACTATTTGCAAAAAAAACTGTGTAGTTCTATCTCATTTATTGAGTTAAAAAATATTAGAAATCTTAATTTAGAAAAAAAGGATTTTTATCAGTTGTGTCCCTCTAAGATATCGCAATTTCGTTTATGCCCCTGTCTTTTTGGTAATATCAATTGTGCCCCTCACTTCTTCTCCGTTATCACTAGTGCCCTTCCGTCAGATTGACCGTCAAAAAATTGAAATAACCATGGTTTATTCAAACCATGGTGTGGTTAAGAAGGGTATTATGGTCAGAATAAAATCAGGGGTCAATATGGGGAGGATGGAGCAGAGCATGATGTTGGAGAGGTTGGGTCGGGGAAGAGGGGCAAAGGAGGAGCTCGGGGCGGAGCTCGAGGCTGGAAGGGGCCAAGTCAGGTAGGAGGGGCGGGTTGGGGAGGAGGGGCACGTGCACGTGGAAGGCTACCGCTGGAGGGTAGAACCCGTGTGCAGAGCGACTGGCGGCCGCTCGTAGGAGGTAAAGAGCATGTCGAGGGGGGCCCAGAGGGCGGGGCGGGCGGGGAGCAGGGGGAGGTGCGGGGCAGGGGGAGGGGGAGGCCCAGGGGGCAGGGCGGCGGGGAGCAGGGGGAGGCGCGGGGCAGAGGAGGGGGAGGCCCAGGGACGGGGGCGGCGGGGAGCAGGGGGCGGCGCGGGGCAGGGAGAGGCCCAGGGGGCGGGGAGCAGGGGGAGGCGCAGGGCAGGGGGGAGGTCCAGGGGACAGGGGCGGCGGGGAGCAGGTGGAGGCGCGGGGCAGGGGGAGAGGGAGGCCTAGGGGGCAGGGGCGGCGGGGAGCAGGTGGAGGCGCGGGGTAAGGGGAGTCCCAGGGGGCGGGGACGGTAGGGAGCAGGGGGCATGGAGGAGCCGGAGCGGAGGTGTGAGGGCCGGGGAAGAGCTCGGGGCGGAGGGATGGGCTGAGGGCTATCGGGAGGAGCCGTTGGAGGAGCAGGTGGCTGGGAGAAGAAAGAGAAGGGGGAGGAAGAGGATAGGGGAGGAAGAAGAAGAAGAAGAGTTGGATATTTCAGTCCATTTTTTCCAATTAATTCTACTTGTGTCCTTGAAGTTAACGTCCGTTTGTATTAGGGATGACGGAAACTGATGCCAAATCGGATTTGGCGCGATGTTGAAAATAAATTTTGACGGTGGATTCTCGGTGGTAAAAGAAATAGAGGGGTTGAGAAGAGAACTCGTCGGGAACACGAGGGGATGGAGAGGAGAAGGCGTGTAGACCACGGCAAGGGAGAAGGAGAGGGAGAGGAGATAAAGAGTAAATCTCAAATTTTCATCAAAGTGAACTGCCTAAAACAATGGAACATCATCCCTTTATATAGGAGGGATGGGATTACAAAAATAGAAATCAAATTCAAATTCAAAACAAACTTATCCTAATTTGACTCTAACCGACTAATTACGAAATTCAAATCTCTAACTAATTAATTGAGATCACACGCGATCTCTTTATTTAAAATAAAAATACGACGACTCAAATAAACGTAAATAAAATTAACAGATAAAATTAAATAAATATGCGGCCCTATATTTCTGTTCCACGCAGCATCAACTCTCCTCCGCTTTTAAAAATTCGTCTCCCGACGAATTGCTTGATCTTCGAGGTGTCGTTGGAGGATTCGATCCTTGAAATTGTAGCTTGCAATTCCTTCAGATAGATCTTTTCAACGTTACGTTTGTAGTTCTTTCCAATGGAAGGTTTCTCTGCAATCTTCGTACCCCTTCATTTAAACGAATTTTAGGGGGTTGGACGGCTATGCGAATTTTCCAAATTAACTTCCAATCCCACAATTCATGGGATTCGATCCCCTTAGAGATCGGGCCTCTTGTTAGGGTTCTCCCTTTCTTCCCGCGCAAGCTACACGGACAGTGGGGGCTACGGTAGCGGCTAGGCGGCGAGTGTGCAGGCGGTACGTGTGATCTCGAGGCCCGCAAAGGTAGCGAGATGGACAGCGGGTGGTGGGGGTGCTTGGCGGAAGTAGGGGTGGTGGCGTAGAAGAGGCAGAAAAGGTGGTATGGGGGCCGAGGCGGCGGAGGAGGGGAGGTATTAAAGGGGGTTTGCTCCGCAGGTGGTACGAAGGCGGCGGGAGGGGAAAGGGAAGAGGGGATGTCTCCGTTGCAAGGCCGAGATGGAGGGGAGGCGCGTGAAGTTACGGAAGGGGGTATGCGCATTGTGGTATGGCAAGGGGGAGGATGGGGACCTGGGGGGTGTTGGAGGAATGGAATAGGAGTGTCGGTGAGGCGGGAGGAGGAGAGGGTGGGGCAAGGGGGTTCGTCGAGGAGGTGTGGGTGGCGGCGGACTGGGGGTGGCGTTTGACTGGGGCGATGCGGCGAGAGTCGGGAAGGCCTGGGTAGGTGTCGGCAGGGCTGGGGGCTTGGCTGGGGCCGCAGGAGCTGCGAGAAGGGGGCCCGAGGGTGCGGGGATGACAAGGCTGGGCTGCAGCGGGGCTGGAACTGTTGTCGAGGGCGATATCGTCGATGGTGGCTGATTTGAAGCGGCCTGGACTGCGAGCAGTTCGTCGTTGTCGACGAGTTTTTCTTCCTCACAAGTCTGGATAACGGCTTCGGTAGTGGACAACTTTGATAGGGCGGCGCACATAGCCTGGAACTCAGCCACTAGATCTCGACATTTGGCACGTCGTGCGTCCATGTCCTGGTTGTAAGCTTCTTCAGCTTGTCTTCTCCACTCCGACGAAGGATGGAGTTTCGTCGCATGTCGGCGCGAGTGTCTGAACGGATCGTCAGATCGTGAGGACGATCTGTAGGCCATGTTCCGATACCGATTGATGTAAATCGGATTTGGCGCGATGTTGAAAATAATTTTTAACGGTGGATTCTTGGTGGTAGAAGAAATAGAGGGGTTGAGAAGAGAACTCGTCGGGAACACGAGGAGATGGAGAGGAGAAGACGTGTAGATCACGGCAAGGGAGAAGGAGAGGGAGAGGAGATAGAGAGTAAATCTCAAATTTTCATCAAACTGAACTTCCTAAAACAATGGACCAGCATCCCTTTATATAGAAGGGATGAGATTACAAAATAAGAAATCAAATTCAAATTCAAAACAAACTTATCCTAATTTGACTCTAACCGACTAATTACGAAATTCAAATCTCTAACTAATTAATTGAGATCACACGCGATCTCTTTATTTAAAATAAAAATACGACGACTCAAATAAACATAAATAAAATTAACAGATAAAATTAAATAAATATGCGGCCCTATATTTCTGTTCCACGTTGCATCAGCAGATTGGATTTGCGTTGACGGCGAAAATAATTTTGATGGTGGGATTTTGGTGGAAGAAGATGGAGGGGTTGAGAAGAAGAATGCTCGTCGGGAACACGAGGGATTAGGGGAGGAGAACGTGAAGATCACACGGGGAGAGAGAGAAATTAGAGAGAGGGAGATAAATCTCAAATTTGTAATCAACTGAACTGTCTCAAACAAAAGACCTTCATCCCTTTATATATGAGGGATGAGTTTACAAAAATAGAAATCAAATTCAAATTCAAATTCAACTAATTATCCTAAATTGACTCTAACCGTCTAACCGACTAATTTGAAATTCAAATCTCTAATTAATTGAGATCACAGGCGATCCCATTTATTTAATTAAAAATACGACGACTCAAATATACGTAAATAAAATTAGCGGATAAATATGTGGCCCTATATTTCTGTTCTACGCTGCATCAACTCTCCTCCGCTTTTTAAAAATTCGGCTCCCGACGAATTGCTTGATCTTCGATGTGCCGTTGGAGAATTCGATCCTTGAAATTGTAGCTTGCAATTCCTCCAATCAGATCTTTTTCAACGTTACGTTTGTAGTCTTTTTCAATTGAAGGGCGTCTCTGCAAATATTCTACCTCTTCACTTAAAAACTCATAAGTTAACTTTCCCACTTGGCATGTTGGATAAAATATCATTGAAGGGGGGTTCCCTTGAAATATTTCCAAAATATTCCTTTACTCCTATTGTCAGGGGACCCGGTTGAGTAAATGCCCTCAATTTTCGATAGGGTTCGGTTCTTCTTAAGCTCGAGGTGGCCGCATGAAGGGAGCATGGGGCGGCGGCGCGTGGTCGCTGCTGGCAGGCGGCCACCAATGGCATTCCAACAGCGGCGGTGGTTCTCGGACCAGCACAGCCTTCGGAACAGAGAACAGCGTTGGGAAGACGTTGGGGGCACGCCAGCGGCCATATGGAGGGACGAGGCGACGATGGTTGAAGGCCTGAAGTGGACAGCGCGGGAGATGGTTGGTGGACGGTGCGGAAGAGGCCCGAGGGGTTGCGGGTGCGTGTGCAGCGGGAGGGGCCGTTGGGGCCGCGAGGGTAGCCAGCCTTGGGACGGGGTGAGTCGCAAGGGATGTGGGATTGGCGGAGGGAGGAATTTTTGGTGGTGCGGGGGTGGCGGCATGAGGGGGCGAAGGTAGGGGAATTGCTGGCGAGGGCCCGAGGAATGGAGTTGTACCTCAGGGGGGCGGGAGGGGTTGGGGGTTGTGGCGGGAGGTGATGTTGGGGAAGGGAAATGTGTCGTGGGGGTTGCAGGGGTGACGGAAGGGGTTGGGGGCTGTGGCGGTGAGGGTGCAGTGTGCAGGGGAGGGGCCATGGGCGTGGGAGGGGTTGGCGACAGGGGTGGGGCAGGGAAGGTCTGAGAGAGGGCCGCGGATGGGTCGTAGGTTGATACGGATTGGATTTGCGTTGACGGCGAAAATAATTTTGATGGTGGGATTTTGGTGGAAGAAGATGGAGGGGTTGAGAAGAAGAATGCTCGTCGGGAACACGAGGGATTAGGGGAGGAGAACGTGAAGATCACGCGGGGAGAGAGAGGGAGATAAATCTCAAATTTGTAATCAACTGAACTGTCTAAAACAAAAGACCTTCATCCCTTTATATAGGAGGGATGAGTTTACAAAAATAGAAATCAAATTCAAATTCAACTAATTATCCTAAATTGACTCTAACCGTCTAACCGACTAATTTAAAATTCAAATCTCTAACTAATTGAGATCACAAGGCGATCATATTTATTTAATTAAAAATACAACTCAAATAAACGTAAATAAAATTAGCGGATAAATATGCGACCCTATATTTCTGTTCCACGCTACATCAGAAATTAACCCGAGGGGCACAAGTGATAGAATGGGAAGAAGTGAGGGGCACAACTGATATTACCAAAAAAGATAGGGGCATAACTGAATTGCGATATCTCATAGGGGCACAACTGATAAAAACCCTAGAAAAAATGTGTTTTCAAGTAATTCTCTTATTTCCAACCATTTCACCAAAATCCCACCAAAACTCTCTTTCCAAGCTTACGGAAACGAAATCGAAACCCGACATTTAAAGCTTTTCTAAAAAAGGCCTCAGGTCTCAACAACATGGGAACACTTGGAACGCCTCCTCAAACTCCGTTGACATCACAAACATGGCTTTAAAAAACACACCTCGAGGCGTCGATGCTACAGCCTCAGTCTAGAGATCCGATGTATAAGCCTCACAGACCCAAGGTGGTGAGGCAGTACCGAGGCGCATCCTCGGTGTATTGTGCATTTTTAGCAAATAAATGATAAACTATACAAAAATATACGTTAACAAGAATGTTAAAGCTATAAAGCATATATTAGTTACAAACTTACAAGTCACAATCATAATATATAATGTTATTGGTCACATCTCTAGTAATAAAATAAACCTCATATCTTGAGTGAATATTGTATGTTAAGTAGTACACATATATGTTAATCGCATTCCTTCATATATATATATATATATATATTAGTCACAAGACTCAAAAAATGCATGATAGTATCATTATATGTTTAGCCGACCCTACTTGCCTACTTAATGTGGGAAAAGGTCTTATTGTATCATTATATGTTAGTCCCGAATATATTATTTCATAATTGTATATTATACATTTATATTACAACTATCATTGCAACAAAGAAATAATGTAAGTGTACAGTAATTGTTTCCAATTAGTATGAACAAATTTTATATCAACAAATGTCAATTGCTTGTATCACTAAAACGCGTATGGTATAAGTTCAAGAGACTGTATATATTGTAAGAATATTAGGAACTCACATGTTTACAATATAATATTACATAATCACATATTTAAGGTAGCATATATAGTTAATATGGTTTATTGTGTACATCTATTCAATTTGAAAATACATAAATTTTGGATTTATGATGATATATTTTGTGGATATTTGAAGTTTATGATTTATAAACAATATAATTATGTTTTATAGTAGTTTTTATATATATTTTCTCCATACACTGAGTCGTACGCCTCGACCGCATGGCTTATACCTCGTCTCAATAATAGAAAACCATCTCAATCCGCCTCGCGTTTTTTAAAGCCTTGATCATGGACTTTTGATCCTCGAAATATCCCCAAAGCTAATCAATGTCAAAGTCACATTGGAATCTCTTGGACAAACACAAGGTAATGCTAACTTCTTCCATCATCCTCAAATACTCCCATGGCTCTAGTGTTATCCCCTTATTGTTAGAGTACGCGTCATATATAGAGATGGGTAATTGCATGAAAATGAGGTTCTCATGTGGGAACCCTAAATAGAAGCCCAAGTGGGCCACCGTAATTAAAAAAGAAGAGGGGTTGCCTGCTTCAGGCCCATGTTGGGCCGATGAAAAAAAAAGAGGGGGGATATATTTTGGGCCCAACTCTGGGCCGAAGCATTAAAAAAATATTAGGGCTACTACTGTTTAGGCCTATGTAAAAAAACAGAGATACATAACAATAAAAAAGGGAGATCAATATTTATTTTGAGCCGAGTTGGGGATCGAAGTGATTTCAAGCCCATTAGGCCACAATCAATTTTTTTAGAAAGAGTTATTATACAAAAACCCGTACGGAAAAAAGAGAAGAGAAGAAAGTCAAAAAAATGGTGGCTTTAAAAAATATTATTTGATTGATTTTTCTTTCTCCTCATCTTCATGTCTTCTCCCAACTTGATCGATGCCATCTATTTCGACCAGTATGGGAGAAAAGAGGAGTATTATGCAAAGTTCTACATGTCAAATTTCATATTCTACAAGTTGTCAGATTCAGACTCTACATATTATTTCTGAGTCTATTGTTCAAGGCGCACAGGTATGCATTCATCGTTTGAGAGGTCCCCATACTTGATCTGATCGGCATAGGGTTTTCATGTGAACCATAGGGACTACAGAGTAGAGATCTCATTCTCTGAGCCATTGTGGGCATAGGGCAAGGCCTTAAATGTCGGTTTCGGTCACCATTTTGGTATCGACCAAAACAGAATTTCGATGGAATTTCGGTGGAATTTCGACCGAAATTTCAGTCATTTCGGTCATTTTTTGTACTAGGACCCCCATATTTCGGTCATTTCGGTCATTTCGGTCGAATTTCGATTTCGACCGGATATCGATATTCGACAGAAATTCGACCGAATTTCGCCGGAATTTGAGGCCATGGCATAGGGTTTTCATGGGGTTTCATAGGGACTCCAGAGTAGAGATCCCATTCTCAGAGCCAGTATTGGAGAGCCACGGTTCTCCAATAAGGAGACTTTCAGACTCCACTCTCCAACGATTGTAGACTCCGAGGAGGATGTTTCTATGACTTTTTCCAGTTTGACCCTTCAGAGAGATGGAGCAATTATGGGCCAGAGTTCTCCATGTAGAGACTCATTCCAGCTTCAATGACTCTCTCACCGGCATGGCATGAGAAGCAACGTCCTCAACATGCAGCCAACAAAGTTTGCATTGAGTTGATATTGTCCGTGGTGTCTTATATTATGAGTGAGCAACTTCTTTCTATTTGTCCAAACTTCGCATTGCTTGCTCCAGCTTGAGGGGGAGTGCTAGAGTATGCGTCATATGTAGAGATGAGTTACCACATCCACACGTTTAGTTTCGCATCTATTATTAGTGGGACTCCAATGTGCCTATGGGGTTGTATAAGAAGCCCATGGGGCCACGCCCATTGTATCAGATGAGAGAAAGCAATACATAATACCTGGCCCTTAAAAGCCTTCTCCTGTGGTTTCATCCCGCTTCTTATGGAGTAGGGTTCCATGTTATATCCGGGTGTTCTTCCACTGTTCTTTATTTCTTTATCTCTGATACGCTTCCGCATTATCTTTTTCTACACTCATCAGTAAGATCATACGCCTAAATAACCCAAACCTGCAAGCCATCCTCCTTTCCCCTGGGTTGAAATGATAATGCCCAACTTCCCTCCTAGAAGTTATGTTGAAAAGGTCTTCCTTCCGCCCCCACATTGCCGACTATATTCCAATCCTACAGCCACCAGCTTCATGAGACACACATGTTAGCTTCTCCAATATGCCTTGGCATACCCCTGTCACACATGACACATCCCCAAATGTGATTTTTGCACTATGACAATATTAGCTACCCCTCGAGCACATTTCTTCCAAGGATCTCTTTCCCACCCCCCACTTTCAAACACCCACATTCAATGAGAGGATCCCCATCATCGTCCCTCGTGATCCCCACAACAAACTGCCTCCATTGCGCCAATCACCCTCTTATCCTTAGCTATCCCAGCCCTTTTCTAATTTTAGTTCGCCTCTCCCACCTGAGGTAACCTCCCATCGATCATCACCCTTAGCATCCACCTCTTTCCCCACTTCATGTATGGGTTCTCGATCTGGTTATACCACCCAATAGCTCATCATTGTGTTCAACTTATGCTCGTTTTCTTTGTTGCACAGTGGGTACCAACCCATACCTCAATATCCACCACTCACCCCCTAGCAATCCCCAACTTTTCGTAGCTTATCATATCTCTCACCACATCAATGGGACATTCCACCTCTAATCACCCACAGGCCCGCATTACATATCCATATGGCAGATATCAGGTTTATATGTATATATGACAACAAATATTATAAATAAAATAGCACAATAACCAAGAAAGGTACAGCAGAGGAGCTACTGCTGACAGTGAGAGTAGTTTCCAGCCTTGTAAAAATAAAGAAATGAACTCTGTGACAAAGGCAATAATTGCATGACAGAAATTATAAAATAAGCTGGCTGGAATTCAGTCACCACCCGTAGCAGACTTGGACCATGCTAGAACTGAAACTTCCGAATGAAATAAATCAACAAAATAAAGGGAACCGTACAGAATCTGGGAATAGATCACAGATTATATTCAATTAAATGAAACGGACTTTGACTCTGGAACTACAACAGAGTTCTAATAATTTGACCAGGTTCATTTATATTTCCATTTCCAAAAGTAGGGCCCAAAAATAAACCTGGAATCCAATAGAAAAGTAAACGAGATACAACCAGAAATAACCATTCCATTCTGGAAATTGAAAGGAACTTATAGAACAGAGACCTTTGCTACATAAGCGATTGGAGTAAAATGGTAACAGACTTTCACTAAACACTAGACATGAACTAAAGAAATTAGCCAACCCAGGACTTATACATGAACTGTGAGGGAGGAGGGCTGTAGCAGTGGAGGTTAGGTTAGTGGTGTATGACGTGGCCGGCAGAGGTGGTAGATGTGGTGGTAGATTTGATATGTGAATGCAGGTGACTGCTGGAGTGAAAAGGTGTGTGTGGCACAGAAGAGGAGCACTGGGGTGAAGGAGGTCGGGGAAGGTGAGGGAAAGTTGCAGGGCTGCTGGAATAGGGAGCTGAGAAAGGAGAGGATACGGGAGTTAAGAAAAGAGAGAAGGCTGGAGCTGGGAAAAGAGAGAAGGCTGGGAAAAGAGGATAGGAGCTGAGAAAAAGGGAAAAGAAGACCAGGGGTTAAGAAAGAGAGGAAGGGGAGAGGTGATATGCACGCATGGTCTCAAATTTCAGCGAAATTTGGTCGAATTTCTGTCGAATATCGATATCCAGTCGAAACCTAAATTCGACCGAAAAGACCGAAATATGGGGGTCCTAGTACAGAAAATGACCGAAATGACCGAAATTTCGGTCGAAATTCCACCGAAATTCCATCGAAATTCTGTTTTGGTCGATACCGAAATGGTGACCGAAACCGACATTTATAGGTTTCTTTCTTCTTCAGATATGCCCTCTCTTGTTGCCTCCTTCCTTTTTTTATACAAGCACTTCTCCACAGAAGATAAAACACATTTCGGTGCAAATACAAGAGTTCCTCTCACCCGAACAAGGGGCATTTCCCAAACTTGAGGCCAAACTAAAAAAAGGAAAAATTACATAACAAGTCTCGGGACTTCATGAATTAAAAGAAGACCCTTAGAATTTCTCTTTTATGCTGAAACTGCATGTAACTCTCCCTATTTTGACCTGGCTGCATCAAAAGGCATGAAGAGGCTTCCTCCAGTGACAAATAGATGTCGTCAATGAAGTCTTAGAAATGCAAGAATTTCAGTCTAGCTGGAGGATTGGTCGATGAAGAGTATGGCGGGAGATCATTTTCCAAAGATGTTTGCTTTTATCTACTGCTCAAGCTCTAAAGTGCAATGTCGATGTGTGAACCCGAGGGAGGTGAAGCGTGGTTCCCAAACTTTAAAGCATTTGCATTTTAACCATAATGTACATGGGTTTCTGAACATGTTAAATATGTAAAGTGGGTTACCCCTAGCCCAGGGTGAGGAATCCTTAGGAGTGATGGGAGGAAATTTTCAAGGTTAAGGCAGCAGGTGATGTCCAAGAGACCATCTGCAAGTCTTGGTATGAAAATTTCACATTGGGACTTCAAATAATTCAATCGGCAAACATTCTTTTATTCACTTAGTCGACAAAGAAACCAATGAAGATGTGGCTGTCGCGGAGGAGTTGGTTGATGGCCAATGCCTACATGAGCGCTGGTGGGGTACCCATGTCATGTGCACTCTACAATGATGATCATGAGGAAGTGGATCATTTTTTTCTTATTATGCCCCTTTGCTAATTACGTGTAAATTGAGACTGGCACAGTCGGGTTTGATATTTCTAACATCAATGTCATTTGGTGTGTTCGGGTCAGTTTCAGCGCACACAGCAGTTCTGATTTATAAAAGGAAATGGGATCAAGCACTACCTCCGGCGATCATGTGACCATTATGACTGCAATGAAGAGTCAAAGTTCAAAGAAAAAGATGGTGTGTGGAGAATGCTGCCCATTGTGCTAAAAAGATGTGCTCATCATGGTTGACTACCTGTAATTGCCCAGTTGAACTTATATGCACAGTAGACTCTGCATTAATATATAATTAACAATACTTTGAATATTACCAACATCTTCAGGCTTATTAAAAAATAATTAAACACAGCCGTGATACAAAAGTCGTGCCCTTTTGTCCTCATTCTTATTAAGGATGTGGTAGTATGTACAGTTGCAAGACTTGGAGTACCTTCGCAGTGAGTATAACCATCACCCACAAACTTTACACCTTGGACCACGGGGCACTCACAGACACGTCCACGGAAAGTATCCTGCATCAAGAAAATTTGTTAAAATGATTTGTTAAGAAGGCATAGCAACACAAAAGCTACACAGCACAGTCTTGGACAAAAGGCTTTCACACAAGACCTTGCATGCAGTGATATTTGCAGCTTTATCTTGCCAGCATCCACCATTGTTTTCCAGGCATTCATTTGTTTCTACATCTGGCAAGACATGACCGGTTTTAGCAACAGTTATAGTTAATGAATGTATCATATAAAGCCGAGCACACGGACCTTCACTCAAGCAGACAGATGGCTCGGTCGTCTCTTTAAAGCCAGCACAAATTGCTTTTAGGACTGCACCTTTGTCTAACTTCCCTATACAACTCACAAAAGTAGGTATTACAGATAAACCAAGTCATGCAACGTGCAGCAACAGATTATCTAATAGTTAGCAAAGAGACTTGAAAGAGAGGCTCGTTGGCATTGTATCCAATTGTTCATCTCCTCCAAATTTTTACAACATTAGATGTGGAGTTATTTTTGGGGACCATTGGTTGGTTCAAAACTTGGACAAATTAATGGACCATCTGGAGGTTGAATTGCAGTTCCTTAAGTCGGTGTGATTTTGATGCAAAGCAGGCCATCCGAGTCTAAACAAAATGATAGAGATCCACATGTAATTACCACTTTAGTGTTTTCATATAAACACTCACAAACCTCGATATTGTCTATTATTGATGACAAGGGTTGGCAAGATGGTCACATCTCCTCGAGCATCTTTGCCAATCTGGATATCAGAATACTTATAAAATTAGTCACTATAATAAGCAAACTTATGGTTAACACTGAAACAATTATATGTAATACAAGATTAAAAAACTTGACCTGGGCATCTTGTTCTGCCTTAAGCACAGGATTTTCTTTGTCTGCATCCGGATCCCCCATACACTTATTAATCTCCTTGAGATCAACACCTGTTATATTATTATGCCAAGGAGCCCATAGAAATGAGGTCAGAAATAAAATTATATTTCTTTAAGAACTGAAAATAGAATCAACTTAGAACAAATGCAGTACATAAATGCATTTACCTAAAGATTTTATCACTCCCTCAGCACACTCCTTCGTGTACTTTTTTTCTTTCATGGGGCATCTAATTGCAAAATCTGTGACATAGTCCCACCAAATCCATGGCTTGCTACTTTCATTGGCAACTTTATAGAGACAAACCTGACGTAGGTTTTGTAGTACAACATCCTTTCCATCATAACCACGACTAAAATCCTGCTCGGGATCAGGTGCACAGTATCTCCCATGGTTGATACACTGTGATTTACACTGTTTACTCAAGATAAAAGCTTCAGGGCAATACCATGTAATGTAATGAGGCGTGAATTGAGTGTATCCTTTTTTTTCAAGTATCTGAGCAGCTCCTTTAAAATTCTTCACAAAATCAATCTGACTATCACACTTCTGGCCACACTCGTCATTGCTGTTAGTCCAAAATTCATATTCCACACGCTCATCTGGGTGAGGAAGTGACTCCCTCCAGTCCAGATTGACATTAACCATTTCTCCATTCTGCAGTGCCTTCTTGAGACTATCACCAAGGGTCTTGCTGATAAGAGCCGATGGAATCGTAATATTCTGTATGTAATCTGCAGAAGCTTTCTCCTCCTCCGGAGTATCCATCGTTATCAGCGGTTCAATCTTGTCGTCTGCAACAAGTACTGCGGCAGCTCCTGCTTTTTGAGCATTCCAGGCCTTGCCTGTGAAGTAGCAATCTACATCAACCCGTAAATATGGTCAGGAACAATTTTTCCAGCATAGAATACACCAAAAAGCAATCTCCGTAGTCCATACACCCAATTGCGAGTCAAAGCACTTCACTGCGATATGATACTCAAATTGGAAAAGGGCATATGGTATAGTCAGAAAACGAAGGCAAGGACATGTTAAAGCGCTTCTTTAATTATAAAAAAATAAGATTTCCACTTATTTCGCCATATTACAAAACCTTATAAGATAAAAAACTATTCAGAAACATCACTTCCTCATCCAAAACTCTTGGCTATGGTGAAAAACTTTAAGGGAAAATAGCTGGCCAAATCATCACATTCAATGCAATAAAGTCTAACAAAAAATCACATTGACTTGCGACTACCTATTCCTCCCGAAACCAAAGACCTATTCCTCCCGAAATCAAACATGCCCACAATATCTTCCTTGCAGTGAACCTAACCAAGCATGAAAAGGACCCATTACAAAGAATCATCAAAGTCAAGCTTTTTTAAAAAATCGTGATCAAACAGCAACGCGTGCACAGCCACATAATAGCTCCGTGATCACATCCTCATAACTACGCTGACTTCAAACAATCAACATCCCATGCAACAACATGCAACTCAACAAGCTCGCTTCCAAAAGGCATATTAACGAACACATAGGGAGCATGCAAAAACAGACCTCCTCTATCAACAAGAAGGAACGTCGGGAAGCCCCCAGGTTTAGCCTTAAACGAGATATCAAATTCATCGAAACCCTTGCAACCCTTCCTGTTGGCTTTTGGGTACACCACAATTCCAACGAGCGTCCCACCATACTGAGGGACACCAAAGTTCCCGATCGCACACTCGTAAGTGTCCTTCAACGAATCCGGCGACGTCACCTTCAAGCTGTTCTTCTCCACCACGAATCTGCCCAAGCAGCTCCCCCACAGGAACAAAACCCAGACGCAAAACCCTAGCGTTCCCTTCATCTGGGCGCCGACAACTAGATCTGGAAGGAATCCCTGCGTGGAAACGATCAAAGATCGCATATTTCTTATGTGGGTAAACTTATATTGCAAAATAGTATTTCGGAAACGCAGAATATTGACCTAATTCGCGCCAAGCACGGATGAGGGAAAGTGCTCCAGATCGAGAAATTGAGAGAAAAAGGTGGGATTTTGACCGAAAATCTGGATGAATTTGGGCTATGGATCGGTGGACGAGGATAGGAAGAAGCCAAAGATCGGCGTTTGCGTGGGGAATCTCGATCCCGTCTTTAGATTTTGGTTCGAAGAACAACACCTGGAGTGAGGTTGATGGAGCTTCCTGACAAATATAATAGCCGCGCGAGATGGAAAGGATAATCGCGAGTAGCGTATGTACTAAGTAATAATGGGTAACATGGTGTTCTTGCATTTACACCCCTTTACTTTTTCCATTAACAGAATTCTAAGTTAGAGGATGGATCCTCTGTTGTAACGCAAGGATCCGTCTGATGGGGATCGGACGACCCTCATAGGGGGTTGCGGATTTTCAGCTCCTGATAATGATCGTTCGATCTTCATCGGACGGATCTCTGCGTTACAACACCTGATGTATTACAACAGGAGATATGTCTTGTCTAAGTTAACGCAAGTATTATGTGAATTTTATACACGTCAGAGGTACATAGGAAACATGTTAGAATTATACGTGATAAAGGAGAGTAATCTAGGTGTAATCTCGCAACCAAGCATACCAACTCCTGGACCGACTAATAAGTATGCATCAGTCCATGTTCGCAGTTAGACTGCTCACATGCAACGTTTTCTCTACAGTAGAAGCAGATGCTTTGGCGTTTAGAAGTACGGGGGACATCTAGAGGAAGAAAAAGGCGGCGAGTCGCGAAAGGTCCCATTTCTTTCGAGGAATTCCGACATCATCCAAATAGTCGAAAGCTTATGTTCATGCCATGTTCGTTTGGAGAATAAGCATTGTAATAGGGGGTCGATTCCCCGCCCGACGCAGTTCATAAGAGTACGGCTATTCACATCCACATAGAATTATTTCACCTTATTCTACCCTTGATCACATCTTTATTCTACCTTACATACATTTATTCCACTTTATTCCCCTTATTCTTAACTTTCCAGCTGAGCAGAGAATAAATCCTTATTCTCCTTATTTCACGTCCTTATTCATACTTATTCCCGAACCGAACACCTTCTTAAAAAACAAACAACAAAGAAGATCTACGTGAAGGCATATATCACGAGGACAAAACTACGACCATGGTAAAATGGTGATTAATTACGTTGGTATCTTATTTCTTATCATCAACCAGCTTGCCGATAAAACAGAGCAATATATAGCTAGGGATAGTCACGTAATAAAATTTCCATGAGGGAGGGATTCTCAAGTTAAATTTATTACGTGGGTATCTATATAAAAGACCTAATTAAAAATAGTAATAATACCATAGACGCATCAAAAACGTGGCGGATGCCCCTCGACGTGGATCAGGGTTTGCAAATTTACCATGGTCTCTTTGATAAATATTTCCTTCTCATATATTGGGAAGACATTTTTTTAGGGTAAAATGGGGCTACCCCCGTGGGGAGAGCTAACTTGGATCCCCGCATCATTTCATCCTTTTTTTATTTTTTTTTCGAAATTTCTTCCGAGGATTTTCATCAATATATCCCTATATTATTTCATTCAAATTTTACGTGAAACATAGACTCCTTCGGCCTCCATCCATAAGGATCGTTTTTAGCAATTCTATTACCGTTAAAAAATGACTGTCTGGAGGGAGGCCGTACGAGTCTATGTTTCGTACGAAATTTTAATAGCATAATAGGATATAGTGATGAATATTCACGGAAGAAATTTTCAAAAAAAATAAAAAAACCGGATGAAATGGGACGGGGGGAGCCAAGTTAGCTCCCCCAAGGGGCAGCCACATTTAACCCATTTTTTACGGGGTTTAATGGGACTATCGTATTAGAGAGCTAACTTGGCTTCGGTATCCTTTTTTTTCTTAAGATTTTTTCGGTATTTTTTTTATAAAATAAAGCATGTATTTTCATTACTATATATATATAATATGTCATTACAATCGTCAGATGTAGAGACTCATATACATTCCATTAGAACAGATAATTTTAGCGGTCTTAGAATTGTTGTAATCGATCTGTTCTAGATGAAGGGCATATGAGTATCTGTTTCTGATAAAATCCGAAGACGGAATTGAAATGATATATTAGAGGATATAGTGATGAAAATACAAGGGTTTATTTTTGAAAAAAAATTAGAAAAAAAGACGAAAATGGAACGGGGACAGTCATGTTGGCTGCCCCCAGGAGACAGTCATGTTAAAACATTGGAGGTAATTAACTCATTATATAATATCATATTTTCATTCAAATTTCGATTCAATTCAAGACTCGTGTCCATCCACCAAGCATGTCAATATTTAACGGTCTCAAAATTGCTGAAATCGCTATAGATGGGCGGGTCCCGAATATTCGTTTTACACGAAATTCGAATGGCAACATGTTGTCGAATATTGGACTGAATCTCCCAGGTTTTTTCAAAAAAAAATACCTTAAAAAATAAAGGTGGTGGTAGCTCCATTCAACCCTTTTTTAAACATTAGTAAGCACTCTCAAAGAGGCATATATTCCGCCAACCTTTTCCTTCACTTTGTTTCGCGCGCTCCGCGGCAGACTTCCAACCTTGGATAGGCTATCAAAGATTGGTCTTGGCCTTTCCCTTACTTGCAGATTTTGTAGCATGGAACCTGAAACTCATGAACATCTGTTTCTCCAATGCCCTTACTCCCAGAATGTATGGATGCATATTTGTAGTGGCATGACCCCAAATCCTCCCTACCATCAAGTCTCGCTGGATTGCGTGGTGGACTGGGGCATTTCTTTGCAACCTCGTCGTCAACGCTCCTCCTTTGCTGTTCTTCTGGCCACGACAGTGTGGCATATTTGGCGCGAACGCAACCGACTATGGTCTACCTCGACTTGTCTATCCACTGACCGCATCATTGCTGAAATCATGAGCACTTACAACCTAATCAAAATTATGGAAGATTCCTGAATTTTTGCCATCCCTCAGGATCTTTATATTGTATATCGAATCATACCCCTGGTTTTCTCTTTTTGGCAAAGGCCATTGGCCTCAATTTTTGTAATTTTCTCTTAAAGTGTGAAATATACAGCTTACTTTTTACCGAGCAAAAAAAAATCGGAACAAGAAGGTCAACTGTGGTTTTAAATATATGTGAGACAGATTTTAATAGTAGCGAGCACCTCTCTAAATCGAGACAAGGAGTTGGATTGCAGTTTGGAGATAAACTATGAAGCACGTGAGAAGTTAGATCACTAGCTTTGTTAAAATAAAAAAAGAGAGACTTATTTGTTTAGGATCAAATGTAGGATAAGATCGTTTGACAAGTCCACACTTTTTAACCCTTCTAACGAATGAGGTGATTATCTGCTGTTTTGGATGGATATTATCCCGCTCTTCCCAGCCAAGGAAGGCCATATTGGTTCCGGTTTCGGTATCGGTATCGTGTCGATACTATATATCGTCGATATATCGATGCCATATCGCTGATATTGAACCGATATTGTGAAGAAAATGATCTTGGAAGGTCCAATATCGGCCATATCGGCGATATATCGATCACCTGTCGATACCGATATATCGTCGATATATCGCGATACGGCCATCCATGTTCCCAGCTCATCGTTGGGGCGAAATCAACTAATGCCCTCCAAATCCATACATGTAGTTAGGGTTGGGCATCGGGCCGAATCGGGTCGGGTTTGAGTAGGCCCGGCCCAAGCTCATTTAACTATATGGGCTAATGGGTTGGGCCGAGGTTGATTATTTTTTTTCAAATTCCAGGCACAAGCCCAAACAATGCTCAAATAAAATGGGTCGGGTTCGGGTCGGGCCGACCAAATTTAACACCTATGTACACCAATATCACGTGTTCCGTTCTCGTATTTATCCGGTTGTTTCTTATGCATGTGTGCATGTTTAATACTTTAAGTCCGCCAACTAATTCGTGATTCTGACATTAGTTTTATGTTGGAAATAGAAATGTGGTAGAAAAAATATGGTGACTTAAACCACCATTCAATTCACCATTACATATTCTATTGTAGATTCGGGCACAATGACCCAATACAGATTGGTTACTTACAGTTATACATGCTCTAACACTTGACAACACAAATTCCATTCTTGCATATTAATGTAATAATCTTGCATATTAACGTAATAATGTCCTCAATCCACCCTAATGGATATGAGTATTAATGGGTCTAAGTATTTATTCTAAACTCGAAATAAGGATATGAAAGTTAGAACATGGTATTTGGAGCAAACATGAATATACGAGATATAACTATATCGTATAGGTCAGGCTATCGGGCTTGTAGGTCCGGACCGTCTCATGCCCGAACCCAGTCCGATAATCAATACGGGCTCATTTTGAGATCCACGACCCGTCCACTAAATTTCTGGTTCAATCTGAGTCAAGTTATGCCGGTCGGATTTTAGGTCGAGTCGGGCTTGCCCAACCCTACATGTAGGCATCCTCAAGCTCGTTTCTTCTCTAGGAGAGTGTCCCCAATCCCATCGATCTCCTTCCTACGCATGACTGGCAATCGTCTTT
Organism: Ottelia alismoides; assembly: GCA_037367405.1. Lineage (NCBI taxonomy): Eukaryota > Viridiplantae > Streptophyta > Magnoliopsida > Alismatales > Hydrocharitaceae > Ottelia > Ottelia alismoides. Next base: position 131,106 of record JAZKJV010000241.1, on the reverse strand, counting down.
TCCCAATTTAAGCGGTGTTGGATTATATGTTCTTTACTTTCAAATTGATTGAAATCTTGACATACATAAATTTAAATCCAATAAAAGACATGTCCTTTTAAATAGTCCCCTTCCAAAACTTTTTTGGTCTTATCATACCCATTTTGTCTAACTTCTTGAGCATTGGAATCAGATCATTAGATGCAAAACCATCTTAATCGAGTTTCTCTCATTCGATCTTCTCTTGGTGTTACAATGACCTTTTGTCTAGTTATGTTGATGCAATTTGATGCTTCTTTATGCGATCACACATCCACAAGTGAGTCTTCATCCTAACTATAGACATGTTATGCATATTGAAAAGGTAATAAAAGGAGGAGGGTGTATAGGGCATATAAAAATTAAATAATTCAATTGCACTAATAAAACCACAAAGGAACAATACAATTACATAACACAAGGGTTTTATACGGTTTCATCCTACCTAAAGATTGTGTCATGTACCCACACATGGTCTACTTAGTTATTGCAGTACTCTACTTAGTAGAAACACGTTTAGCATACTCCAAGTCTTGGTACACTAATGACAACACGAATTGTCTACTGTAGTGGGAACTGCAGCAGAGTCTGCAGTAACCGCTTGAGCCGTCCGATCTTGATCGAACGGTTCACATGATTTATCACTTTTTTGTGGGGTCGTATTGTGCAAAATCGGGTGAATCACTCGATCAAGATCGAGCGGCTCAAGAGGTTACTGCAGAAAACCCCCTACAGCAGATGATCCTCTCTATAATAATGATCACTAAGTTGTCCAAGGGTTGATATTTTACTTGTCGTACGATTATTTATTGTTTCAAACACAAACGATTTCGAAAATATTCACAACATCTTGGACATGTTTGCATGGACATCCGTTGGAACTTGTTTTAGGCAATGTCTCTATGTGCTCTAGCTTTCAGTCACATTTCGAACGCCTCAAACCGAAACCTATCAAAGAGGTTTGCAATGATGAGTCTTGACTAGTAGCAATGCACGAAGAACTCAACCGATTTGAGTGGAATGATGTCTCAACCTTAAGTCTTGAACTAAAAAAAATCAGTCCATTATTGAAACTCAGTGGGTCTTCAATAACAAACATAAAATGTTAGGCAATGTTGGTGTGCATGTATATGGAGATACCGCCATAAGGGAGGAGCATGAAGCATTGGGTCTCAGATAAGTAACTTAGATGGCCACGACTTTGATGAATGAGTTGGGTGACACATTGCATTTGATGAACGATGCTTGACTCCAGTGTCTACTCGACGGTGTTTGATGATAAGTGGTGATGTTGGTAGGTTGAAGTCCGCTTTTGTACATGGAGTTAGTACATAGGATATTATTTGGACTATTCATATGGTGGGTTATTGATAAACTGATTATGAGAGGAGGTGCCGAGGGAATTGGAGAGATTTCAATGAGCCGAAGAAGAAATGATCGAACTGCCATCGAAGGGTTGGTACTTAAGCAGCTAAGCAATCAAAAATTCATAAATTTGACTAACCTATGCCTAACATCAAGCATTGGGATGGGTCCTTGCATGATCGTGTAGGGTCCAGGTCCAAGCCCATATAATATAGTGGGCTTTGGGTCCAGTCGAGGCCCAAAAAATCTACCAAAATCCATCCCAAGCCCAAGCTCGACCTGATACTAATGGGCTGGCGGCCCAAATTAGTTACACATCTAATAGCAACACTCGATAATATCCGAAGTTCCTCATTCAATAATAATACTATTAGTGCCATACTCTTTTAACTCATCCTTGGAAAGGATAGGCTCCTCTATCATCTTATTATCTATTGTTAAGGATTCTAAGAAAGTGTTATACGTTACACGTTTAATTTGATATAGGAAAATCATGTTAAGTCCATGATGAAGTAGCTGGAAAGATAGAGAAAGAACAACCGCTATGTTTTTATGGAGTGCCGAATTTGCATTCATAAATTTTCACTCTTCAGTTGAATCATTGGCCCTCCGTAGAATATATTGGGGGTACATATGGATCGGATTTTAAATTAATCCATATCCAGCCCAACTTTAACAATTTTTATTTTTTCGAACACAATCCAATCTACCATATATTCAAATCCAATTCATCGGATTACGAATTGGATCAGGTTTTTCAACTTACATTTTATCGTCCAATAGTCTACTCTCTCATATTTTAATACTACCTCGACATCTGATTTATAGCTCGAAAATAGATAAATGGATAGACGTAAAGAAAGAATATTTTGAAGATCACACAATCAAATTAAACTTGAAGAATTCCATAATCCATTCTAAAAAGTTGGATACCATTCAATCAAACTAATGGATTATATTGAATTTGAAATTTAAGTTTCTTGTGGTATATGGTGCATTAGCATGTTTTTTTGCAATTAATTTCCAACAAATGATCTAAAAAAAGCTACCAAATAAGGAAACAAGACAAGTTAGATAAAAAAATAATTGTCTCTATGGTTGTATATTGATGAAGTCCAAGATTAATTTAGATTGTTAAGCTCTGCTAAAATCAAACCACTCCCGCGGACACCCATCAAGACCCTGTAAAATATCTTTAACAAACAAGAGTTATAGAACATTCATACGCGATTGAGCATCCGAGATAAAACTAACTTAAATATAGCCCACCAGTTGGTGAGCATGCCTCTTAAAATGGTCTTGAAATGGAATTTATTTGCAAGATTATACATATAGTCAAAATATGATTTAAAAAATTTAATCAAAATTATATTTCAATTTAAAAAGAAAGAGTTCATGTAATGCTTATTTATTCTTAGATAGGTGTGGCACATCTAAGTATGTAGTTCATCCTTGGGATAAGATTGCATGCTTAAAAAAAAGTAAAAGGGCCAAGAATAATAAACAAACTTACCAGACAATTATCTCAAATTTACATTCTTTTACAGAAACTAGAGGAGTGGCATGACGATGAGAACAAATGGTATCCTGTGGGAGGAGGATATTGTGTGAGACAAGGAGCAACATTGTGACAGAGGGGTGATGATGTTGTGATGGAAGGTAACACCATTGTGCAGGAGGAGCGTGGCAACTAAATTGATTGAGACAGAGAGGGAACTAGGAGGAATATTAGCGATCAAGAGTGAAATTATAGGGAGAGAGAATTGGGAGGGGAATAGTCGAATATGATTTACAACTTTACAAGTAACAACTATATTTTATTATTGTAGAGATTTAGCAGTTACCTTTTATAAGAGAAGAGAGGGTGGCAGTAATAAGACTTGTATCTAAGATTAATATGAAAAAAAAGCTGAATGCCATTGATGATATCCTTACAAAAAATTATAATGGACGCGACTAGATATTGCATGTATGTATGTATATATGGAAATATATTTGTGTATACGTATGTGTGCATTAACAAATTAACAGATTGGATCGTAATGGATGTTGGCTATGATACGATCCAATCCATACTTTAATGGATTTTAAAAAATCCTATTCAATCCGATCCATTCTAATACAAAATCAAACCCAATCCAATAACATCAGATAGAATCGAATTACGGATTTCATCGAAATCGTGCGCACCCCTAGAATATGTAGCATTGCCCATAGTTTTTTGGCTTGCTTTTCTTAATCAAGCATTCATGAGCTTAGCAAAGAGGTAGTAGCATTGTAAGAATTTCATCAATCTAAGAGAGCAATACTATATCCTTCAATGTATATAGTACATCATCACATTGTATTTATAGTTTACCACCCTAGTTGGACAGGTCAGGCTTAGATCAACCTCGACCCGAGCTGGGCCTGAAAAATCATAAGAGCCCATATTTTGATCCAAGCATGACCCATCTCAATTTTGGGCTAGGTATGGACCAGGTTAAGAGAGCCGGATTTGCGGCTGGACCAGCTCGGTCTAATGCTCATCCATACTCATATCCCATCTATAGATCTATCAAAGCATCCACAGGTACGCATGAAATCCCATATGGATCCCTCATGGGAAATGGAATCGGGTACCTTTTCCAGATAATTTTAATTCCATTCGACTATCATGATCACTCATACCACTACACGTGGCATCTTCAGCCCCTTGTATACAAAACTAGGGTGTATACTCGCGCTTCGCGACGGGATAGAAGAAATCACCCGGAAATGGGAACCGTAGAAACGTGCCTATATCAGGGTGCTTGCCACAAATGGAAATATGAAAATGACTATCAAATAACAGGAAGATGAACCGAATAAAGTAAATGATGTTCATGTAGAATATGGAGGAACACTTGCTTATGGGTAATTTATAAATCACAATTTTACAGAGTAAGTTTTTGAATATGTTAAACAAATTCAAAGTTGATTTATTTATAAAAATAAGCTATGTAAGAAATGGTAAAAAAAACGTTGCCAGAAGCCTCAAATCATAAGGCTTTGAGAAGGAAATTGATTTGTGACCGTTTAGGAGCTCACCAAGAACGACATCGAAGTTGTATACATCACTCTTCTCGGTTAGATTTTTTTGAGAGGAAAGGGAGTGGAATCCTGAGTTGGGACTCACTGCCAGAAATTTTAATCTCTTCTCGGTTAGATAGACCATTTGTATGTACTCCCTGTATGATTATAGCGATGTCTGTTGCACCATTGTAGTCACCTCATGAACATTTGTTGGTGCTAACCCTGATACTCCGAAATCGACTATCTTTGCAGTGAAGTGATAATCCAAGAGTATGTTTGCGGCCTTAATGTTCCTGGAAAAGTTCATATGTCGCAAGAAACAATTAAATGTGTGTGGATCTGTGATTTGATAATAAAGCGTAAACAAATAACTTACCTATGAATTATCGGACTACTGAAGTTGGATTGGAGGTATGCAATTGAATCGGTTGTCTCTACCGTGATGCACAACCCCTTCTCCCATGACAACAGTGAGAGGTGCTAGCTATGGAGGTGATCGTACAACGTCTCATTGGGGATGTATTTGTAAACCAACAAAGGTAGTCCGGTCTCAAGGTAACACCCCAATATTTTCACCACATTTGTATGGATCCCCTTGCTGAGGATCATGATCTTGGAAGAAGATATGGAATAAAAATATGGAAAATTTTAAAAACTTTGCAAGTACATTTTTATTTGCAGAGTGAGTGTTTAATTACTGCTTATAGTCAGAATCACATGTTACTTTAAGAAGTATAGAAATATAACTAAAGGATCAAAGATATATATTTTAGAAGAACATACCCTTGTTGTATGTCTTGTAAAAATAAAGATGAAGTACTACACTACTTGTGCCTAGAAACACCTAAACGAAATAGATAGAACTCTTAATTTATGAAGTAAAATTGGCATATTTCTTGGAGGGTAACATATATATTAAATCTGACCATGTTGCAAGATGGTAGATGTTATTATTTCAGATATTTGGTGACACAAAGTTGAGTATTATTCAAAGATGTTGATGTAACTCACGGTTATGGAAGGTTATGAACTTATGAACATAATATTAAAATTATACAGGATTAGAGGTATAAAAATTCCTAAATAAAAAATAATTCTTTGATTTGAGTAATTAAATTATTAAAAATCCAAGTGAAATCTTTTTTTTCTAATTTCAAGTACAATTGTGATCCTAAATTACACCACCTATGAACATATGTGCAAGAATTTGTGATCCTATCCTTTTATAAGGAATTTGGATATTATAATAAAGTATTCAATAACTAAGATGGCAGATACACTCATGAGAGAAGTACGGCTCATTTCATCATCTCCTACTTACGTTGGTAAGGTAAATCAAGTCGGGTTAGATTGAACTCCTCGTGCCCTTTCATCGTAATGTTTGGATTCTGAACTTCGGTATCATTAGGCCTGCCGAATTCCGATTTCGACACATAATCAGTCCATTTTCTTTAGCTTATTATCTGCGATGGAAAACACAAAGAAGCTACCGACCCAATTTCGTAGTAAAATCTGAAAGGTATTTTAGAGCCAAAAGATCATGATCAAACTCTAGAGGAAAAGAATGAAATTAAGCACCTGACAGATACTATTACCGGGTTAAGCTTTATAAGCATTGTTAGAATTCGATTTCGGTAACATTCGATATTGATTCTGATTGGACTATGATACGGATGTTACTTTCTATTGCAAATATATTCATGCTTGTAAATAGAGATTTTATCTTTCATTTTGTGTCGAGTAAAGAACTCCTTTGTGTCATGGTGAAGGCAACCTATATACAAAAAAGAAACATAGTTTACCTACCCCACACGCGTGACCTCCTGTGTAGCACGTGATCTGATCAGAATGGCACATCAAGAACGGTCTGCCTCATTTGGGCTTTGGTGAATCAAGAATACTAAAACTCAATGCTTTTAAGCTATTATGCTACAACTCAATAAATCGGAAGTGTGTTGTAAGCTATCCTCGTGTGAATGGACTGATTGATTTATTCTTCAATCGAAGGCTATGAACAAGTTCCAGGGGCTCTTTGCTTCTCCTTGTATCATTTCCCTTCCTCGGTTGTGTTGTTCTTGGAAAATTCGAGAGCAGAGATGGTGTGAGATGCTTTCAGATCCTGATGCGTGGACTTATAGAACAAATCAGGTTACTGTCGGATACTATTATTGCGCCTCCTCCATTCAGAACTTGGATTGGCGATGAAGTGCTCTTTGGTCCCCACCTCTTCCAGCCTGACCGTGTTCACGGTCTGGTCTCCTCCTCCGTTGGCTATGCCGTCCAACAGCCCCTCAAAAACGCCTGCATCTACCTCGACCCTTGCTTCCATCCATCATCTGCCTCGATTCTGATATCCTCCTCGTCGACAACGTCACCAAGCTCGGGCACTCTGCCCGCGTAAAGGAGGAGCTGCTCGAGATCGAGACCGGCGGTTGGCGGTCACCAGCGTCGATGTTGGATTGCTTGGAAGGGAAGGGAGATGAATAAGAAGAAGAAAGTGGAGAGAGAGGGAAGGAAAATCTATTCTTGTTGCTGTTGTCGTTGTTGTCCGAGGGAGAGGAAAAAGAGAAGAAGGGGAGCTTCATCGTTGGTGGTGGTATTGCCTGGGATAGTAGAGGTGGGGGAAGGGGTATTAAAGAGGTTGGAGAAGAGAAGGGTAAAGAGGGAGAGAAGAGAAGGCAGTATCGAGCTTCCAGGAAGCTTCTCACCCCGAAAAAATAGACATGAAGAAATTTACAGCCACAGCCACAGCCACAGCCACGTGTCAAGAAATCTGAGGCGGTGACGGATGAGAGGAGGGTTATGGCGAGGATGTTCTTTGGTAGAGGGAGAGAGAGAGTGTGGTCTCAGGAGAGAGAGAGAGAGAAAGGTAGAAGTAGCATAGAGAAGGTGTGTCGTGCAGTGTGGTTTGCAGGAAAAGACAGTGTTTGTGGGAAAGGCGAATGGAAGTGTTACACATAGCACGGGGAGAGAGAACAGGACACATAAGAGAAATAGAGGGAGCGATACGTGGCACAAAGCTGGGGTAAAACCCAGCTTTAAAGTAGGTACTAGGGTGTCTGCCCGCGCTTCGCGGCGTGAGTAGTTTTTTAGGGTATAATATGAAATTAAGATGTTAAATTATAAAAATATCCTTAGAACTTAATTAAAAAATTATAATAAATTTACATATAATTTATTTACCTTTTGAAAAGATTGTACTTTACGTAATATCATTTATAAAAACATAAAAATTATCAATTTAAGAGGTTAAACTATAAGAATGTACTTAAAACTTAATTGCCAAATTATAGATAAACATTACGTACAATTTACCTATCTTATGAAAAGATTGTACTTCAGGTAATATTATTTCAAAAAATTACAATTTTATATTAACCTTATTTTTTTATTTTGAAATAATATCTAAAAATTCAAAATCATTCAAATATAATGAGTATTTTTTTAGGGTAAAGCATGAAGTTAAGAGGTTAAATTATAAGAATGTGCGTAGAACTTAATTTTATAATTATACTTAAAAAATATAAAATATTTAACTTCTATATATTTTAGGGAGAAATGGTTAAACTAAATACAAAATAATATCTTTATATGCATAATTAAAAGAAATGATTGCTTAAGTATGAAAAGTACCTCATGTTGTTACTTGAAGCAAATGGGTAAAATTATAACATGAATTGGCAAATTTATAAGATGAAAATTTTCAAGTAAAGTGAACAGAAAATTATGGAACATTTGTTTTGAATATACTTGATAAATTTATCTGGTGAATATGAATAGAAATGGTAAATTTAAGTAACGATGATATTATAAAACATAAATCGTAAGTTGATTCACACACATGTATACACACAGTCATATAACCATTAGCAATAAACCTTGCCCACTATACTAAAAAAGCAAAAAAAATTACAAAAGCTTTATACAAAAGACTCATGCGATAGCTCCCAAAATATTATGGTAATCAAATAACTCACATGGAACATTTTTTTATAAATTGCAATATTCATCAGGATCATCGGATTTTTTTATAATGTTTACATTATTCTCCACCTACGAAAAATCATTAGATATACAACTATCGGAAAAAGTAAAGTGAATTCATCCAAAATAATATTTATAGGCTCTGTACCGTTATTTGAAGCAAAATTTTAACACTATAACATAAATTAACAAATTTACGTAATCAATAATAATAATGAACAGGAAATTGGTGTGGCACGAAATTTTAGAAATGAGTGGGTTATGTTATTAAAAGTATATCATAAATACTAAAACTTACGTGCACAAAAAAATAATCTAAAATTTATATTAGCTTATATGAGCTTTATATTTGATTAATATAATTAATATGAGACATATACGCTAATATATAAATATAGTCAATAAACAATTAGGTTGCTTATTACATCATTAATAATAATGCAATTAATGATATATGTATTATAATATATAAATTTAATATACTAAACTATTTGTCTATTTAGTAATACTATTATTAATATAATTAAACATTATGTACATTATAATAACATGACTTTAATAAATATTTATTAGGTAATTATTATTATTATATATGATATACATTCTATAATAGTTTATATTAGTATTATATGTAAATATAATATTTATATAATATATGTGTTGAAACATATATTATACTAAACACTCTCATACATATGTTTGTAAATTAATTATATACATGGATATATAATATACATCTGATATGCTATAATAATAATATTTATATTAAATTAATTATGTGATAAATAATATGGATATGAAGCAATTATATATTATACATTTAATATAATGTGTAATGATGTTATTAATATATGATTATTATATATTTTTATTATATATGGAGAGAGAAAGAGGAGAGAATGGATAGAAAAGATAAAGTGGCCTAATTTAAGGGGGGGGAGAGAGGGGAGATAATGGAATTGGGGAGTAAGAGGGAGGGGATCACGTGGTGTAATATGTTAAAGAATTAGGGGGGAGAGAGGAAGCGATCGTGGGAATTGGGGAGAGAGAGGGAGGGGACCACCTGTGTAACATTGGAGAGAGAACGGAATTGGGGAGAGAGAGGGAGGGAGGGGGGCCACGTGGGAATTGGGGGAGGGAGATATCAAATGTAGGAATTGGGGAGAGACGGGGGGAATTGAATGGCACGTTGCCATAGGATAGGAAAAAACTCACTAATAGTAGTAGTATAGATATGTTACAAAATGGCATAACATCTTTTACTTTTCAATCACATAAAACAATGGTTTCCTTAAATTTCATTTACTATATATTTGCTCTACTTGTTAAGTTATCCTTCTATTTTTTACCCTAAATCTAAATCATAAGATAACTCGCAGTTTCTGCAAATTGCCCAACTATACAACTTTAAAGAAAAAAGCCATCCAATGCCTGACCAAGCACCAAGGTTTAAAAATCGGACCAGACCATCGGTCGGACCGATTGGACCGGGAACCGTCCCTGACCCGGTCGGTTCGGCCGGTTTTATGTAATTAATTTTAAAAAAAATAAAAAAACGGGTTCGACCTGTGGTCAGACCAGGTTGACCCGGATGGTCGGATCGGGCTGACCCGGATTGATCCAGTTTTGATGGTTTCAAAAATAAAGGTTTAAATAATGAAATAATGGGATTTTTATCACTTGTGCCCTTCCTAACTTCTGCGATATAAGGTATGCCCCCCTCTTTTTTGGAATATACGTTGTGCCAAACATTTCTTGGAGTAATTTTCTAGAAACAAGTATAAATAAATGATTGTAATATTATATTCATATATAATTCTAGAAAATGTGACTAACTTTTGTAGAGTTTTATTCGAAATAGGCAATCATGTTATTCTATTTAAAAATTTGACATTTTAAACGATTATTTCATTGATATATAAATACATACTTACATATATGTATCCGGTTTTATTGGTTCAAAAAAACGGTTCGACCGGTCTGACCAAGTAAATTAATCCCAGTCCGATTTTTTCCGAGTCTAAAGAAATGATTATGTCATGCTGACGACATACCAATCCGACCAGTTTGGACCGACGATCCGACCCGGTTACGATCTGACCCGATTGGACGAAACCGAAGATTGACCGGTTCAATATCCGGTCCGGTTTTTAAAACCTTGCCAAGCACTATCATATGAATCAAATGCACGTTCCAGCTCCATTTTAAACTGCATAGTTTGTTTTCCGAAGGTCTTGAAATTTCAGATATTTTCTTTATTGGTCTGACCAAGTTCCTGTTAAATCCATTGGAAATGGATATGTAGAAATATTCGAGAATTTACAATGTGAACTAAATCCACCGAAAATGACAGACGAGAAAAAGATTTAAAGTCTCATGTAAGAAAAAAGGATGGAGGAATAATCTCCACATAGTACCTGCGCTTCAACCACCATCCTGGCGTGGTTCCTGTATGGTCGAACTCATAAGTACCTTCTGCACGCATAGCAGCTGAAGAACATAGCTCTGAAGCATCACTTGGTTTGCTGGATCTCCAGAATTGCTCGTGGCGTTTAGCCCCTCGGCACTGAAAATATCCGTTGCAGGTTCCGCAGTCGTACAAGTATTTAACTCTCCTGGAAGATAATAGAACACAATCGCTGCATCTTAGTCACTAAAAGGAAGGGCCATCGAATGCGCTAAGTAAAAATCCAAGGAATAGACAAGAAAAAAAAGATACAGTCAAGATTCTCAGGTGTGAAAAATCATACCACATTTTGATGGAACAACAGCACCGGCATCGGAGACATTCTGTCTGCAAAAATATAGTTGGTTAAAACAGTTCTTAAGTTTGATCAAATGATCAACGGAAGACGGGCATGACAGAATGTAAGCAACAAATGGAGATCCTCACAAGTTATTGCCGACGGAATGCTCCGGTTTCAAAGAAACTAGTCCATTGGAAATTGGACTCTCAGCATTTGTGGCTGAATCTTCTGGCCTTCTATAGTCGAGCAGTTCCGGGTTTTCTGCTGATGCAACTTCCTGTTTACTGTCATCAATATCGGGGACGGCAATGGAGACAAGTTTTGACGAAGATGCTTGATCTTCGACAGAGGATTTGTTGTCAGATACAACTGTAGTTTCTCTGCAGTTGGTAGACAAGAAGTTTGATTCATTACTGCTAGCCCTGGCGACATCAACTCCCATGGTCATTTCTGCCGTTCGAGCAACTCTTGGTACATCCTCATAACAAGATAATGTGGGACATTTATGTTCTTCCCTCACTGAAAATAAAGGATTTGTTTTCCCAGTGGGAAAACATGCTTTACTAAAGGGGTTATTGTCGATTATATTTTTGCTCGCGGGCCTTTTTTCCATCCAGCCTTTTCCAGAATGGAGAAAAGAATCTTCAAATATATTAATATTAGTATCTTCAAAGGAGGAACTGTTGCTAATAAATCCATCATCTTTGCTGGAAGTCTTCAATGAAGAATGATGCAGCGAAGGTACACCATCGGAGGAATACACATGATCATTTGGAAACAAATAATTGGTCTTTGAGCTTTCCTTAGATGCCAACGGCTTTTCAAAGCACTGTTTCGCACCAGATGTCCACTTGTATCTCCCGGGCATGGAGCATCGTAGCTCACTCAAATTATTATCATGAAAGACTTCGCCAACATCTACAGATAGTGGGTCGCAGAAAGTAATCATCGGATTGAATGTCCTATCAAAGTTCTTAAGATGTTCATGGTGTTTAGTTTCATTTGTGCCCAGATTAGCTGACATTAGCCATGAAGAGTTAGTTCTTTCCTCCCCTGCAAAAACCCTTTCTTAGCATCGCATATCACAAAAAGGTTCCCACTTAAACACAGTGAATGATAATTACATGCCTTGGAGGAAAGAATTTGACTCATTGCTGTAGAAAAAAAATGTAGATAATGTTATAGTGAAGCAACTGAAAGGGGGCATAGGATGGAAAGAAGATTCCATGTTTACCTAAATGAGCATGATAAGTTGACCATATCACCGGACTCTTGCAAGGGTCGTAACGGATGACGGATAATGTCCTCATAAGGTGAAGCCCAATTATTCAAAGGGTTCCTGCAATTAAGAAATACGCCATTGCAGCATTTTCAACGATGATAACATATATTCATTCTTCCAGCACCTCTCTTGAACGAAGCAAAAAGGAGTGTTGCTTGTTTTAGGTATTGCCTGATCATCCCACCCGATAGACAATTCTGGCTCCCAATCACCTGAGGAAGATGTAATAGCAGCATCGATACTAGATATGTACATGGAAACAATGCATGTTTTTTTATGCATGCTTTGATTGCTGCATGTGTTCTATCATTGCATACTGTGGCTAAAATGAAATGTCTTAACAGTAATTGTTTCATAAGAAATAAACAAGCATTGATGAACAAGATGCAACTGCTATATGAATGCATGGTCGAAATAAAAATAAATGCGGCATCATGAACAAGCACACAAATATTATGTAATTGAAGCCAGTCATGGTCATGATCGTCCTACTTCATGGAACTAGCGGGGTCAGAACATCATATTAAGCTTCTCAAAGAATATCACAAATATGGGGTTCTTTATAAAGCCCCTCCAACACCAAGTGGCGAAGTTTCACCACTATGAAATGTGAGACTAAAACATGACACTTTAATATAAAATGAAAAAAGGTGCGCGCAGAGGAGGCTAGCAACCAATAACTTTCTTTATTCAGATGTTTATTATCACGATTACAAAGATCATGCACGGTCCTTCACTCCGAAAGAGCACTCCGCTCCTCGCAAGCTAGATCACCCACAACAACGAAAGAGGTTGGAATCTTATTGCCGTCAAGGCCATGCAACAACGAGCCAATGGACAGACACCCATAAAGCAAAAGAACGGGCATAGGACATCCTGCTGATGGCAGACCTCTTCCAAAAATTTTCCGAGGCAACACATATAAAGAGGAAATGGCCTATCCTCCAACCCCTCAACGCACCGCTCATAAGTGGTATACACCCCCTGTTCCAATCTGGCAAGCTGAGAGTCAAACATTATAGGATCCAACGTCAGTAACCATGGAAAATCTTGACCATAAGACGGACCGTCCATCCCCCGATCCACCTACAGTCTGTATTAGCAATCACAGAATAAAAAATGATCAATGCATAAAGCACAGTACAAGCCTTCTACACCGAGAACTTTCCATACGCCAATGTCCAATGGACAACCCTGCCGGATGAGACCCCAACAGAGGATAGAGACTTAGACATAACCTGTAAACTCCATCACCATCTGGTCAAAGAGATCATAATGGAAAAGGTAGGGCCACGCCCCATCCATCCACGAATTACCCCATAGCCCCTAATATGCAGCCATTATAAATAAACACGTTACTTTATCATTAAGGGCCCTGACACCTATCTATTCATCCTTTAAGAAACTGAAATCACAACCATTGGCTAAAACAGGATGAAAAGAGTACCGTGAAATCCAAAAGAGCAGAGTAAATCCCCTTCCACAAGGGAAACAACAAGCTACGCCACCCAACATGGTGGATATGCTACACACGACCTCATAGACATCATGAATCAGAAGATCCACATGGCAAGCGAGGCCTTGTTCACCTTTTTCAGGCTAAGGAATAAGGAGCCTAAGCCCACTATTTTCCATACACTGTCACCAGCCTTCAACTCACCGTGGATAAACTCAACATCTCTCCAGTTGCAAACCAAAAGAATCACCACATTAAGGACTCCATGCGTAAGGGCATGAAAGGGATCGAAATATTTGAGAGCGTCGTCTTCAGAAGCAAGAGCTGCCCGCATTTGGGCAAGGAAGAGGCTTTCCATCCGGCAAGTTTCAACTCCATCTTCACCACCAAAGGCAGCCAGTCAGACTGCCGGAGGTAACCACATATTAAAGGAAGATAAAGGTATGAAATTATGATTTTTTTATATATTAATAGATAGATTAATTTGAAGCTTTAACATAGAACGTAATCTCGTTATATTTGTATCTTTGTTAGTCCTTTATTTGATCAGTGAAGACAAGCCTATAATCTTTGTATTATAATGTCAACATTACGAATTTCTCTTTCTCATTTATTGTATGCATGACTTATTTAAGTTGGCCCTACTTAATGTGGGAAAGGTTTTGTTGTTGTTGTTATGACCTATTTAAGTTAGATGACAATCTAGAAGTAAGGATCATCTATTTAAGTTAAGATTGCTGGTAGTAGGTGGCACCCACAAGAAGCACTTACTATGGAGTTTAACTCATGTGTATTGGTTCTACAACAGGTGGCACTAATAGCATGTAAACTACAGCAGGTGAGGCTATAGGAAGAGGTGTTGCAGCAGGTGGCACTGTTGGCAACAGGTGATGCACACCAAGTGACTTGCTATGACACTCAGGCAAGGCCTCATTCGGTGACCGAACGAAACAAAATTTCAGTCGAAATTCGACGGAAATTTCGATCATTTCGATCATTTTTGTACTAGGGCCCCCATATTTCGGTCATTTTGGCCTTTTCGGTCGGTAACATGTTGAAAGCGATATTCGACCGAAATTCGACCAAATTTTGCCGAAAGTTGAGGCCATGCACTCAGGTCATAGCAGGTGGGGCCAAACAGAAGATAATGTTATAACAAGTCAGGCTGACAGTAGCAGAAATCGCAGCATGTGGGTCATAGGAGGTTTGGTAACCTGCTATGGAGATCAGCCATAGCAGGTGGTGGACTTCAAGTGCGAATTTCAAATTTCCAGCACTCATGATATGACTAGATTCTTTGTTCTTATCTCCACAGCAAGAGGGAGGGTCTCACACATGTTTTGGCAGACAGTCCAAGTTATATTGTGCTCTTTGTGGGAGAAGACCTAATATATATCTCACCTCTCATGGTGAGATGGATGTGTGTGAGGGAGAGAACACACCACTTGAGAAGAGATGTAGCAGAGAACATCTCTTGGGAGAGAACATTTGAGAGAGAGTTAGGGATGCAGTCTTTGTTCCCTAATCTATCTCCACTCGTCCGTGTGTGGCGGCGAAGGAGTTCTTCGACCTTTCCTCTTGCTCCGATGGTTTTCATCTTGTGCAAGAGCGTAGAAGATGCTACAAGGTGTGACGATGAGGCTTCTTTTGGAGAAGAGTTGGAGACTTGGTTCTCCATATTGGTGGTCTCTCTCCGGCCGCACACTTCGTATCTGTGTGCAGCTGCGAAGGAGTTCTCCGACAACTTTCCACTTGCTTTGTTGGTTCTCATCTTGCGCAAGAGCGTAGAAGACGCTACAAGGTGTGAAGAGTTGCAGACTTGGTTCTCCATATTGATGGTCTCCAGTCCCACTCTTTGTGTTTGTGTGTAGCTGTGAAGGAGTTCTTTAACCCCTTTCCACTTCCTCCTAAGGTTCTTGGCTTGTGCAAGATGCATTGGCAAGATCTTTTTTGGAGAAGAGCAGCTGATACAGTTTAGTGATATCTTTCATCTCCACTTTTATCTTGGTTAGTGGTGGTCACTTTGATGTATAGACCAACAAGAAGAACAGGCCCATGTAGTCTTTGTGGGGAAAGACTAGATCATCATTATAGTGGAACGATTTTAGGTCGTGTCGGCCCCATGCTTTTCTCTCCCACCATTTTTGGGAGGTTCCCTACACATGTGGTTGTCCTAGTTTGTGATATGCTAGCTCATTTGCTCGTGGAGGTTGTTCTTCTTAGTTATTTTGTCCGAGGTTTCTTCGTTTCACGCTTCCGTAACATAGAAGGATCATATTTTTCCTACAAAGTGGTATCAGAGCTCCAATTGATTTGGTCCTCTGATCTTAACAAGGGGTATCAAAGCTTCTATGGCAGATAATAGGATGGTAGTTTTCTCCATCCAAATGCATGATGCTATGATCATGAGCAAGTATGCAATTTCATCAACCACATTCAAGATGATGTTGAGCAGATGCAGAAGAGGAGAATGTAAAATATCTACACTCCTAATGATGAGGCAGATGATGGTGACAATGGCCTTGTTGAGGAGAGTTCTTCTTAAGGTGTGCTATTGCAGGAGAGACTTGTGATGGAGAGGCATCCCTCCACCAAATATCCAACACAATAGTATGTCATATTGATATGTTGCAATCGAAGTCTCTATGATTTGATGAAGGCACCAAGGAAGCATAGAAGGCAATATCACGATATATCAGCGATATATCACCGATATATCGGTATCGGTGGCTACAACATATCGATATCAGGTCTTATATCCATTTACCGGGTTTCGTAGAAATATTGCCGATATATCGACGATATATCGCATGTCGACGATATATCGCCAACAGGAGGAATGTTCCAACATGGAAATGCATAGATAACGGGCCCATATCGGTGCACATCCCTCCAGATCGCCATTTTGCGTCATTCTTCATCAAACCTCTTCTCCAAAGCTCGCGGTTAGCTTCCTTAAGGTAACTAACATCTAGATCTACTCCAATTTTTTTGTAGAAATTGTGAAATTTGTTAGAGCTTTTGTTCGTAATTGTTTGCTAATGCATATTCTTGTTTTTCGATAAGATTTGAAGTATTTAGTGAGATATTTGGGGAAATAATTTAGAATTTTGTGTTATGTTGTGAAATCGAGTTGATTTATGGAAGAATAAAGTTGGATCTCATGTTTTAGACATAGAAAACAATATTTTACGGTGGATTATGTTAAGTAAACATTATTAATCAATAAAATTCGTGAATTAAAAATTAGATCTATAATATAGTAAGATATTTAGGAAACTTATTTTGGGTTTTTGAGTTCTGTTGTGCAATAAAGTTAAATTATGAAAGAATAAAGTTAAATCTCATGTTCTAGACATAGAAAACAAGATTCTATGGTGATTTTTTTGTTAACAAAAATTAGTATTTAATTAAATCTGTGAATTAAAAATTAGATCTAATAGATAATGAGATATTTGGGGAACTAATTTGGGTTTCTTTGAGTTATGTTGTGAAATGAAGTTAAGTTATGAATGAATAAAGTCAGATCCCATGTTCTAACATAGAAAACAAGATTCTATAGTGAATTTTGTTAATTAAAATTTAGTATTTAATTAAATCCGTGAATTAAAAATTAAATCTATAATATAATGAGATATTTAGGGAACTAACTTGGGATTTTTGAGTTATGTTGTGAAATGAGGTTAAATTATGAAAGAATATCAAATCTCATGTTCTAGACATAGAAAACAAGATTCTATGGTGATTTTTGTTAACTAAAAATTGGTATTTAATTAAATTCATGAATTAAAATAAAAATAATTAGTAAATAATTGATTATTCTCCTCATATGGCGATATCTCACGAATGTTTATTGTATAATTTCTTTGCAGATTTCAGGCTTCAGTAATCAACATCATGGATTCACACTCTGACTCAAGTTCGAAATCTTATGGTTCTAGACATCAGTTGGACAGTGGAGAGATTGGTTGGAAGTATGCCACCGCTCTAGATGGCAAAAAATCAAATCTACAGTGCAACTTTTGTGGAAAGCAGTTGGGAGAAGGGGGATTACGAGAGTACGAGACTGAAGCACCACCTTGTTGACAACAACAAGAATGTTGCCAAGTGTACTCGTTGTCCAAGAGATGTGAGGGAGTTGGTGAAGGCGAACTTGGAGGGTAAGAAGGGCAAGGATGTCGAGAGGTCAGAAGGGATGAACAGTTCAAAGAATTCATGTTCCAGAAGGAGTTCAATGTCCTCTCCGATTCAGACGATGAAGACTTTGTCTACCCCACTGACAATCAGTCCGCAGCGGAGAGGAGGGCATACAGGAGAACCACAAAAGAGTATGAAGAGCGAATTCGAGAGGAGGGAACTCAGTGGTGCACGTGGCGGCTTCCATGGTGTTGGTGGCAGTTGGAGTGGTTCCGGAAATGCACCAGTACCACCACCCACCAAAAAAGGGGGAAGGGACTGGAACCCTTCTTAACGAGGAGCGGGTCCATACAATACAAGCCAAGCAAAGATCTGAGGTAGAAGACGATGAAAGGGATGTTCACCAATGCACGAGAAAGAGTGGACAAGGCCATCAGCAAGTTCTTTTCCGAGAGCATTCCAGCCCATGTCGCTAGCAGACCTTTTTTGAAGCACGCCATTGATGAGATCGTTGCAGCGAGAACGGGAGTGAAGGTAGTCGCATCCAAGGAGATAATGAACAAGTATCTTGGGCATGAGAAGGAGGAGATGAATGAGTACATCTCCGAGCTGAGGAGGAGATGGCCAGAGTACAGGGTGGCGTTACACGAGGAAGCAGATCATCAACTTCCTCGTTTATTGCAATGGAAAGAGCATTTTTTAAAATCTGTCAATGCATCTGAACATGTGAAGGACCACAAGTACATGTTGAAGTTGATGAAGGACGTCATTAAGGATGTCGGGAAAGAAAATATTGTCCAGATCGTCACGGACAATGGTAGCAACTTCAAGAAAGCAGGTGAAACAATAATGAAGTCTAGCAGCTACGACATTTTTGAACACCGTGTGTTGTACATTATATAGATTTAATTCTAAAGGACTGACGATCACCACCTTTATTTACAACCATCCCAAAGTGCTAGTTTTGATGAGGCGGATGTGCAATGGTGAGCTGATGAGGCATGACATCACATGCTTTGCAATTAATTTTATAGCGTTGCAAAGCCTCAAACAACAAAGACATGATTGAAGAACATGTGTTGCCAAAGTGAATGGTTCGAGATACTTGAAGCTCGGAACAAAGGAGGACATGACTCGGGTCACAAGGATAATGGATCCGGTATTGCGGATAGTAGACGGCGACAAGAAGCCCACCATGGGAGTGATCTACGAGGCAATGCGTTGCATGAGAGAGAATGTCAGAGAAGTAGTTGGGAGAGGATTTAAAGCATGATTGGACATTGTTGGGAAAAATGAACAACCTGTTTATTCCATAAGCCCTAGGCTCTCTTATATATGAGAGTAGCCTATGGGTAAATTACATAAAGCATACAACTGAAGATAAAAATAACGACGGGATACAGGCACTACTCTATATGCGTCAACACTCCCCCTCAAGATGGAGCATAGATATCAATCATGCTCAACTTGGACGCACACTTCTGGAATGGGCCTCGAAGTAATGCCTTGGTAAATATATCAACAGTTTGATTCTCTGATGTAACATGAGATGTAGCAATGACCCCTTCTGAATCATGTCACGTATGTAGTGACAGTCAACCTCAATATGCTTGGTCCTCTCATGAAATGCTGGGTTGTTTGCAATGAACAAGGCTGCCTGATTATCACATTCCAATTTCATAGGAAGCGGTATATCAAGACATAGATCCGTAAGTAGAGCTTTCACCCACATCATTTCTGTGCTAGCCTGGGCCATAGCCCTGTATTCAGATTCAGCACTGGATCTAGCTACCACTGTCTGTTTCTTGCTCCTCCATGAGACTAGAGCATCTCCAACATAGACTGCAAATCCTGAGGTGGACTTCCTGTCCTTGGGGCATCCTGCATAGTCTGCATCCGCACACGCTGTGATAGAGATCTCCTTTCCCTTCTTAAATAGCAAACCTGCACCTGGAGATGATTTTAGATATCTCAGAATCATGTGTATTGCATCCATATGGACCTGACGTGGTTGCTCCATGAACTGGCTCACGCGACTCACTGCAAATGATATATCAGGTCTAGTGATCGTGGCATACAGTAGTTTGCCTACCAGTTCTCTGTATCTTCTCCTGTCCACCTCCTCTGTGTCATCATCATAGAGCTTCATGCTAGAATCCATTGGTGTCATAGCAGGCCGATACCCAAGCATACATGTTTCACTCAATAAATCTGTAACATATTTCCTCTGCGACATTACTAATCCATATGGATTTCTAGCAAATTCCAGCCCCAGAAAATATCTAAGGACTCCCAGGTCATTGGTGACAAATTCGGTTCCCAGTTTTTCTTTTGCCTGCTTTATGCCCTGCTCATCATCTCCTGTAATCAAGATGCCATCTACATAAACCATGATTACAATAATACCTCTAGCAGTCTTCTGTACAAACAATGAATGATCAGCATTGTAGCGTTTGTATCCTTGTTTCTCGAAGAGATCTGAGAGCTTCTGAAACCATGCTCTGGGGCTCTGCTTAAGGTCATAGATAGCCTTATGTAATCTGCATACCTTGGAACACTCCCCCTCAACAGCAAAACCAGGTGGCTGTTGCATATAAACTTCCTCCTGCAAATCTCCATATAGGAATGCATTCTTCACGTCCAGCTGATGGAGCGGCCAGTCTCTAGCAACTGCAACTGACAACAAGATCCGTAGAGTGGAATGATGTGCCACAGGCGAGAATGTGTCAAGGTAATCCACCACGTATGTCTGTGTAAAGCCACGTGCAACAAGACGCGCCTTGTACCTATCAATAGAGCCATCTGCGTTGTGCTTCACTGTAAACACCCACTTGCAACTCACCGGGTTCACATCTGGAGGTATAAGAACCAAACTCCAAGTTCCTCTGGACTGAAGTGCCGCCATTTCTTCCTACATTGCTAGCCGCCATCTACTATCCTGCAGAGCATCTTGATAACTTCGTGGAATATCTACAGCTGACAGTGCCACCACAAATGTCCTGAAATCTCCAGATAGTCTCTCAAAAAACACAGATGCTGACAATGGATATGTAACACAGCTCCTCTTCGATTTGCGTAGAGCAATGGGAACATCTAAATCGGCTGTAGTCTCATCTGGCCCCTGCAACATATCCTGCTCAGAAATGTCGTCAGAACCATCAATAGAAATATTTTCATTACATACCATAGGCGAGCTAGGAGACGAGTCATGACCATGAGCGAGAGGAGGCCTGCGGGTATAATGGAACGGTAGCGGTGAGACAGGTATATGTGGTGGTGGTGGTGGTGGTGGTGACGGCATCTGAGGTGGTGGTGCTGGTGACGGCATTTGAGGTGGTGGTGTCATGTATATGGCATCAGTCGATAGAGGTGGTAGCTGCTTGTCTCCCGAGGCTGAAAAATACATAACAGATTCAAAAAATGTAACATCTGCACTGACCATATACCGACGACGCAGAGGATCAAAGCACTTGTACCCCTTTTGAGTTCTGGAGTACCCAACGAAAACACATTTGACAGCCCTAGGAGAGAGCTTGTCAGTATCAGGCGACAACTGATGGACAAATGCAACCGACCCAAACACACGAGGAGTAAGGGTGAACAGATCCTTCCCAGGATAGATGAGGGAAAACGGAATATGTTCATTCAAGACAGAAGAAGGCATACGATTGATTAGGTAGCATGCAGTGAGAACTGCATCACCCCAATAGGAGTAGGGAACATGACTCTGTATAAGAAGTGATCTTGTGACATCAAGAAGGTGACGATGTTTCCTTTCAGCAATTCTGTTTTGTTGAGATGTATGAGCACAAGATGTTTGGTGAACAATCCCTTTTGAGGAGTAGTAGTTGGCAAGAACATTGGTGCACAATTCTAGAGCATTATCACTTCTCACAAACTTCACAGATGTGGAGAAAACATTTTGTATTTCATTCAGAAAACGGATAATGATATTTCCTGCTTCAGATTTATTTTTCATCAAAAACACCCATGACACTCTAGAAAAATCATCCACAAATACTATACAAAATGAGTGTAAAAAAAAAATACTATATAAAATCTGTGTCCCTGATGATCAGGTACACGACTCGGACCCCAGACATCAATATGAAATAACTCGAACTTGGAGGTACTACTCCGACCTGGACGACTGGGAAAGGACGACCTGTGATGCTTTCCCAACTGACACACCTCACATTGAATAGGTGTGTGAGGAAGACCATAAGGTAACACTTGACGCAACTTCTGAAGCGGTAAATGTCCAAAGCGCAGATGCCACAACAAAGTAGATACTTGTCCAGAGGGAAAGGATGAGGTTCCAGCAAATGGGTTCTGATTCAGGCGGTAGAGGCCTCCTTGCTCATAGCCACGACCAATCACGTTGCCCGTATGGATGTCCTGAAAAATCAAAGAAGATGGATCAAAAATTGCCCGACAATGTAGATCCTTCGTAATCTGACTAATTGACAACAAATTCATTGAAAAATCAGGTGCATGTAACACATTCTTGAGCTGCATAGAAGATGTCAATCTAATCTCCCCCTGACCAGTGATGGGGGAATGTGTACCATTGGCAATTACTACTGTCCGGCCTGGAGAAATCTGAGTGTATCCTGTAAGTAGACTCTGGTCGCCACATAGGTGATGTGTAGCGCCCGAGTCCATAATCCATGGTAATGTATCTGATCTACTACTGTTGAATGCAAGTATACTACCTGAAGCACTGGTAGACGCAGAGGCAGAAGCAGCGGCATCAGATTGACTCTCCGTAGTCGGTGCTGGACCAGATGGTGGAATAATGCCCCTCAGACGGGCAACTAGATCGTCGAACCGTTGATCCAAAGTAGCAGCAGATGGAGGCTTTATCCGCTCAGCAGCTCGTGCGGATGCAGGAAATTCATGCTTTGAGTAGCATGTGTCTTCATTGTGTCCAACTCGGTAACAGTAGGTACATGTTGGCCTAGTGCGGCCACCTCTTCCACGAGATCCACGTCCACGGCCCTGGTGATGAAATCCGCGACCCCTGTTGGCTGCCATGGCTGAAGAATTCTGACTCGAGGCCGTGGAAGGAACTGTGATCCGACTCAGTCTATGGAACGATTCCTCCATGGGAGGAATAGTAGAGTCGGCCAAAATCTGTGATCGTGTCGCATCATACCCTGGATCAAGTACAGCCAGGAACACGCCCACCATAGTCGCGTTCCTATATGTCTTCTGCTGTTCTGGCGTGGCTGTCAGGGGCATGAAGCTATAGAGCTTCTCAAACATCCCTCTCAGTGATGTATAGAGAGAATGTAGAGGGCGACCATTCTGCTTGATAGTGAAGATATCATGCTGGAGTTGCAGAATCTTTGTCTCGTTCTTCGCCTGTGAATATGTGGCCGCCAGAATGTCCCACATATCCTTGACCGTGGGTTGATGTAGAATGTCATTGGCTATCTCAATTACCAGTGTACCGGAAAGTCAAACTTTGGCGTATGCATCATCAGCCTCCCAGGAGGCATTGGCTCCAGTCTTCTCAGCAGGCTCTGGTTCGGTAAGAATGTGCTTCTTACCCGTTGACTTCATCATGCTCATGAACTGCATTGCCCACAGTTCATAGTTTGTACCGTCCATCTTTACAATAGGCGCTGGACCACGAAAGGCGCCAATAGATGGGATATCCGCCTTGCTTTCTGACATACTGGAGATGGAAGACTGAAACGATTGACAGAGGATGAGATTCGTCTACAATGACATAGACGGGTTTAGTTGCACGTGTAGACCTCAAGCAACTAAACCCATGTAGATGAAGATGTGTGTGCCCTAGTGCTTAGGGCTTAGCGCACAGTGCGCGCACAGGAGGCGCAAGCTAGATGAGATACGCGCGCACAGGAGATGCACACGCACAGTACGCAGGCACAGGGCTACAGCGCGCAAGAGTGCTTCAGCGCAGGCGCAGGGCTACAGCGCGCAAGAGGCACAGTGGAGGCGCGCTCTTCACGTAGGGAGAGTCGCAGGGGCGCGCTCGTGCAGAGATGCTCTTAGCGCAGGGGCGCAGGAGCACCGGCGCACGAGGATGGGGCGCAGGATCACCGGCGCATGAGGAGGCGCAGGGGCGGCAACAGCGAGCCCTGGCGGTGACGATGAGATGGAAAGAGAAGGAGAGGCCTCGAGAACTCCGGTCTAGGACCATCGCTCTGATACCATATTGGGAAAAATGAACAACCTGTTTATTCCATAATCCCTAGGCTCTCTTATATAGGAGAGTAACCTATGGGTAAATTATATAAAGCATACAACTGAAAATAAAAATAACGACGGGATACAGGCACTACTCTATATGCGTCAACAGACATCATAGACGAACGATGGTCCAAGATGCTCTCACATCCTCTTCATGAGGCTGGTATGTTATATGATATCTAATAAATCTATTTTTTCCATTTTGATAGCAAATTGGATGGATTGAAATTTGATAATTGTCCATGTTTGTGTCCAGCTTATTACTTCAATCCCAAGTACCAGTACAAGAACGGTCGTGATAAAAATGCTGACCTTCTAGCGGATGTATAAGTTGTGGTGGAGAAGCTCATCAAGGATGAAACGACACAGACCTCGTGCATGAATGAGGTAATTTTGACTCGTGCATGAATGAGGAACAAAATATTCACTAAGAACATTATGTAATATTTTGTGACGTTAAACAATGTGTAGGTCAAGTACTTTAGGGATACCTTGGGTTCTTTCGGCATAATTACCGCGGTTAATAGACGAGACAGTACTCTTTCTGGTAAGGACTAAGACAAAGAAGTCCATTGATTGTGATGTATAGCTAATTTACTATTATTGATTTATCTCCTTTTAGATTTTCCGCAGCCGAATGGTGGTTACTTTACGGGATGGAAGCTCCTACGGAAAGTGGCAGTGAAAGTACTGTCTCAAAATGCATCTGTCGGTGGTTGTGAGAGGAACTAGAGCACATTCAAATTGATCTATTCGAAGAAACGAAACAAGTTGGGAGAACAAAGGCTCCATGATATTGTCTTTGTGCACTACAACTTGAGGCTGAACATGAAACATACAAGGGAGGAGCAGGAAAAAAAGGACTACACAGACCCCATCGTTCTTGCATACATTTACAAGATGCACGATGATGTTACAAATGAAGATGTTCTGCAGAGGTGGTTAGATTCTAACGGTACTCCACTGTTTGATCAACCAGGAGGCAGGCCGAATCAGAATGTAAGCCAACAAATGGGAGTAGATGTTGGTGACTACATGGCCAGATCCGGATGAATCACAGACCCTCTTGGAGGGGTGGAGCTTGATGCAATTGTGGACGACATTCTCCTCACTGGATCGAAATCCAAATCCAAGTCCAAATCAAAGGATCACAATGGAAGTGATGATGATGATGTTATTGTTGGTAGTCGTGGTGGATCAGTTGATGGGGAGACATATTCAGGGGGTCAGGATCAGCAGGAGGTGGTCGTGAACCACATGATGATACAAGATTCGAGGTAGGGCGAGAATACATGGAGTGGTATGGAAAAACACATGGGCAGTTTGTCCCACGTTAGAGTCCAGGACCTATTGATTATTGTTGGAGTATTTGGTTGTGCACCATATGAGTTGTAGGAGGGTAAATGGAACTCTCCAGGATTCATTTACCACATCCCAATGTTTAGTCCACATCTACCAGTGGTGGGACTTGGAGGCTCTGTGGAGACTATATAAGGAGCCCCAGACCTCCTGTATCAGATGAGAAAAAGCAATGCTACATACGCCCCTTTGAGGGCTTCTCCCGTGGTTTCATCCCGCTCCTTAGGGAGTAGGGTTCCATGTTAAATCTTTGTCTTCCATATTTTATTTCTCTATCTTATGCTCTATTTATCATTTGTAGCTTCTGCTTCCTATTTTCTAGCAATTATGATGTATATGGACGACGTGGACATCATCCTACGGATAGCTACATGACGATTTGATATCATTTGTAGGTTCGTTGAGCTGCATGGATATTGACAGCCCATACCGTGGAGGAACACCAAGTCCCCAGGATGAATATGGATCTTCATAAGATGAGAGATCATTTGGTGTCTTCCCAAAATATTTCCATGCTCCTCCTCATGTACCTCCTCAGGCATATGCTCCTCCTCATGTGCCTCCTCCTCAGGCATATACTCCATCATATGGATATGGTTACAGTGGGGATGGAGGATATAGCAGTTACAACGGTGAGAACTACCAAGATAACCAACCCAAGCTAAGCCAGGGTAGCTTCTTTGGTGGTGACAGTTTTGGTTTCTTCTCCGAGTATGCGCGCGTTCCTCCTCCAGATCCTCCTCCACAAAGATCTTCTCCTACTCCGCCATCGTCATCCCGAGGATCTCAAACCAATACTTCGCAGCCTCGTCATGCACCTCGTGATACTAAATCGAGTGTTGCTTATCCTCGTCTTGGGATACTCATTGGGATCGATGACCATTAATACAGGCAGTATGTCATGGATTACATGACCATGTACTCGTATATGACATGGAAAAACTACTACGAGTTCATTGAGTTAGCGATTCGCTATAAGAGACAACAAGGTAAAGGGTTGATTCAGATCCTCCGCGGAACTCTTGGTTCTAGGTAATCTATTTGACAATATTGCATTAATTTATATTTTTTTCATTTATTTGTGTGAATAGATAAATCTTTATACCAAAGAAACATTCTCTCATTAATCATTGAGTAAATTTTTGAATCAAATCAAATGGCTCATCTCAATGGCATGCACTATGTGCCCGACACGATCGATATGAAACATGTGTGATATAAGGATCATAGATGATCTATATGTGTTATCTAAGTGTATATTTGTAACTTATTTAATGTTATAAGAACTTGAATGGAATCCATTTCCAATATCTATAACTCAGGAATCAACATTAACAGCGATATGTTCAATATGTTCGATATATGGAGTATAAATAACCGATATGTGTGATATAAGTGTGTATTTGTATCTTAATTGTTGTTTTAATGTCTTGGATGATCTTAATTTTTTGAAAAAACAGCAAAAAATTGACTTTTTTGAGCAATTTCTGATATTTCCACTGATATCGTCGATATATGCCCGATATATCCTTTTTCAGGCAGACCGATATCGATATGGCCTTTTATGCAAGGAAGTGGTAGATTAAATATGTGTCATTTACGATGGAGCATGGATGCTTCAAGACCACTTCATATTATTGTATTTTCATGAAGAAGCTCTCGGCTATGATGATGAAGCTGTCACCATTAGGGAAGTTTGAATTTTGCCGCTCTATTAGTGGATTGAAGCAAACCTCTTCCAACAGATCAAACATCAGGTGATCTTCCCCATAAGATGGAGGGGGATATTCGTTGGTAGAAAGTGTCTTGCTATGAGTTCCAACCGTTTCTATTTGTACGACAATACTTGTATCACGTGATGTTGGCAATAGATGTTCTACCCAATATGTTGATAGCAAGAGGCGATGCAGCAAGTGATCTCTCCTTGCGCTGGAGGGGGAGATTTGTTGGTAGTAGGTGGCACTCACAAGAAGCACCTACTATGAAGTCCAATCCATGTTTGTTGGTGCTACAGTAGGTGGCACTAATGACATTTGAAACTATAGCAACTGAGCCTAGAGGAGGTGTTGCAGTAGGTGGTCTGACACAGGTGACGCACCGCATATGACCAACTATGACACTCAGGTCATAACAGGTGGGACTGGACAGAAGCTGGTGTTGTTGCAGGCCGAGTTGACAGTAGCAGAAACCGCAGCAGGTGGGTCACGGGTAGGGATATGCATGGGACATGCCGGGCTGGGATCTGAAGGGTCCATGCTCATTTAAAATTTTAGGCTTCGAGACAGAGAGAAGGCCCGCAATTTTTTTTAACGGCCCAAGCCCAAGCTCGGCATAATTTTCATGGGTCGAGCTTGGGCCGAGCCGTTCCATATAAATCCACGGCCAAGGCTTCTAAAGAGAATTTTCCCCATTCAAATTAATATCTTCATGAATCCACTAAAGTAGTGTATGTCATTGCTTTGGATGTCACTAAAGAGTATTTGTATGTCACTATACTTGAATAGAAAAGAACTTATCATTTTTAATAAAAATGACACTAAATGGAATTCATATGTAGATACAACCTGGACTCAGCACCAAATCCAAAATAATAACATATTTTCCAAACAAGGTTCCAGATTCTCCATTCAAGTCATCCATATTTAAATTATATATTGCAATTCAAGAAACTATGTGTATGCAAATCATCTCGATTCTGGAGGCGATAGATAGCACCGCACCTTCCATGAACACCAACACGTTGTGCCCGTCAGTACTGCTCACTCTATAACAATTCAAGTGTAAATCAAAATCTAATCGAGGAAGACCATACAGATTCCAAACACAGCCATCAGAAGTATGAGCCTCGCAATCTACATAATATTCGATCAGTACTTAACACAACTGACCCATCTCGATTCCCTAAATTTACATAAATTGTAACCAAAATTCCACATTACAAAATAACCCCCTACAAATCTCTTAAGGAAAAATTATAACCCAATAAAATATAACTATAATGATATTATCCATCTGGAATTCAACCTCGCCTCGCCAGGCTTTTGCACCAAGATACAGACCTCTTTCGAGTCGGGCTTTTGAACTATTAGTTGGGCCTTCCATCGGGACTAACTCGCATGTTTAGCTGGCTGGGTCGAGCCAAGCCCAAGCACAACCCAAAAAAGTAGGCCTAAAAATGGCCCATGCCCGATCCATTTTTAATTTGGGCTTGGGTCGGGTCGAGCTATACGGACTGGGTTAGCCAAATACTCATCCCTAGTCATAGGAGGTGTAATACGTTACATGTCATGGTGCTCAAGCTATATCAAGTAGCAGACTTCAAGTTCGAATTTCATAATTCTAGCACTCATGGATTGACCTGATGCTTTGTTCTTATCTCCATAGCAAGTGGGAGGGTCTCACACATGTCATGGATGACACACAAAGTTATATTGTGCTCTTGGTGGGATAAGACCCAATATCTATCTCATCTATCACGGTAAGATGTGTGTGTGAGAGAGAGGAGAACACACCACTTGAGAAGAGATGTAGCAGAGAACATCTCCTGGGAGAGCAACCTTGAGAGAGAGTTAAGGTTGCAGTCCTTGTGCCCTAATCTATCTCCACTCCTCCGTGTGTAGCGACGAAGGAGTCCTCCAACCTTTCCTCTTGCTCCGGTGGTTCTCGTCTTGTGCAAGAGCGTAGAAGATACTACAAGGTGCACCGACGAGGTTACTTTTGGAGAAGAGTTCCGAACTTGGTTCTCCATATTGGTGATCTCTCTTCAACCCCATTGTGTCCGTGTGCTGCAGCAAAGGAGTCTTTTGGCCCCTTTCCTCTTCCGCACATGGTTCTTGGATCGTGTATGGTGCAACGACGAGATTTCTTTTGGAGAGACGGATACGGTTTGGTGATATATTTCATCTCCACTTGTATCTTGATTGGCGGTGTTAATTTTGGTTTATAGACCAACAAGAAGGTCTTGGATCATTTAGCCTTTGGGGGAGAAAGACTATATCATCATTATAGTGGAAAGGCTTTGGGACGTGTCGCACCATGATTTTTTCCCCGGCAATTTTTGGGGGGTTTCCACGTTAAAATCTATGTGCACTTGTGGTTGTGTCTGTTGTTTGTTATTTACTTGCTCGTTTGCTCGAGGAGGTTATCCGTCTTTGTTATTTCACCCGAGGTTTCTTTGTTCCACGCTTTCGCAACATAGGGGATCATGTCTTCCCAACAAAGTGGTATTAGAGCTCCAACTGGATTGGTCCTCTAATCCCAACAGAGATTTGGTGTTGAGGAGGAGGAGGAGGAGAAGAATAAAATAACTTGATTCTTAATTCGAATAAGAGAAGGATATAATTTGATCTTAGTCTCATTAGTTAGCCATCTTATCCTAAAATGAATTGACTACTTCATAATCGACACTAAACACCTTATAGATGCATTATATTTATTTTCTCTAGAGAGTATAAAAAAGATAGATTTTAAGTGTTATTATAAATCATTTGAATGCCCATCAATGAAATCTTCAGTAGTGAGAATTTAAGATTCAATTGTTTCATTTGACTAAAGTCATGTTAAGTGTTGTCTATATTTGGGCATTCCAACAACCTTGAATATGGAAGGATAATAACTTTGAGCTATTATGCATTTAAGAATAATTAGAACTTCGTATATTAATATTTATTTTTGAATTGTTTTAAGAACATTCTATGATTTTAGGGACATACTGACGACATACCCCTGATATATTTTCTAAATGTGGCAAAACGACATCGACATGTAAAACCTAGTAATTAATGTTATAACAATGACCTTGATTATATCAAAAAATGTCAATGATGCAGTTCTTGTGTCTCTATGAGTCTCGCATCATGCAATACGCCTAGAGCCGTCATCCACATCTTCATCTCATTGCCGAACTGAAGTAAACTCTTAACCACTTCTATGAAATCCTTTGGCCCAAAGGTTGTGCATGACCCATATGCATCGACTTAGCCCTTAAGCTTCTTAGATCAGTGCATCGCTTCTTCATGCTCTTGATTGTGTGCCTCCCTAAAGAAACCTAGTACTCTTGTCACCAACTCCTAATGGCTCGAGCAAGCACAAAATATTTAAAGGCTGCCTCCTTCATTTGGTATCATAAATCATGCATGGATGTGCCTAGAGCTCGCACTGGAGTGCATCAAATGTCACCTCCGAGCAATGATCTAGTAAGATGTCTTACTATTTTGTAGGCGATAATCTTCAACAAATAGCATGATCTTCAGTAAAATTGAGAAAAACATGAAGTTCTAGAAAATGTCATCGAAACAAAAAACGAATCTTGAAACGAAACCCCTAAAATGTCTTACTTTAACACCATATCGAGAACAGATTTTTTACACAAAATGAGATAAAACATCAAAACATTTATTTATGTGGTTCAAGAAAATCAAGATCATTATAGTATCCAACTTTAGGGTAGAAGCAACCTAATGATATCATTGCTTCATTTATTCTTCTCATTGAAACATATAGGGATAATTATGCCCATAACCCTGAGTAATTTCGCAATAACATTCATAACCATGCATAATCGCGAATTACATGAGAAACTCTGAGTAATACTTAACTCTTACATGACATAACCCTGTGTCAAGTTCCATTTGAGATGGTCGTTATGTCTGACGATTTCCGTTATAAAAATACCAAACTGCCCTTAATATATACTCTTATTTGCAAAACATGCCACAGGCACTTCCCTCTTCCCATCCCATGCTTCCCATCCCTTAATATATACTCTTATTTGCAAAACATGTTATGATATTTGCATTTTTAATGCCATAGGAATGGTTTAAGAATAGAGGCGATCCCATTGTCCCAAATACCATGCAACCGAATGATTTCAGATGTCTGATTAATTTAAAGTGTATTAAACCAGAATTTGCTCTCTTCAGTACTGGACCGCGGTGGATACGAAGTTCAGCATCCTAACGGCAGGGGAGGGCATCACGGAGGAGGAGGTGGTGGCAGCGGAGATCATAGAGGACGAGGAGGTGTTGGGGGATTCCACGGAGAATATGAAATCGATCCCCCCGTCTGAAGGCACCACGGAGGAGGAGGTGGTGGCACCCCTAATCCGCGAG
This sequence comes from Ottelia alismoides, assembly GCA_037367405.1. Classification (NCBI taxonomy): domain Eukaryota; kingdom Viridiplantae; phylum Streptophyta; class Magnoliopsida; order Alismatales; family Hydrocharitaceae; genus Ottelia; species Ottelia alismoides. Next base: position 99,369 of record JAZKJV010000241.1, on the reverse strand, counting down.
CTGCAGCACACCCCCCTCGGTCGATCCCCCCGTTTGAAGGCTGCCCACCCCCGTCGGCAGACCCCCACCTCCCTCCCCTGCCCGTCCCACCTCTCCTCACCTCTCTCCCCTGTGTTAAACGACCTGCACGAATCCCCTCCCCCCGCCTCGGTGCAAACCGACCGTTGACCTCTTCAACCCCCCCCCCCCCCACCCGCACCTCTACGCCCCAACCCGCATCTCTGCAACCCCACCCTCCGTAACCTCGTCGCCCCCCACCTGCCCAGAACCATCGAGCTCTGCAGCCCCCCCTCCCCTCCCCACCCCCCTGCAACTCCCCTCATCCCCCCACCTCTGGAACTCAACACTCCCCATCGCCGTTAAAGCCCCCCGCACCTCTGCAACCCCCTCCCCTCCCCCCCCCACCTCCGGAACTCCCACCCCCGTCGTCATTGAAGGGGCCTCTCCCCCAACCTCCGGAACCCAACTTGCAAGGCTTGTGGGTTGACCTCTGCAAGGGGCCTCCACCCGCTATGGAAATGCCGAACCTCACCTCTGACAAACCTCCTCCCCCGACCTTTGGACACAACCCCCCCAAACTCTGTAGCCCTCCTCTTCAAGCAAGTTTCCCCCTCCGACATTGCATGCAACCCCCCTTGTCGACCTCCCATGAAACTGTCATAGCCCCCATTCTATACCTCTGTTTTGTTGCAGGTGCTAGCTCAAAAGAGAAAAAGTTGTGATTTTTTTATTTAGATTAATCGCAGCCGTTGGATCATTCATTGGTTAGATTAACTCAACCATCCGGTTGAGTTAATGAAGTAAAGTAACGGAAGGTTATGGATGTAAGACGGCACACTTACTCAGGGTCCTAGATGTAATTCGCGATTATGCAAGGTTATGAATGTTATTGCAAAATTATTCAGGGTTATGGGTGTAAATATCCCAAACATATAACATAACGCCATGTGAATATAGGCCCACTCACACCCAAATCTCTCACAATTAGAGATGGAGGACTAACATATGATCTCATACAATAATAGATTGATTTTTCCACAATGTCCAATTTATCCAATTGATTCCACTTTTCACTATTCTTAACAAGGTAAGGCTTATATTAATTTTAGTATAAATGGATGATGGTATTCCTACAAGAGATAATCAAGTAGAAATTACTTGAAAAAGCCTAATTAACTTTGACTTGAAAAGGAAAGTTCTACTTTTTTTAGAGAATGTATACTCGATTATTTAGGAGACTAGGAAACTCATATGATTTTACATCAGCTAAGATTAGCAACAGATAGAATATCAAAGACCTATCAACTTGATAAAGATTTCACAGGATGATAACGATCAATCATTGAGTAGCTATTACATTTCATTAACTAGACTCGATATTACCTATTTTGAGAAATGTTGTAAGTTAATTCATAAACCCGATTTATCCAATTCCACGATGAGGAGTAAATATTATGATGGTTAAAGAATGTAAAAGGACATAAACTTACATTCATCGAGGCAAAAATACTTAAAGAGGAATATGCAATGTTGATAAAAGTCAGTTTAGTGAATATTGAAAGACCTATTGTGGGTTATTGCACATGCCTAGTGCAAATCTCGTGAAATGGAGCAATGACTAGGTTTTGGGTGATTTAGGAATGAAGCGATGTATAGAGACATGGCAATGTATGTCGCTTAAAATTTTGACTAATTATCCTCTTCATTGATGTTAGAGTATGTAATAATTACGTAATTGGATTTCTCTAAGATCAAACTACCCCCTCTTATGTTTAGTCCAACATCATCTATAATTGGATATCTCCAGACCAGATTCCCATTTATAGATGATGCAGGACTAAATATGAGAGAGGGTAATTGCATCTTGGAGAGATCCAATTACCCAATTATTACATACTCTAACAAATGACATTGAGGTTCTATTAAACTTTCCACTAAGTTCTATAGTGATAACAAAGCTCCAACAAAACCTTTTAAATAATCATTTTCTCAATGGTTTGACAAAGCATAAGATTACTAGTCAGTTTAATAGAGAAAAATCAACTCCAAGGAGATCATGTTGCTTATATAAAAACCAAGGAGTAGGTGACATATTTTCATTAAAAATCTATTTATAACTATTTTTTTGTGAAATATGAGTTACATGCATGCAAGATGTCTATGACAAACTACAGAAGGAGCTTTGAGTTGTATTTCTCTATCGATTAGGGAAAATGTCTGGTTGAGTATTATATCCCCTCCCATTAGCCTCAAGAATCGACATGAATTCTATTGTCTTGTGATTTTTCCCTCCACTTTGGATAGTTTTCTAAGTTAAGTATGTGTGTTCTTGACGTTGGCAATAGGGGCAGAAGCATCCACGCACGCAGGAGCATCGGGGCTAGTGTTGCAAGCGAGTAAGGCTCAAAATTGGTGCACATGGGTGTCGATGTGAGCAGCGGGGCCCTGCTTCCCCCATATGGGGCCCCTAGAGGCGTGGTTGGGACCTTAGTGGTTGCTTCAACAATGTTCCTTGAAGCAAGAGGAGATGATCTTCTGGTGGAAGTGGTTAATGGTGCGGGCGTGACTCAACAGTGGTTATAGGGGAGTTCTAGGAGGAGATGGATTGGAAACGTCCCAAGAACCATTGCACGCAAAGCCCCAGGGCAACGAGAGATCATTTTTTCTGCTTTCGTTGTCGGAAGATGGGGCACATTGCCGGGAATTGTTCGATTGAGGAGAATATCTATTTCAAATGTGGTTTGGCGGGTCATAACTCATAAGCATCATGCTTGCTCGGTGTGCGATGGATGGAAGAGGCTCGTTGTGATGCCCAAGGATCCGAGTTACTCATTTACACAGCACTCGCAGCGTTAGATTCACTATAGATCGCATTCGGTTACATGAAAGTGAGAGGAAATTTTCGCATTTTGGATGACATTCACAATTTTGATAAACAACCACAGAGCTAACAAAAATCACCAGTTCACATTGCATTAATTTTCATATACAGTTACATGTAACAAAAGAAGATGCATTATGTACATATATCCCAAAATATAACAGAAGAAAAAGAAAAACATTTACATTATACTGAAAAAAAATTATAGCATGTACCGTCGAGAGTATATGTAGAAGCTCGGGGTCAACCGTCAATCTGTTGCGATGCAGGCAACTTACCTGCCATACATGAAAGGAATAAGAGAAACGTCAACAAATGTCGGTACAATCAAAATTTATTAAAAATAAAATAAGTATTTCAATGGTTTCAAAAGAAAGTTAGTAGATAGGTGTTGATATTTAAAATTAACAAGCTACTTGCATGAAATTTGGTTTTCAAACTATTATATATGTAAATCCCCCTATCACCCATCACTATATAACTTTCCATATATAACATTTCATATATTAATTAATGACTCATATGTAGGTTACTATCTTTTTATCACTTAGAGATCGTGTTGATGGATCTTGGAATTGAGGATGACGAGTCTCTGATCGGATCTTTATTATGTCTAATTTCTCAAACCTAGTGGATAATCTATGGTCTTGGTTTCAGTGTGATCTCACACTATGACTCTAAGGCGTGAATAATACCTTAGTGTTGGGGTGCCTCTATAGGCATGCGGTGGAGTATAATGCATTCTAACTAAGTTCTCAACACGTCCATTAGCTTCTCCTAATATTTGTAAATAGTAGTTCTAAGATTTGATTAAATGTCGATGATTGATGATTGACGATAATTGATGATTTCTGTATCAAGCTCAACTCTAGCCAAACTCATCTGTAGCCCACTCTCAACTGTAACCCATGTCAGATGTAATCAACTCTCAACTGTAACTCATCGACAGAACCTACTGGCGGAACAGTAACCAAACCTCAAGCAGTGAGGAAGCCTTCAAAGAGACTATTTCGTCTCGCCCTCTAAGTGGAAGTGCAGTCAAGTAAAGGACTAGGCCAACTCCAAAACTACGCCCCTGAGATGGGTGGGAGAGACTCTCCAAAGTCACTCCAAAAACCGGCCCGACCGATATGGGCAAATGAGCATGTAAAGTAAAACCAAAACGGAGGATCCCCCAACCTAGGTACCCTAAGAACACAGGGTCAGCGGAATTGGTAAAAAATCGGGATTTCAAGGAAACGTAAAAACACTGCAAGCTCTTGTAAAAACCGTACAAAAGACTGGAATCCTAGACCCGCGCACTAGGCGATCACTGCCCTAATTGGACTTCTTATCTCCCGTTCAGCTAAGGGTCACCGCATCGTCCTACAGTCAGGTGTAAGGGTCACCATGGCTGGTTCTAATATCAGTCATAATTGATTCACGATCATTTATCGTACTTAATTATACATTCTTTTCACAATATCTCGCGTGGTTGTCTTTACAGATTTAGGTGTTTTGTCACAACTTAACCATAGTGATGTAAATTTACCAAGGGATTAATTAATGGAGATTTTTAGTCATAGTGATCTCAAGAAATCATAGATTAATCTAATTATATCTTAATTATTTATTTAAGAATACATGACCTCCTAGATATTAACCCCAAATCTTTTGTTAATGTCCTTAGATAGTGATTCCATATGAGCCAACTTTTTATTGGCTTCTAGGAGAAGGTACAGTACCTATACTTAGAATATGTTATTTAACTTACAAAGTTAGTGTCTTTGTTATTAATCAAAATCAAATTCATTCAAAATCCCTAATCTTTCCATTTTTCAAAACATGAATTTGTAGCCTAATCAGTGGTCTGAAACCTAGATCAAAACCATGCAAAAATCCCCTATCTTTTCATTTTTCAAAGCTTGAATCTGAAGTTAATGATTTGATCTAAATTTTAGAGTCAATCTTTTGTATAAACACTAAATTTTTCCATCCTGAATATATAGGATCTGGAGCTCATAACTAGGTTTAAATTTTGACTTTATTGCGTGTAAAACACCGCTAATTTCTCACTCTTCAAGCATAAAATATGTAGCTAATTATTATCATGAAATTAGTTTTAATTGCATGCAATTAAAACTGAATTCAGACCACATTTTTTTACTCATGGTTTGATGAGAAATTGGATACGTTTACTTCCCAGTAGCAGAGAAATCAAGTTTAATTTTTTTAACTAAATATTGATCAGTAGCAACTTGCGGTAGCAGAGAAATCAATATATATTTTTCTAAACTAAAAAAATTGAGAGAAATAGAATTCAATTTTTTTTAAACTAAATATTGGTCAGTAGTTTATCAGCAGTTGCTGCTGATTATTTTTTTAAAACTAATTATTAATCAGTAGTTTATCAGCAGCTGCTACTGATTGTTTTTTTAACTAAGTCTTGATCAGCAACCGTTACTGATTGCAGAGAAATCCAATTCAAACTTTAAAACCAAAATTTTAGCACAGTAGGCTTCCATATATATTCACACACACGCGCACACACACACACACATATCCATGTAAATGAAGTAACAGAATTAAGATCGGATCTAAAATTTCTAATTTCAGAAGTTTATTTCAAGAAATAAATTCCCAAATTCCCAACAAAAGAGGAACAATTGTAAGAAACACATGCATGGCAGCAAAACAGGGCTGGAGATTGTACCTTCAAATCTCTAAAAATTTGAGATCAACTAGGCTTGATCTTGCATGTAGCAACTACAATTAGGAGAAGAGTAGCAGAAATTGGGGGCTCTCTAGGGGGGTCCAGCAGCATGCAAATTTCAAGGAGCAACAACAGATGGTTGTTGTCCTTGCAGCAGCAACATCAAACTAATGATTGCAGCAGTTCAGGAGACAAGGGGCAGCTACCCCAACTGCAGTGGGGAGCAGCACATCAACAAGAAGCCGTTGATGTGCAGCAGTAGAAGCAACTTCAAGATCAGCTGCTATAGCAGCTGATCCAAATCTCCAGCAATTGAGAAGGTATGGGGCTCCTATCGGTGGAGAGATTTTGAGAGAAACTGAGAGCAATAAAAATGAGGGTTTGGGTGCTTATATAATGGAAAAGAGGCCTTGAAGAAATGACAAGTAGAGGGAGAAGGGGAACCAAGTGGTTGCTTTCTGTATAGTTTGCTGTACAGACCACAGAAAATTTTATTTGTTTTTTTAAACATATTCTCTCATTTACTTGGGATATCAAAGTCGCCCACAGTCGTGCATTGAGTCTCGCATCGAGTCTCGGATTCAGGTGCACAATATCTCGCTTTGCCTGTCTATTCATGATGATCAAACGATATAAGTTTTCATACTTTTCTGATCCAAGATGGATACAGAAATCGATGAAAATATGATCTTGGTTTTTTTTTATCAAATTTTACGATTGTAAATTATTAAACGACCTCCGATCGACGAACGGTCGATTTCGTTGGTCTTATTTTGTCAAATCAGATTTTATGGTGGTCTTGATTTGTTTCACGGTTTATGATTTTGTGTCACAGCTTTTTCCGATGGCACGCATTACGATGCGATCGACTTTTGGTCGATCGCATCTGAACGAGATTCGATGTGCGATTTACAAATCAAACCGAAGTTATTCAACATTAATTGAAGACTAAATGAACTTTCGGACTCTTAATCGGGTCAGATTCGATTTATTCGGATCTGGATGTCACACTCGCGACCCAACCAGAGGAGGATGCCGTACGAAGAGAATATATCTCTAATGCTTTGCATCTTCTTGTTATGCAAAAAGGTGTGGAATCTTCGTTGGACGACATGGTGATTGGTGAAGGTCCAAAGGCGGATCTTAATAACCTGAAAGTAGTTGTTAGTTGGGCTCGAGCAGATGGAGTCGATGTGGATGATTAATGGTTGCCAAGCAATATAATTGGTTTGCGTGGACTCACGACTTGTGGTGTGGTTTCTAGTTGGGGTCCATATGTTTGGACGGTGCTTCGTCGTCGATCCAGTGGCGTTGCCCTGAGTACCTAGATGGGGGTTTCATCTTGCCCTCCATGCTGAAAATCAAGGATATCCGATTTTTTCTTTGCGCAGTGGGTCATTGGCAGTGGTAAAGGAGGAGATGAACCCTATTAGGCCAGTGGTGGAAATTGTAAGAAGTGACCAACAACCCAGTGAGGATCTAGTTTGGTGGTAGTGGTTGAAGGTCAAATTATGGCATCGCCTAAACAATTGGAGATCCAAATCAAGCACATGGTGGTAATGCTTTGGATTGTTCCTCCAGTTGATAATTTGAGCAAGTCGACAGATTCGGTTGTCGATATACATGTGGCTTGTCTTAGTGATCCTACTCTTTCGAAGACATCCCTTCAAGCTCTTTTGGGGGCCTCCTGCAACGTGGCATCTAGCTCATCTGGATATAATTTGGTGCCTGACTTCTATGCCCCAGATTGTGTTGAGTCATCTTTTTCCCTAGACACTCCAACTAGCTCAAGGTGAATGTAGAGTCCTGGTGACTAGGAAGCTTATCTCGATGGCTATTGGGTGCAATAAAGATACAACACACAAAGACATGGTGGTTTTTTCTCGCAAGAGAGACAATGGATGCCTTGAGCTAGAAACTCAAATATAAGAAAAGGGTTCCAAGGAGGAACAAAGTCTATCCAGAAAGGAGAGAGTTGATGATGGTTGGTCCGACTCATTTTTTCCAACCAGACTTCGATCATACATATGGTCTCGTGGGGACAGTGGGCTCCTTGATTGCGGTAAAAAGGAGTTACTCTAACACTCTAGCCCTTAGGCGTACGATGATCATGTGTTGGAATAAAGGTGTCAAGTCAGGTGATGTGTGTTGGCCTACATATAATCATACTACTCTTACCCACCCGAATCAAAAGGAAGCATGACACATGGTCAGGTGATGTGTGTTGTCCTCGTTGGTCGACAAGGTGGTATGCACTATTCTCGCTGCACATGGTCGGGTGATGTGTGTTGTCCTCACTGGTCGACAAGGTGGTATGCACTATTCTCGCTGGAGATTCAATCTGCGGGCATGCTGCAAAGCATGCATTTTTTCGGATCTTGCCCTACATGTAATTGCTAATGGCTACTTGCATGTGTAGCTTTGTACTTTTAACCTTGAGTTCATATAAAGAAGTTTTTGCACACACACCCTTGCGGAGAACACACTTTTTCCTTTCAAAAAAAGTTTGTTTTCTATTCCAAATCTTAAGGCTGAGATCCTATATTAGCCTATCATCAATAATACAAGCAATTTGAAGAGTAATTTTGCCATTTGTCGCATGTAATTTAAATCTCAGGATAAGACTACTAAAAACTAACCAGAATAGAAATGTATAAGTCCAATCACAAAAAATCAAATCATACAAAATTCACATCAGCACAAGGAACCGGCTGACAAAACATTATGCCATGAGGATGCCAAATCACGCGGAAATGGCCATCTAAGGAAGGAAGCCATTTTTTCCATTAAGTTTGAGATTCAGCCGAAAATACAGGTATTTGGAAAAAGCATTACTGGTCCATGATCTCCTTTTTGCAAGTGGTACAGATCTGCCCATGTAATCTCTCTCTATGCACTTCCCATCATGCAGAAAACCATCAACATCAAAAGATGACGAACTTTTACTGCCGATATCCGAATGTCTTTCAAACCCATAAGAATTGCTCACAAACTTAGAACCATCAATCCCAAGAAAAGTATCCTTGTCCTGCAAACATACATTCTAAGTGCATCAAGGACAATACGTTGCAAGAATTTATCAATTACGCAACAGTTCTCCTTAAATCTAAATTACATCTTGAAATAACATCTTTCCTTGCATGAGAACTTCTCCATTGCAGTACCTACTTGCAAAAATCCCAGTAAATGAAGCCATACAGTTTATTGCATAAAACTACTCATCTTTACTGATTAAATTTAAATGCATTTACAATCTCGAGAATAAAAAGAAAAGTTCACATTTTGATCAAATACAACAAAGATAATCGACCATCAAAGGTGGCACTTGTGTTCTCTCACCTTTAATCTCCACCCAATCCCCTAGATCTAACCATGATAGAGGATATACGAAGATGTGGAGTTTGGAGATGAGAGCTTATGGAGAGGGAATTTATGAGATAGAGAAGGTGAAATTGCTTAATTGAAGGTTGGTGGCACAATATGTAATATGAAGGGAAGAGATCACTGGAGCTCGGATTGTCATGACCAGTTTGTCCGTGCAGCACATGGGAAGGTCAGTCTTCAGAACTCGTTCACAAGAAACGGGTTAAGGTCATGCTGTCCAAGCAGCAGATTGAGCAGCTCCAAGCTAAGAACGCAAAGGGCAATCCAAGACATGATTAGAGATTGTTTGAACTTCTTTGGTTTTGTGGATGAGCTCAAACATGAAGGATGGCTCGGAGAGGAAGTTCTAAGAAAAGGATATGGTGGTATAGATCATGTGTTTGGATCGAGTTAAATTTTTTTAAAAAAGCTCCATCCCCTGTAAGAACTGGTGCAATATCCTTTTGGTCCAGTTTGATTGCAAGGATAATTTCTGGGTGTTAACATTTGTGCATGTGGATTAATATATGTTTCTGTTAAGGCTGGCATAAGCCATGTGGGCGGCTTTTTCAACTTCCCCGAAACAAGTACTAATGTTTTATTAGATATGCAGAATGACCTATTTGCACAGATCCTGGGTGGGTTTTCTTTAGGATCTCTATTGAAAATAAGCTGATCCCGCAAGTGAAATAAGATGAAGAATGGGAAGATCCAAACATGCTTATATGAAAAGGACCTTCTCAAATTTTATTATTGTTGAGAGAGAGAGATGAAACAAAGCTTGAGACTACTTATAAGATGACGGACTTGGCGACTCATTCCCTAAAGGGCTTGGGATTTTAGATCCTCGGGAAATCCCTTTAGGGAATGAGTCGCCAAGTCCATCATCTTATAAGTAGTCTCAAGTTTTCCTCGTTCCAACCTAGGTGAAGAAGGGGTTATTGACAGCCGGGGCGGAAGGCAGCCACAGGTTCATCAGGCTTCTGGAAGGGGTCTTTCAGAGATAGTCCAAAAAGCAAGTGGAGTGGTCCGTCTCTGAGTTCTCGTAGTCGGATAAGGGTGAATCAACTCATCAACTATCTCCAAATGCTCCTTCCTGTCTGGGATCAGGCGAGGGCTTGAATTCACTTCTTCACCTGAACGAAGCTTATATCTTTGGGAGTGGAGGCTCCTACTCTCTTGCTCAGCTAGCCCTCGCATCTCCACCTGGAATTCGCTAAGAGACCATACCGATGACTTTTATCGCTCGATCACTTCCTTTTCCACTAAGTGATTGCTTAGGGACCTTAGCGTACGATCTGGGTTGTTTCCCTCTCAACTTTTGATCTTAGCGCCAAAAAAGTCTGTCTGTACAAACGAAGAAAATCTTGATGAGATGATTGCAAGTTCGCACAAAAGCTAGGACAGTGACGTGAAGTTGAAGGTCATCACGGTTCAGCTCAAGCCTTTGGTTTCAACCCTGCGACATAAAAGGACTAGTAAAGGTATACATCAAACTATTTGAAAAGTTATTTATTCAAGAGGTCTAGGGGTCCTTATATAGGACTAGACCTTAAAGAGCTCAAAAGAACAAAATACATAAGTACCCTTGTGGGGTTACAATAGAATATGAGAGTGTAATTGTTAGAAAATCGGACGCGGAGCGGAAACGATAAACAGAGCATAAGAAGAAGAAACATCAACATGGGAACACCATGATTTTACGTGGAACCCTACTCCGTGAGGAGCGGGATGAAACCACGGGAGAAGCCCTCAAAGGGGCAGATACTTCATTCCTTTTTCTCAACGAGTACAGGAGGTCGGGGGCTCTTTATATAGCCCCTCTCCAGAGCCTCCAAGTCCCACCACTGGACGATGTGGGACTAAACACCGGATGGGGTAAATGGATCTCCTCCAGGATCCATTTACCCTGCTACAACTCAATAGGCGCATACAACTTATGCTCCAACACTCCCCCTCAAGCTGGAGCATGCAATGCTCAACTTGGACAAACAGACTGTAACATCCGGGAATTTGCGTAAACCCGAACTCGTCCGTTTTTGGGTCTAATGAATCCAAAAACATTGTCGGTCAATACTAAACAACCTAAAACGACCAATTGATCATAAATCAAAAGTCGTTCGGACGAAATCGACCAAAAATCGGTCAATCCGTAACGCGTGCCGTGAAAAGCCGCGACGCAAATTCGGAAACCGCGAAACAAACCGAGACCGTCATTAGATCCGATTCGACGATACAAGACCAACGGAATCGACCGTTCGTCAATCGGAAGCCGTTTGATATTTTAAAATCGTAAAATTTAACCTCAAACCGAAATCCGTATCCGAAAATTTCGGGTATTCAAAACTCGATCGGAAGAATATCAATATGGTACTCATATTGACCGTCGTTCGGAGACGATCGAAACAAGACATTTCGCGCCGAAATCCGACACTCGAGGTGTGTGTACGGTAGATTTTTAAGTATGCCAAATAAAGAGTTTTTTTAAAAAAAAATAATAATGAAAATAATTTTCTTTTGTAGCAGACAGTAACAGACAACCGTGAGTTATTTTTTTTCCCATTTTGCTTTTCTTCTCTTTTCTCCTCTTATTCCACTTGGCATATTCTTTATCCACATGTCAACTAAACAAATCCTTCCCTTCCTTATTTATAACTCCTTGAAGCCTCATACCATCTCTCAAAATTCCACCGAATCATCCTCCAATTCCAGTGAAACCCTCTCCTCCTTTCTCTCTTTTTCCCTCGGTTTCCAGCAAAGACATTTCCAAGCAATTACATGTAGATTTCAGGTGTCTCAGCAGGAATTGTAGCTCCAAATTCTGCCAGGCAGAAACTGCTGGAAGCCTCCATCTCATCCTTCTTGCATGCTCTCATTTCAAGTTTAAGGTACAATCCCTACCCCTTTCTCTTGCTGCCATCATGTGGTTTCCACCATCTTTGATCCTAATTATGAAATTGGTTGGATATTGTCCTCTACTCTTCTGGCAATCACATTTTTTTTTGTGCATTTATCACTAGATTCAGACTATGGGTTAGACTTCAAAAAATAATAATAATTATCTTCGGCAACTCTGAGATGAGGGGTTGTTCTTTCCCACATCTTTAAATTGTCATCGAATTGTTGAGGAATTTTTTTTTTAAAAAAAAACAATCCAGTGGTGGTATTTGTGTCTGATTAATGTGCATGTTATTATCAATGAAACAAAAGGGGGGAGATCAATTGGACTATGGTCTGGGTAGCCTGGGATTGCTAAGAGATGCTTACTCTTGGAAATCTCACTAGTTAGAAATAAGTTTTATACCACAAATTGAAAGTATCTTCATTTCTTTAAAAAGAATAAATTTTTTTTACCAATTAATCTCATGGACTCCTATCTAGTATGAATTAAGAGAGACCATCTGAAGCAAAATATATATATATGTATAAATTTTTCTTAAGTGCAGAAAGAAGGATAATGATTAGTTCCGCCCCGGAATGAAATTCCAACATAAATCCTTATGCTTATTGTAGACCTATACTCTAATAAAATGCAGATTCACATATAAAAGAAAGTAAAAAGACGAAAGAGAAATTACAATAATCGGTATATCCATTAGATATTCATCCTTTATTTTTACTCAACAAAATTCTAAAGTTCACATCCCTGACATGCATCCATGCCATCTCACATGAACTCACCCTCTTCTTCTATAAAAAAAAAATAATAGAATCAGTATGTTGGTTACTGTTCAAATTAAATGAAAGTTTAAAAATACTGTATTCAAAGTTATAAGCAATCAGATGCTCACAGTAGCCATGATTAGTCTTAAAATGAAATAAGTTACAGAAATCCATTATTGTTGCCATGAAAAAGGTAAAAATCCATGGACGTAACATAGGTTATGTGACACTTAATAAACTTAGAAATATCTACTTTGGATATTCCAGTAATACCCACCTCATTCAAGACTATATGTTGATCTCATTCAAAACTATATGCTGAGATTGCCAGAGTCATAGGTTGAATCATTCGTTTATGATCTCAACATCGTTTGATAACAAAGAACAAGGAATAGTACCTATATTTACATGCATCATACCCTCTCGAATATTTTGTGTCTGCTATAGCAAATATCTTTTCAAAGAAATAAAATCAGGCAATCTAGGCATATTAATAAAATAATGAGTATTAACACCCTTCTCATTTGAAGTCTATAAATGAATACTTAAGATCGTTATGACTAACAATAATCCGCTAAGCATAATCTACTACGATCATATAACTATTGACAAGAGCTATTGATAAGAGATCTTGATCTATTCGATTAACCACATAAAGAGTTGAGAAAGAGATGAGTAGGCAGTCAAGTAGAGATGATTAGAAATAAGTGATGATTAATAAATTATAAATAGTGCCGGTCATGATGCTCCTTACACCTGACCGTGCGAGGGCGCGGTGACCCTCAACTGGGCGGAAGAAAGGAAGCTCAGTTTGGGCAGCGGCCGCCAAGTGCGCGGGTCTAGGATCTCAATCTTTTACACGGTTTTTACGTGAGCTCGCAGTGTTTTTACGCCTCGTTGGGATCCAGACTTTAGACCAGTTCCGTTGACCCTGTTTATTAGGATACCCAGGCGGGGGATCCTTGGTTTCAGTTTTACGTACGAGCTCGTTCGCCTGTACTAGTCAGGCAGGTTTTCTAGAGCGACTTTTCTAGGGAGTCTCTCTCACCCGTCTCAGTGGCGTAGTTGGGGAGTAGACCTATCCCTCTATTGGACCGCACTTCCAAATAGAGGGCGAGACGGAAGAGCCATTTGTAGGCTTCTTCACCGCTTGAGTTTACTTCGCCAAACAGACTTGGCGATTCTATATCTAGATCATCCATATCTACATCTACAACATCTGGAGCTATATCTGAAACATTGAAGTGGAGAATTTGAGAAGTTATGATCAAAAGACCATTCTCTCTACCTAAGAATTTAAATAAATTAATAGATCTCTACAATCTCAACTTTTCCATTTTTTCACTCTCCAACATGATCTCTGAAGAAAATAATATATGCATTCCCACTCATACACTCATGATTACGCAACTGCTATATATAAATATGTTACATATGGGAAATGCCGGGTTCTGGGGAAATCATTAGAACGCATTACAAACAAACCTCTTTTTACTTATGCAAGTAGATAAAAAAAATGTGCTTGTTCTACCTTTCTACTTGCTCTCTTTTGTACAATAAATTACTTGTTATTTATTTTAAACTGCGGGTTTGTATTCACGTTAGTGATTCCTCTTCTTCCTTGCACATATGGCAGGCAAAGGACCTGCTGTTTAGTAGCTACATGCTCCCAAGAGATAGAGTTTATACGAGACGGTACGAATTCCTTGTCTCAGTTTTTGTTCAAATAATGATGTAAATGCTATCTCTTTTGTATCATACTTTGGGATATATGATGTAATGGAAGATTCTTGTATACATTGTAAACTGATATGAATACTAATGAAAAGAATTTTGGTGCCATATTGTCTCTTTTACTTGTGGTCATGTGTTGAGAATGAATGACATAATCACGCGAAAAATTTTCCCTGTAATTGTGCGACTTGTGCGATGAAACGTGAATGAAGTATTGTGAAATGCGCGTAAACGGGTACCCGGATCCTGAGGGGTTAAAAGTTTGGTATCAGAGCAGTGGTACCCCGATACGCACATTCGCAGTATTTCGATTCTGATCGTATCAAGTTCTCGAATAGCGACAGTCTTCCGACTTGTCGTAAGCTCGAGAAGGGAAATATGACATTCATATTCTATAACCACAGATGTCACCAATTTCATTAATTTTCATATTATATCCCAAGAAGAGAAAAGCATTTATGTTAAATATCTGTCTAGGGCATCTTTATGACTAATTATGGTTCTCATGCAGAGCCATGGCATCTCGACCAGGTCAGGATACTTCTGATCAGCTGGCACGCATACTGAGTGCACTTACTGATCTTCAGCAGCAGCAGGCTGCTATGAGAGGCCAGCAGGAGCAGATATTGGCCCAGCAGACCGAGATTGCTGACAGGCAGACAGATATTGAGATGCGGTTTGAGGATCTATCAGATTTCACGTACCATCCATCTCAGGATGGGATACGGCAAGACCAGCACCAGTCCGTTGAGGTGGAGCAGCCTCATCCTGACGATCCACTAGAGGACATTCCAGAGCATGGAGCTGAGGAGGATGCAGAGTTAGACAGGGAGCAGGACCCTGTTGATTTTGCTGACGAGGATGCACGCGAGTATTCCGCCATTCACAGGCACCAGTCGGTTTTCACGTCCTACCAGCGGGCCAACATACCCTTGTTCGAGGGTACAGGTTCACCAGATGATGCTGAGCAATGGCTGAAGAGAGTGATGAAGGTGCTCAGGGCAATTCATGCGCCACGAGACACGTGGCTATCTTTCATAGAGTATTCACTGACAGACTTCGCCGAGCGATGGTGGGAGGCCATAGTGTCCGAGTTAGGCCGAGAGCCTACTTGGAACGATTTCGAGACGAAGTTCCGAGCCCACTTCTTCTCTGCGAAGTGGAAGGAGTCCCAGCGCCGACTGTTTGCAGAGCTTCGTCAGGGACAGATGACCGCCAGAGATTATTTCATCCGATACACAGAGCTGTCACGACATACACGAGCAGCTGGCGCATTTCCATAGGAAAATCTGGAGAAGTTCATTGGCGGCATGCGAGAGGAGGTGCAGGAGAAGCTGGCAGGACTACACATCACTTCTATCTCCGAGGCTACCGATGCTGCGGAGAAGTTCGAGGACATCAGGGGGAGACGTTTCGGGAGCTCGTCTGGAGCAGCACCTAGACCGCGACGATCTTTTGGACCGATACGTCGACCGTTTCAGCAGCAGAGGTCAGACAGACGGTTCCGACCCACAGGTTCGTCCTTCACAGACAGTGTTCGCTCTTCTCCATCGACTACTCTAGGAGGAGCACTCGTCGGACGTGGCACAGAGTCCGCTCGACCATCTGGGTCGCAGCGAGTAGACCGACCACCAGCCGGACCAGCTCGGAGCACAGGCACAGCTACTCCACCTACCAGGCCAGTCAGATGCTATCGATGTCACGAGTGGGGACATTACCGAGCACAGTGCCCACAAGCATCTGGAGAGCCTCAGCCACCGCCTTCCCAGTCACAGCCTCAGATACAACGTCCAGGGAGTTTCCGCGGCAGGAACTCCAACTTTAGGCGGCAGCAGCAGAGACAGATGCAGAGTGTGGCAGGTTCTAGTGCTGCATCAGCCAGGCAGGGACAGTTACATGCCGTTACTGAGGAGCAGGCACGTTCAGCGGCTACTGTGGTGAAAGGTATGGTCTCAGTCTTGGGCCGACCTTTCCATGTGTTATTTGATTCCGGCGCGACACACTCTTTCCTTGCTTCGAGGTTGCTTGTTTCTTTAGATAGAGTTGCAGAGACGCTATCGTCTCCATATCACATCCGAGGGCCAGGTGGCCAGTTATTTGTCATATCTCTGATAGTCAGGCACTTGCCCGTACTGATTGGCGGTCATGAGATGATCGCAGATTGTCTACTTCTGCATCTTGATGAGTTCGATTTGATTTTGGGCATGGATTGGCTATCTACTCATCATGCACTAGTTGATTGCTTTAGGAAGACGGTTGTCTTCAGGATTCCCGATCTACCAGAGTTCACTTTTGAGGGTACTTTGCATGACTCCACCATGGAGTACATTTCAGTATTACGAGCCCAGCGACTTGTTGACCAGGGTTGCGATTCATATCTTGCTTTTGTTCGGGAGGTGTCTGATCAGGAGCCGATGATACAGGACATCCGAGTAGTATCAGAATATCCAGATGTTTTTCCTGATGAGCTACCAGGATTACCTCCTGAGAGAGAGATCGAGTTCGAGATCACATTGCTACCAGATACACAACCGATCTCTATGGCACCATATCGCATGGCACCAGCTAAGTTGAGGGAGCTGAAGGTGCAGTTGCAGGAGTTGCTTGACTTGGGATTCGTGAGGCCGAGCACTTCACCTTGGGGTGCTCCGGTTCTATTTGTCAAGAAGAAGGATGGATCCATGAGACTATGCATCGATTACAGGCAGCTGAACAAGAGAACGGTGAAAAACCGTTATCCTTTGCCGCGCATCGATGATTTGTTTGACCAGCTCCAGGGATCTTCGGTTTTCTCGAAGATCGATCTTCGCTCAGGCTACCATCAGCTGAGGATTCGCGAGTCGGATATTCCGAAGACAGCCTTCAGGACTCGATATGGACACTACGAGTTTGTGGTGATGCCGTTTGGGCTCACCAATGCACCTGCGGCTTTCATGGATATGATGAACCGTATCTTCCGTCC
Organism: Ottelia alismoides; assembly: GCA_037367405.1. Taxonomy (NCBI): domain Eukaryota; kingdom Viridiplantae; phylum Streptophyta; class Magnoliopsida; order Alismatales; family Hydrocharitaceae; genus Ottelia; species Ottelia alismoides. The sequence continues at coordinate 82,074 of JAZKJV010000241.1, read as the reverse complement.
ATACTTGGACAAGTTTGTAGTGGTGTTCATCGATGATGTGCTTATCTATTCACGGAATGAATGGGATCATGCGAATGATCTACGAATTGTTTTGGATACATTGAGGGAGCACAAGCTATATGCCAAGTTGAGCAAGTACGAGTTCTGGTTATCCCAGGTCTCATTTTTGGGGCACATCATTTCTGGAGCAGGCATTGCAGTTGATCCTGCGAAGATAGATGCAGTTATGTCTTGGGAGCAGCCCAAGACAGTCACTCAGATTCGGAGCTTCCTCGGATTAGCAGGCTATTACAGACGCTTTGTCAGCGGATTTTCACGCATTGTTCGTCCTCTGACACGATTGACGCAGAAGGGAGTTCCATTTATTTGGGACGATTCATGTGAGCAGGCCTTCCAGACACTGAAGGAGAGATTGACTACAGCGCCTATTCTTGCTCTTCCTTCAGGCACTCAGGACTATGCAGTCTACACAGATGCATCTGGAGAAGGTCTAGGAGCAGTGTTGATGCAGAGAGGACAGGTGATTGCTTACGCATCACGGCAGTTGAGACCGCACGAGCGGAACTACCCCACACATGACTTAGAGTTGGCGGCAGTTGTCTTCGCCTTGAAGATCTGGCGTCACTATCTTTATGGGGTGAACTTCGAGATTTTCACAGACCACAAGAGTCTGAAGTACATCTTTGATCAGAAGGAGCTGAACATGAGACAGCGCAGATGGCTCGAGCTGCTGAAGGATTATGATTGCACGATCTCTTACCATCCCGGTAAGGGAAACGTGGTGGCTGATGCACTTAGCAGGAGAGTACATGCTGATGGTACGACGAACTGGCTATATACATGGGATACGCTTGCTGCTTTGACCGATTGGCATCCTCAGGAGAGCGCATCCATTTCTACCGTCGTGCCTCCACGATACAGTAGTCTTTGGGATCGTATTGTTGATGGCCAGAAGACCGATCCTTGGATTCATGATAGATACATGCGCACCGTCAAGGACGAATTTGACGACTTTGTTGTGATGGAGTCTATTTTATGGAAGGCAGGACGGGTCGTTGTACCCAATGACGAGCAGCTTCGCATAGACATTTTGGACGAAGCACACAGTTCACGGTTATCTATTCATCCAGGCAGTACGAAGATGTACCGTGATCTGCGTCGACATTTCTGGTGGGATGGAATGAAGCGTGATGTGGCGCTACATGTTAGTAGATGGATGACCTGTCAGATGGTCAAGGCTGAGCACACGAGACCGCCAGGATTACTGCAGTCTCTCCCCATTCCCGAGTGGAAGTGGGAGAGTATTTCTATGGATTTTGTCACGGGATTGCCGAAGACACCAGGTGGCTATGATTCCATATGGGTCGTTGTTGATAGGTTGACCAAGTCAGCCCATTTCATACCTGTCAACACGACTTACACTCCATCCAGATTGGCCAAGCTCTATGTACAGAACATTATCAGGCTGCATGGTATACCACGGGAGGTGGTGTCTGACAGGGATTCGATATTTACATCTCATTATTGGCATCAGTTCATGTCAGCACTACAGACAGAGCTGAAGATGAGTTCTGCATACCATCCGCAGACAGACGGGCAGAGTGAGCGCACCATTCAGACGCTTGAGGATCTACTTCGCGCATGCACTTTGGAGTGGAAAGGGTCCTGGAAGGACCATTTGCCCTTAGTGGAATTCACGTACAACAACAGCTATCACTCCAGTATTGGCATGGCACCATTCGAAGCCCTATACGGGCGGAGATGCCTCACACCTCTCAGTTGGCGTGAGGTAGGTGATCATGCTCTCTATTCCGTAGATCTCCTGGAGGAGACCGCGAGAGCTGTTGATCTTGTGAGACGGAGGCTTCTGACGGCACAGAGTCGCCAGAAGAGTTATGCAGACCGTCGGAGGAGAGACTTAGAGTTTCAAGTAATCTAATTATTTTCTCCTCATCCACTCAATTATGATATATATGTGTTCAACTTAATCTCATACTAATTATATTCCTATAAATTATAGGTTGGAGATTGGGTATTTCTCCGTGTATCTCCCATGAAGGGAGTGCAGAGATTCGGTGTTCGTGGCAAGTTGGCGCCACGATATGTTGGACCGTTCGAGATTCTGGCTAGAGTGGGGAAGGTTGCTTACCGAGTAGCTATTCCTCCACATCTTTCTACTATTCATGATGTTTTCCACATATCCAATCTGAGGAAGTATGTCCACGACACTCGGCACATCATCAGTTACGAGAATCTCGACGTAGAGCCAGATCTGACTTATGAAGAGAAGCCAGTCCAGATACTTGACCGCGCTGAGAAGAAGCTTCGCAACAAGGAGATTTCATTGGTCAAGGTTTTGTGGCACCGACACGGCGTCAAAGAAGCAACATGGGAGACTGAAGCCGATATGCGGGCACGATACCCGCAGCTTTTCTGATGTAATCATCAAAACAAGCTTTTGTAATTAAATACATTATAAATATATGACTTGTTTTCTCTTTGAGGTTTTTATGGGTTTAAAACCCTTTGAGGTTTTTATGACATATTAAATCCAAACAAGATACCTATTAACCTTGACTCGAGTCTCGAGGACGAGACTCCCTTTGAGGTTTTTATAATTGTAACATCCGGGAATTTGCGTAAACCCGAACTCGTCCGTTTTTGGGTCTAATGAATCCAAAAACGTTGTCGGTCAATATTAAACAACCTAAAACGACCAATTGATCATAAATCAAAAGTCGTTCGGACGAAATCGACCAAAAATCGGTCAATCCGTAACGCGTGTCGTGAAAAGCCGCGACGCAAATTCGGAAACCGCGAAACAAACCGAGACCGTAATTAGATCCGATTCGACGATACAAGACCAACGGAATCGACCGTTCGTCAATCGGAAGCCGTTTGATATTTTAAAATCGTAAAATTTAACCTCAAACCGAAATCCGTATCCGAAAATTTCGGGTATTCAAAACTCGATCGGAAGAATATCAATATGGTACTCATATTGACCGTCGTTCGGAGACGATCGAAACAAGACATTTCGCGCCGAAATCCGACACTCGAGGTGTGTGTACGGTAGATTTTTAAGTATGCCAAATAAAGAGTTTTTTTTAAAAAAAAATAATAATGAAAATAATTTTCTTTTGTAGCAGACAGTAACAGACAACCGTGAGTTATTTTTTTTCCCATTTTGCTTTTCTTCTCTTTTCTCCTCTTATTCCACTTGGCATATTCTTTATCCACATGTCAACTAAACAAATCCTTCCCTTCCTTATTTATAACTCCTTGAAGCCTCATACCATCTCTCAAAATTCCACCGAATCATCCTCCAATTCCAGTGAAACCCTCTCCTCCTTTCTCTCTTTTTCCCTCGGTTTCCAGCAAAGACATTTCCAAGCAATTACATGTAGATTTCAGGTGTCTCAGCAGGAATTGTAGCTCTAAATTCTGCCAGGCAGAAACTGCTGGAAGCCTCCATCTCATCCTTCTTGCATGCTCTCATTTCAAGTTTAAGGTACAATCCCTACCCCTTTCTCTTGCTGCCATCATGTGGTTTCCACCATCTTTGATCCTAATTATGAAATTGGTTGGATATTGTCCTCTACTCTTCTGGCAATCACATTTTTTTGTGCATTTATCACTAGATTCAGACTATGGGTTAGACTTCAAAAAAAAATAATAATTATCTTCGGCAACTCTGAGATGAGGGGTTGTTCTTTCCCACATCTTTAAATTGTCATCGAATTATTGAGGAATTTTTTTTAAAAAAAAAAACAATCCAGTGGTGGTATTTGTGTCTGATTAATGTGCATGTTATTATCAATGAAACAAAAGGGGGGAGATCAATTGGACTATGGTCTGGGTAGCCTGGGATTGCTAAGAGATGCTTACTCTTGGAAATCTCACTAGTTAGAAATAAGTTTTATACCACAAATTGAAAGTATCTTCATTTCTTTAAAAAGAATAATTTTTTTTTACCAATTAATCTCATGGACTCCTATCTAGTATGAATTAAGAGAGACCATCTGAAGCAAAATATATATATATGTATAAATTTTTCTTAAGTGCAGAAAGAAGGATAATGATTAGTTCCGCCCCGGAATGAAATTCCAACATAAATCCTTATGCTTATTGTAGACCTATACTCTAATAAAATGCAGATTCACATATAAAAGAAAGTAAAAAGACGAAAGAGAAATTACAATAATCGGTATATCCATTAGTTATTCATCCTCTATTTTTACTCAACAAAATTCTAAAGTTCACATCCCTGACATGCATCCATGCCATCTCACATGAACTCACCCTCTTCTTCTATAAAAAAAAATAATAGAATCAGTATGTTGGTTATTGTTCAAATTAAATGAAAGTTTAAAAATACTGTATTCAAAGTTATAAGCAATCAGATGCTCACAGTAGCCATGATTAGTCTTAAAATGAAATAAGTTACAGAAATCCATTATTGTTGCCATGAAAAAGGTAAAAATCCATGGACGTAACATAGGTTATGTGACACTTAATAAACTTAGAAATATCTACTTTGGATATTCCAGTAATACCCACCTCATTCAAGACTATATGTTGATCTCATTCAAAACTATATGCTGAGATTGCCAGAGTCATAGGTTGAATCATTCGTTTATGATCTCAACATCGTTTGATAACAAAGAACAAGGAATAGTACCTATATTTACATGCATCATACCCTCTCGAATATTTTGTGTCTGCTATAGCAAATATCTTTTCAAAGAAATAAAATCAGGCAATCTAGGCATATTAATAAAATAATGAGTATTAACACCCTTCTCATTTGAAGTCTATAAATGAATACTTAAGATCGTTATGACTAACAATAATCCGCTAAGCATAATCTACTACAATCATATAACTATTGACAAGAGCTATTGATAAGAGATCTTGATCTATTCGATTAACCACATAAAGAGTTGAGAAAGAGATGAGTAGGCAGTCAAGTAGAGATGATTAGAAATAAGTGATGATTAATAAATTATAAATAGTGCCGGTCATGATGCTCCTTACACCTGACCGTGCGAGGGCGCGGTGACCCTCAACTGGGCGGAAGAAAGGAAGCTCAGTTTGGGCAGCGGCCGCCAAGTGCGCGGGTCTAGGATCTCAATCTTTTACACGGTTTTTACGCGAGCTCGCAGTGTTTTTACGCCTCGTTGGGATCCAGACTTTAGACCAGTTCCGTTGACCCTGTTTATTAGGATACCCAGGCGGGGGATCCTTGGTTTCAGTTTTACGTACGAGCTCGTTCGCCTGTACTAGTCAGGCAGGTTTTCTAGAGCGACTTTTCTAGGGAGTCTCTCTCACCCGTCTCAGTGGCGTAGTTGGGGAGTAGACCTATCCCTCTATTGGACCGCACTTCCAAATAGAGGGCGAGACGGAAGAGCCATTTGTAGGCTTCTTCACCGCTTGAGTTTACTTCGCCAAACAGACTTGGCGATTCTATATCTAGATCATCCATATCTACATCTACAACATCTGGAGCTATATCTGAAACATTGAAGTGGAGAATTTGAGAAGTTATGATCAAAAGACCATTCTCTCTACCTAAGAATTTAAATAAATTAATAGATCTCTACAATCTCAACTTTTCCATTTTTTCACTCTCCAACATGATCTCTGAAGAAAATAATATATGCATTCCCACTCATACACTCATGATTACGCAACTGCTATATATAAATATGTTACATATGGGAAATGCCGGGTTCTGGGGAAATCATTAGAACGCATTACAAACAAACCTCTTTTTACTTATGCAAGTAGATAAAAAAAAATGTGCTTGTTCTACCTTTCTACTTGCTCTCTTTTGTACAATAAATTACTTGTTATTTATTTTAAACTGCGGGTTTGTATTCACGTTAGTGATTCCTCTTCTTCCTTGCACATATGGCAGGCAAAGGACTTGTTGTTTAGTAGCTACATGCTCCCAGGAGATAGAGTTTATACGAGACGGTACGAATTCCTTGTCTCAGTTTTTGTTCAAATAATGATGTAAATGCTATCTCTTTTGTATCATACTTTGGGATATATGATGTAATGGAAGATTCTTGTATACATTGTAAACTGATATGAATACTAATGAAAAGAATTTTGGTGCCATATTGTCTCTTTTACTTGTGGTCATGTGTTGAGAATGAATGACATAATCACGCGAAAAATTTTCCCTGTAATTGTGCGACTTGTGCGATGAAACGTGAATGAAGTATTGTGAAATGCGCGTAAATGGGTACCCGGATCCTGAGGGGTTGAAACAGACAGAAACTCAACTCAACGCTACAAGACACTACGGACAATATCAACCCAACGCGCACATTGTTGCAGTCGAGGACGTTGCTTCTCATGCCGTGCAGGTGAGGAGGACGAACGGGCTGGAGTGTGAGTCAACTGAAGACTCGGAATCTGACCGTCGAGTCTGAACTTGCGCCTGAAGTCTCCTCGTCGGAGAACTGGGTCTCTCCCATCTGGCTCAGAGAATGGTGCACTGCTCTGATGTACCTATGATACCACATGAAAACCCTTGCCCTCAAGGGAATGGTCCTCTGCTCTGGAGTCCCTATGGCTCGCATGAAAACTCTGGCCGAACAACAACAAGAATGATGGGGACCTCGAAACAAACGATGGCAACTTATGCTCATCTGTCAATGACCGCACACTCATGCGTGTCTGAAACTGGAGACTCTCTCTAGAAATCTCGAAACTGGGCCTCTCATCATGGAGTGCCTCGAACTTGGACTCGGAACACTGGTCGTCGAGTCTGAAACTGAACGGTAGAGTCTGATCAACTGGATGGTCTGGAGACTGGCATCTGAATCTGGAATCTGGATCATAAACAGACATGTGACTCTACATATACTCCCCCTTTCTCTCATTCTTGTCGGAACATGAACATCGACAAAGTTAGGAGAAGACAAAATAAATAGGGGTAAATAACATTCACATAAAATTCCTTGCGGCTTTTTCATCATTTTTTTTTTTGCAAATATTTTCCGCACGGCTTTTCTTTGTGCGTGCCCCTCTTTTTTTTTTTAATTTCACCTTTTTTTTTGCAATTTGCGTACCGCTTTTTCCTTATGTACGTGCCTTTTTTTTAAATACCCACACCTTTTTTTTTAAACCAACGGAGTCCTCATGGGCCCAAAACTTTGCACCCCTCTCTCCTTTTCTTTTTTTTTCTTTTCTTTTTTTTTCTTAAAACTTCAGGGCCTCTTTTTTTTTCAGGCCTCTTCTTCCCCTTTTTTTTACTGCTTTATTTTTTTTACTCTCGGCCTACAATGGGCCCTTATATAGAGAACCCCACATTTTTTTCCCGGTCCACATGGACCTGGAATATGCAGCACAACAGATTTTTTTTTTAATAATAAAGGCCATCGGGCCATAGGGTTCCCTGGGAGTCCTCGTAAAAGAAAATGCCGTCACTTATGAGGGACTCGCGCGCTGCCTGTGGATTGAAGACGCGGGGAGGCGTGATCGGGGCCGAGAATCACTGGCTATGGGGCGACGCGCCTGGCTGTGCGTTGGGCGAGAAGGTCGCCGCCAGAAGGTCTGTTGCTCGTGTGCGCTGCTTGGAGCCGCCTGGAGGTCGAACTGGAAGGAACCTCCGCCTAGGATGGTCTTGCGCGACCGCGCGCTTGAATAGATGGGGGCTGCATCGGCCTAGAGATCTGCGATGGAGGATCCGCCTGGACCTGTGATGGGGCCGAAGGTTCGGTGCGACCTGGCAAAGCGCAACGAGGAAGGAGAGCGATGGAGGATTGTCGCCTCCTTCTGGAACTGAATCTGGAGGCCGCCGAAGAGTTGGGTCACCGCGATCTGGAGGCCCTTTTGGGCGCATATCTTTTTGCTTGTATCGTTTGGGCGTGGTTGCGGTGGTCATGCGCCCGTAGGATGCGCCATGGTGGCCTTGCTGTGCCTGGAGAGGTCACGCGACATCTGGAACCGAGAGGAGAGCTGCGACCGCCACGATGAAGGAATCTGGAATACCACCTGGGTGTTGCGATGCTGCAGCGCAGGGGCTCGCCATGAGATTTCCTTGCGGCCCAGCTCGAACTTGATATCTTCCGCCTATTGGGTCGGCGATGATGGGATGCTACGGAACATTTGAATGGACATGCTGATGCAGGAAATCCATCGCCGATAAAAAATAAATCGCGCAAGGGAAGAAGGAGCGTGCTCCTCCAGAATTTAGGCACTTTCTCTGATCAGAAATGATCATTACTTGCGCAGCGGACCTCACAACATGTTAGGGTTTCAGAAAACCCTGATACATGAACACGACCAGATCTTCGAACATGATAAAAAACAGAAATCCCACTTTGAATCTGATAATTGATTCTCGGAAAAATAATGAACATAAAAATCTTCGAGAAACGAACCCGCTCTGATACCATGTTAGAAAATCGGAAGCGGAAACGATAAACAGAGCATAAGAAGAAGAAACATCAACATGGGAACACCATGATTTTACGTGGAACCCTACTCCGTGAGGAGCGGGATGAAACCACGGGAGAAGCCCTCAAAGGGGCGGATACTTCATTCCTTTTTCTCAACGAGTACAGGAGGTCTGGGGCTCTTTATATAGCCTCTCCAGAGCCTCCAAGTCCCACCACTGGATGATGTGGGACTAAACACTGGATGGGGTAAATGGATCTCCTTCAGGATCCATTTACCCTGCTACAACTCAATAGGCGCATACAACTTATGCTCCAACAGTAATCTATCGTAATCTCTAACACTCCTCATCAAGTTGGAGCATATCCATCGATCATGCTCAAGTTGGAAGCTATCCAAGAAATGCAGTTCTTAGGTAAGGACTTTGCGAATATGTCTGCAAGCTGAAGATCTGTCGAGATGTATGGTGTAATAATCTTGCCTCCTCGTACAGCATCACGAACAAAATGACGATCAATCTCGATATGTTTAGTTTTCTCATGGAACATGGATTTGTAGCGATATAAGTAGCAGATTTGTTGTCACAATATAGAGGAATGGGATTGTGACAACAATACTGAGATCTTCTAGAAAATTTAGTAGCCAAGTAATTTCGCAGGTGGCCTGGGCCATCGTCCTGTACTCTACATCTGCACCGGATCGAGAGACTACAACCTGCTTCTTACTCCTCCAACTAACCAAGTTTCCTCCAACCATTATAGCATAACTTGTAGCGAAACGACGATCCTCTTGCGAGCTTGCATAATCAGCATCGTCATATACAGTAACATCAGTGTAGTTGTTTGCCCCATAGAAGAGGTCGCATCCAAGTGATTCCTTCGAGTAGCGAAGGATCAGAAGAACATCTTGCTAGTTGTTTTAACATGATTTTTCCCTGAATTGGCTAGCTCTGCTCACAGCATAAGATATGTATGGCCTCGTTACATTAAGATAAAGGAGTTTGCCAACAAGGCTTCTGTATCGTGTAGTGTCTTCGAAGACAGGATCAATGAAGTGGAGTGCTTTTTAGTGTCTACAGGAATACCAGAGGGTTTGCAACCAAGTAACCCTGCCTCAGTCAGTATATCTAAAAAATACTTTCTCTGTGACAGATGGAGTCCCTTCGTAGTGCGTAGTACTTCTACGCCCAGAAAGTAGTGAAGTTGTCCCGGATCCTTGGTGACAAAGATCTTTTGGAGAAAAACCTTGGTCTCTAGCACCCCTTTATCATCGTCACATATAACAATCATATCATCCACACACACAGCAAGTATAACTGTACCAGTTGATCGTTCTCTGACAAAAACAGAGTAGTCAGATGTAGTTCTTTGGAAACCCAGGGTGTCAATCTCTGTAGTTAGTCGGTCGAACAATGCCCTCAGGCTCTGCTTTATACCATAGATTGCTTTGCGAAGTCGGCACACATACACCCCCTCGGCTTCGTAACCTGGAGGTTGCATTATGTAAACTTCCTCCTCGAGGTCACCATATAGAAAAGTATTTTTAACATCCAGTTAAAGATAGGCCAATCCTTGTTTGTAGCTACTGAAAGAATAGTCTGTATTATAGAGCCCATCCGTGTAATAGGAGAAAAAGTCTTGAAGTAGTCAATTCCATATATCTGAGTAAAACCTTTAGCCACAAGCCTTACTTTCAACCTGTCAATGGAGCCATCTGGTGACTGCTTCGTAGTAAAGATCCATCGGCATGCCACAGGATTAGTTCCCTGGGGACACCGTACAAGATCCCATGTCCCTCTAGATTTTAGAGCATCCATTTCTTCTTTCATTGCCTTTCGCCAACCATAATCCTGCAGGGCAATGTGATGGTCTCTGGAAACAAAAATTGTCATAAGAGCATATGCATATCTTCTGTCAGTGCATGATAAGCTAGAAGTAAAAGTGAACTGAGACATGGGATGAAGGGTACATTACCTCTTAGTTCTATGAATAGCGATTGGAAGCTCATGAGGATCGCCCGAGGCAGTATTGGTGAGAGCACTTGAAGAAGGCATATTTTCTAGCAACAAAGGAAAAGGTAGTAGATTATGTGCTAGTGTAGAAACATGTTTTCTTTTATACACAATAGGTGGAGGAGGAAGATCTAAAGGAATATCTGAAACAACATAAGTAAAGAAGCTAGATTGTTCAAAAAAGGTGACGTTGATAGATATGTAATGGCGATGCCCAGAAGGATCATAGCATCTGTGGCCTTTCTGTGTTTGAGAATAACCAAGAAAGACACATTTAATTGCACGCGGAAACAATTTGTCAATAGTATAAAAATTATGAACAAATGCAACACATCCAAAAATCTGCAAAGGTAGACGAAAGGGTGACCCATTTGGATGTAGTAAGGTAAAGGGAATGGAGCCATTTAGGGATGCATAGGGTACCCTATTTATAAGGTGGACGGCAGCGAGTACTGCATCTCCCCATTAGGTCTTAGGAATGTTTATCTGAGTGAGAAGAGAGCAAGCAATATCAAGAAGATGACTGAGTTTTCTTTCTGCTACCCCATTCTGTTGGGAGGTATATGGACTTGAGGTTTGATGGATGGTGCCCTGAGAAGCGAAGAAGGATGCTAAATCATTTTGAGTGAATTCCAAGGCATTGTCAAAATGAATAATTTGAATATCAACGGATAAGATATTTTTGACATAGAGAGAGAAATTCTTGGCAATATTATTAATTTCTGAACGTTCCTGTAACAAGAAGATCCAAGAAGATCGACTGTACTCATCCACAAAAATAACAAAATACTTATATCCACTCAGGGTTCGGATAGGACTGAGTCCCCAGATATCACAATGGACAAGAGAAAAAGGGACACGACGGTGAGGCCCAATCCGTGGAGGAAAGGATGCTCGACGATGTTTCCTGAAATGATATACCTCGCACTTAAAGGACTTGAGCGTAGAGAGTTCAGGGAACATCACGGAGAGCCTCTTGGTAGAAGGGTGACCTAAACGAAGGTGTCACAGAACAAGATCTTCGGAGATAGAAACCGCTCCAACAAAATTAGAATCAGAAGGGATGTCGAGATAATAGAGGTCATTCCTCTTATGTCCCCCACCAAAAATCTGTCCCGTCCGAATGTCCTGAAAGTAACATCAGAACTCGTCAAAAATAGCATGACAGTTAAGCTCAATACATAGCTTCTGTACAAATAAAAAATTGAGAGGAAAGACAAGAGCACAATGAACGTCGGTAAATTGCAGCCTAGAAGAGAAATTGACAGTACCGACAGTAGTAACCAGGGAATGGTCCCCATTAACAACTCCAACGGTCTTCACTGAGGAAGATGGTTGTAAGGACGTAAGCAAGCTTCCTTCTCCAATTAGATGGGTAGAAGCTCCAGAGTCAATAATCCATGTAGGCTTGGAGACAGAAACAGTATTTCCTATTGTACCTAAAATAGCAGCTAGGCTAGCAGTAGAAGAAGAGGTCGTATTGTCATTAGCAGACGATCTAGAGTTTTGCAGCAGTTGCATCAGGAAGGCATATTCAGAAGCAGTGAAGGAAGCATGTACTCCCTCAGATTGCTTGGCAGGTGTATCTTCGGTAGCATCATAGGATACCTCTTCATAGGCATTGTTGGCATTATGTTGCATGTCAAATGTTACCCAACAATGGTCAGAAGGATGATTCCAGCATCCAATGCACGCATGTTGGATACCGAGCAGTAGAAGAATCACGTCCGCGACCACGTCCAACGTCACGACCACGTCCAAATTCACGGCCATGTCCAGAGTCGCGACCGTGTCCATGTCCAAAGTCATGACTCCGTCCTCCCTGGTAATTATGACATCCTCTATACCCGAGGAGGTATAACGGGTCATCGTCTTTGCAGATACATGGATAGTAGAGTGCTCAACTAGAGTCTCTAGCTCTTGTAATCGTCCAAATATGGTCTCAATGGTGGGTAGAGTATAAGTCATCAAAAACTTATCTTTCACAAGCTTGTATCATGGATGTAACCCAGAAAGAAATCTGTAAACCAACCATTCAGCACGCTCTTCCACTTGTTGATCATAGCATGCAAGCTGGAAAATACGTAGCTCCTCAAATAGGCTAGTAAGAAGCATGTACTACTCGATAAGGCTCGATTCTCCCTAAGTAGCAGACCAGATTCTCGTGTATATATCAGAGAGACAAGACTTGGTTGTCTTCTGAGAATAAGTGTGCTCAAGGTTCGCCCACATCGCCTTTGCAATGTCCTTGTAAAGAAGATTGGCAGCAATGTTTGGATCGATGATGTTGGTCATCTACATGATAACTTGGTAGTTGTTAACAAGCAAGTCTCATAGTCCTTATCCGTTTCAACATGCGGAACCTTTGCAAGAACATTGCTTTTCGTTGTCTGCCGACGAACACTTTGAAAGATCGAAAACATAAAACATAGTTTTCAGAGCCTTTCAACTTGATAGAAGTGCCATGTACCATCAAAGTAGTAAGGTACGCGGGCTAGGTCTCAGTAGATGTCATGGTAAACTCGCAGGTCAAGAAAAAGTGACCTAGAAGTGTGAGTTGTCTTAAGCAAGCAACAAGGAGACCTAATCAAGCATCAAGATGAAATGTAATGCTCGTTGGAAACTTGTAGAAAATTGGGATAATTGTTGGTGGCCGTAAAAGATATGCTAGGGGCCTCCGTTGTTGTTGTTGGCGGGTTCAGGAGGGCTAGTGGCGAAGCTTGGGTGCCTTAGCAGCCCCTAGCGGCACCAGAGGGGGCCCGCTGATGGCCTGGAACGGCCTGGAGACCTCACATGTGGTCTATCGGCACAGCTAGGGTGCCCTAACAGCCCTAGCAGTGCCAAAGGGGCCAGTTGATGGCCTGGGTCTAGTTGGAGAACACGCAGCGATGACAAGAATTACCACAGATGGCCTGAAACCGCCCTAGAGGCCTTCGTTGGTGGTCTGGCTACGGCCTTGGAGGTAGCCTAGCAATGGCGCCTGGCCTGGCAGTGGCAAGCCAGGGCCACGGAGGGATCTGGAGGACCTCCTGGCAGTGCTAGATGTGCGAGGAGGCCTTGCTGACGGTGCGCGAGAGGTGCGAGGGAGTCCTACGGCGCGCAAGAGATGATGACAGGTTAGGGTCGGATGGTGGCGGCGGAAATTAGGTCAGAATGCCAGTCTAGGATCGCTGCTTTGATACCAGTTGAGAAAGAGATGGAAACAATGCAATGAGTTGTTTATTCAAGAGGTCTAGGAGGTCCTTGTATAGGATTAAATCTAAAGAGCTCAAAAGAAAAAAATACATAAGTACCCTCGTGGGGTTACAATAGAATATGATAATGTAACCTACTGTAATCAATAATAATTTTTGAATAAACAACTGAATGAAAAAAAAAACAAATCAATCAGAAATTCTAGAACAACACAATTTTACCAAGATCAACTAGGTGAAAAGGGTAAAAGTCTCATAGTTATTTTCAAGTCTTAGATGTAAAGCAAACCTTTCCTTCCCAAGAAGACAATGAACTTTTTGAGGTAGTTTTGAAAGATGGTGAAGAATTCGTATTAAGCGAAATTCCATTTTGATCCAAACACAACATATCTTCCAAAGAACACATGCAGAAACTCGGCCATTTTCTCACCTCCTTAGGGATTGTTCGAGTACTTGGTTGTACGCCTCTTATATTGTAAATGGGTAAATAGATCCCTCTAGTATCCATTTACCCCATCCAGAGTTTAGTCCCACATCTACCAGTTTGGAGATGTGGAGACTCAGTGGGGGCTATGTATAGACACGCACACCCCTTGTATTCAGATGAGAAAAGCAATAGACTATCAGCCCTTTGAGGCGTTCTCCCGTGTTTTCATCCCGCTCCTTAGGGAGTAGGGTTTCCACAATAAATCCCGATGTTCATAATGTTTTGTTCTTTTATCTCTGATACGCTCCCGCATTCCTATTTTTCTAACATGGTGTCAGAGCTATGTTATTTTTCTAACATGGTATCAGAGCGGGGTCGATTCTCGAGGATTTTTTTTATTCATTAGTTTTATTTGAGATTCGATTGTCGATTGTTCTAATTGGTTCAAGTTTTGTAAGTTCTAGGGTTTTCTATGAAACCCTAATTTCTGGAGTTATGTTCGCCGCAATCCTTTACATCCATGGATCCATGCGGTCGCGCTGCTCCCTGCAAAGCCCTCGACGCATGTCCTGCATCTCCAGGTCTCTCAAGGCCACATTCTGCATCTCCAGATCTCGCACAAGCGACACGAGACCTTCCCTTCCTTGCAGTCCAGGTTGCCTGCACACTCCAGCTACATCTCCATAGGCTCTTTCTTATGCTGGGAATCTTTTGATTCATCTTCTTTCTATCAATATTCTCTTCCACCACATGCTTTAAAAGGGATCGGTCGTAAACCTCCTTGATCATCGGCCACCCTTCCCCCCCCATCCCCACCCCCATCGTCTCCATTGTTCATTTTCTTTCTATACTTAGGACAAGGCCTAAGTATAGGAGAGGGCCGATGCCATCTGTATTTTCGATTACCCACTCACTCTGTATATTCTCTAAATCTCATCGGTCCTCATACTCACTCATGTCTTATACTTAGGCTGTTGGGAAAAGAGTCTTCGTTATTTATTCAGAAAACCCTAGGCTCTCTTATATAGGGAGAGACCGTAAGGGTAAATTACAGAGAGGTCTATAGAAAATAAAGAAATAACGACGAGCTACATAAAGATATAATAAACTACGAACTATCTCTACACTCCCCCTCAAGGTGGAGCATAGATATCTATCATGCTCAACTTGGATGAACATCTCTGAAACGGTCCTCTGAGCAGTGGCTTGGTGAATACATCCAAGGTTTTAAAAAGTGTGAGGCGTATCGAGGCGTTTTCCCAGTATTTCCTCGAGGCGTAAGCCTCGAGGCGTATTGAGGCGTAAGCCTCATTCGTGGAAGAAATTTTTTCATAAAACATCATAATTAACCATAATTACAATTTTTAAGTTCTAGAAATTTAATAGTTATGAGTAAATACATAACTCCATGACATTTCAAGGCTAACATCATGGTTTAAACATCGAAGTTGTTATATAACACTCTTTTTTGGACTCTAAATCAGTAAGGAGTCAAGTAAATATGAATATGCAAGCACAATAATAGGTAACTCTCTGTAAAATTTAAAGTCTTGAATAAAATTTACTAAAGGGGCTAGATGTAACACAAGATGCATACTAAGAGTAGAGGCATTAGATTTAATATCTCAAGATCCAAATTTTTGTTCATGTTGATATATAAAGAACATGCATAACAAAGTAAAAATAAGCTCAATACTTTAATACAACAACAACAAAGCCTTTTTCCACAATTAAGTAGGGTCGGCTACATGGATTCTTCGCCTCCATTCAGATCTGTCTTGGGTCAATCTCGGACTTATATCCAAAAAACTAAGATCCCTTCGTATAGTCTCTTTCCAACACTTCTTGGGCCGTCCTCGCCCTCTCTTGGCCGGCTCAACATCCCAACACTCGCATCTCCTAACCGGTGCATCAGTTGACCTTCATTGCAAATGACCAAACCATCTTAAACGGTTTTCTCGCATCTTATCCTCTCTTATCCTCGATCGGAGCTACACCAACTTTCTTTCGGATTGCATCATTCCGAATCCGATCTTTACGTGTATGTCCACACATCCATCTTAGCATTTTCATTTCTGCTACAGCCATTCTCTGCACATGTCTATGGTTCACAGGCCAACATTCAGAACCATAAAGCATAGCAGGTCTCACGGCTGCTTTGTAAAACTTTCCTTTAATTTTTAAAGGAATTTTCTTATCACAGAGAACAGTGGAGGCTCCTCTCCACTTTAGCCAGCCTGCATTTATTCTATTAGTAACATCTCCATCAATTTCCCCATCATGTTGCAAAATAGATCCCAGATATCTAAAAGAATCTCTCTTCTGAATGTTATCGTCACCAATCTTCACCTCGATTCCTTCACCATTGCTTCCATCAAAGGTGCATTCCATATATTCCGTCTTAGCCCTACTTATACGAAAACCTTTAGTCTCCAATGCATGTCTCCAAACCTCAAGCTTCTCATTTACTCCATCTCTAGTCTCGTCAATCAACACAATATCATCAGCAAATAACATACACCAAGGTAACTCATCTTGAATGTGACTTGTCAACTCATCCATAATCAAAGTAAAAAGAAATGGACTCAAAGCTGAACCTTGATGTAAACCAATATTGATATCAAAATAGTCAGTCTTCCCCGTCGGGGTCCTTACACAAGATAAAGCCCTATCATACATATCCTTTATGAGATTAATGTATAGGACAGGTACTTGTCTCTTCTCTAAAACTCTCCACAGTATCTCTCGTGGGACGGAATCATAAGCCTTCTCCAAATCAATAAAGATCATATGGAGATTCTTCCTTTTAGCTCTATAAATCTCCATTGTTCTCCTCAGCAAATGGATGGCTTCAATAGTTGAGCGACCTGGCATGAATCCGAATTGGTTTTCTTTTACTTGGGAAACTTGCCTTAACCTTCTTTCGATCACACGTTCCCAAATTTTCATAGTGTGACTCATCAGCTTGATACCTCTGTAATTTGAACAATTTTGAATGTCTCCTTTGTTCTTATAAAGAGGCACCACGATACTCCTCCTCCAATCTTCAGGCATTTTCTTGCTTCGCCAAATAACATTGAATAGATTCGTAAGCCAAGTCAAACCACGCTCACCTAAAACTTTCCATACTTCTACAGGGATGTCATCCGGTCCAACACCTTTCCCAGGTCTCATAACCTTCAAAACCTCCTCTACTTCTTTTCTTTGTATTCGTCTATAGCATGCACGATTCAAGTAACTTTCACTACTAGCTAGATCACCCAAAGTGATCTCTCTATTTCCTTCTCCAATGAAAAGTTTATAGAAGTACTGCTCCCATCTAGTCTCTATATCCTTCTGAGTAACAAGCACGTGACCTTCCTCGTCCTTAATACATCTCACTTGAGAAAGGTCTTTGGTCCTTCTTTCTCTTGCTTTGGCCAACCTGAATATATCCTTCTGGCCCTCCTTAGAGTTGAGATTTTTATACAAAACCTCATAAGCTTTTGACTTAGCTTCACTTACAGCCTTCTTTGCTTCCTTCTTCGCTATTTTATAGTCTGTGACAGATTCCTCTGTTCTATCCTTAGACATAGCTTTAAAGCAAGCTCTTTTAATTTTTAGCTTCTCTTGCACCCCTTCACTCCACCACCAAGCCTCCTTTTGACCCGGAGCTCCTCCTTTTGACTCGCCTAGCATCTCTTTGACTACCTTTCGGATACAAGATGCTATTGCCTTCCACATCTCGTTTGCACTACCGCTACAATTCCAAGATAAGTCTTCTAAAACCTTCTCCCTGAAGCGTGATTGCTTCAGCGGAAGATTCCACCACCTAGTTCTAGTGATCTTAGGAACCTTCCTTTTCTTTACCAGCCCTTTTATTTGTAAATCCAAGACTAACAAGCGATGTTGGGTTGTCAAACTCTCTCCAGGGATTACTTTGCAATCTTTGCAACACAATCGATCTCTTCTCCTCAACGCAAAGTAATCTATCTGTGTTCTAGTTGAGCCACTCTTATAAGTAATTAAATGCTCCTCCCTCTTCTTAAAAAGAGTGTTTGCTATGAAAAGATCATATGCAGTTACAAAATCCAGAATGACTTTTCCCTCTTCGTTTCTATCCCCAAAACCATGTCCTCCATGCGCACTTGCATACCCTGAAACATCTTTTCCCACATGTCCATCCTCCCTCTTCTTAAAAAGAGTGTTTGCTATCCTCCCTCTTCTTAAAAAGAGTGTTTGCTATGAAAAGATCATATTCCTTGTAAAATCCAGAATGACTTTTTCCTCTTCGTTTCTATCCCCAAAACCATGTCCTCCATGCGCACTTGCATACCCTGAAACATCTTTTCCCACATGTCCATTAAGATCTCCACCTATGCAAACCATCTCTCTTTGTGGGATTCCTTGTAAAATCTTATCCAGATCCTCCCAAAAAGCTCAATACTTTAATAAACTAAAAAAATGCATTTTAGTGAATTGTGAGCTTAAGGACTTGAACATACTTGTCTATGAAAGATGAAAAGCCCACAATCAAAAAGAAAAGAAAAAATATTGCAGAAAAAATTCAAAAAATCAGCACACAAATGAGGCTACGCCTCGAGGCAGCGCCTCGGGGCTTACGCCCCGAGGCGCGCCTCATAAGCCTCGAGGCTTAAGCCTCACTAAGGCTGCATGAGGCTATAGCCTCGAGACGTTTTTCCTAGAAAAATGCCTCGAGGCGTATGCCTCAGCACCTCGAGGCGCGTTTTTAAAAACAATGAATACATCTGCAGTCTGATCTACTGAGCTCACATGTGCAGTAGATATCAATCCTCTCTGGATCAAGTCCCTAGTATAATGGCAGTCAACTTCAATGTGCTTGGTCCTTTCATGGAACGCTGGATTGTTGGCAATGAACAATGCTGCCTGATTGTCACACTGACGCTTCATAGGTAGGGGTACAGCTACATGTAGATCTTCTAGTACTGAACGAACCCACATCATTTCCGTGCTGGCTTGAGCCATGGCCCTATATTCGGATTCGACACTGGACCTTGCCACAACAGTTTGTTTCTTGCTCTTCCAAGAAACCAAAGAGCCCCCAACAAACACTGCAAACCCTGAGGTTGATTTTCGGTCCTTAGGACATCCTGCATAATCTGCATCTGCACACGCTGAGACGGATAAGTCCGTGCCCTTTCTGAATAGCAGCCCTGACCCTGGAGAAGACTTCAGATACCTCAGTATCATGTGTATAGCATCCATGTGAACCTGTCTTGGCTGCTCCATAAACTGACTCACCCTGCTAACTGCAAATGCAATGTCTGGACGAGTAATGGTAATATAGAGGAGCTTTCCCACCATTTCTATAGATCTCCTCTTATCTACTTCATCCGTATCACCATCATACAGCTTCATGCTAGGGTCCATGGGAATACTTGATGGTTTGCAACCATCCATGCCAGTCTCAATCAGGAAGTCTGTAATATATTTCCGTTGCGTCATCACCAAGCCTTGTGCGTTCCTTGTAAATTCCAACCCTAGAAAATATCTTAGGGTTCCAAGATCCTTTGTGACAAACTGACGGCCTAGGAATGCCTTCGCCCTCTCTATGCCCTGCACATCGTCTCCTGTAACAAGAATATCATCCACATAGACCATAATGACAACCGTGCCTGCCGATGACTTCTGGACAAACAATGAGTGATCGCCATTGGACCTCTTGAATCCTTGTTGCTCAATCAGATTGGACAACTTCTGGAACCATGCTCTCGGACTCTGTTTGAGGCCATATATCACCTTGTGAAGTCTACAGACCATCTGCTTCTCCCCCTCAGCAGTAAACCCAGGTGGCTGCTGCATGTAGACTTCCTCCTGCAAGTCTCCGTACAGAAAGGCATTCTTGACATCTAGTTGAGATATACTCCAATCACGTACCACAGCAACAGATAAGAGAATACGAAGGGTAGAGTGTCTCGCCACTGGAGAGAATGTATCCATGTAATCCACACCGTAGGTTTGTGTAAACCCACGGGTGACCAAGCGTGCTCTGTACCTATCCAAAGTGCCATCTGCATGGTATTTGATTGTGAAGACCCATTTACAGCTCACAACGGATGCATCAGAAGGTGCAGGGACCAAAGACCATGTGCCACGAGACTGTAAGGCCCTCATTTCTTCTTCCATTGCTAATCTCCAGCATTCATTCTGCAAAGCTTCCTGGTATGTCCGTGGTATATCCACGGAAGACAAGGCTGTGGCAAATCTCTAAAATTACCAGTGAGACGGTGAAAAGAAACCTGTGAAGCAAATGGATAAGTGGCACATTGCCTCCTCTGCTTCCGAATAGCAATCGGAACATCAAGATCATCATTTGATGTACTGGATGGGCTAGTGTCTGCCTGTACTGAAGGATCCTGCACATGTACCAAACCTGACCCGTCAGTAGTAATGCCATATGAACATACCTGAGGCATGATGATCGGCTGTTGTGTAGTCTGTGTTGGAGTATTTAGTAGTGCACCACGCTTCCGCTGCGCATCTGTGTTGGAGTATTTAGTGTGTTGGAGTATTTAGTAGTGTAGATGATCATCTGTAGAAAAACAGAAGCGGAAGCATAAACATGGATAAAAGATAAACAAGAATAAGAACGCGGGATTTAATGTGGAACCCTACTCCGAGAGGAGCGGGATGAAACCACGGGAGAAGCCCCTTAATTGGGCATTTCTTCTATTGAAGTTCTCAATGAGTACAGGGGGTGTGGGGCTCCTTATATAGCCCTACGGACAGACCCAACAGTGACCGCTCCCCCATGTGGTACTAAACACATGGGTGGGCTCTTTTCTTTTCCAACACTCCCCCTCAAGTTGGTAGCTGGGACAGCTGCAACTTGCAACAATAAAGGAAAATATACACCATTACATCTTCACTTGAAATCACCACAATAAACGTATGTATCCGCAACTCGTAGACAAACCCGCTTGCTGACGGGTATATCAGGTCACCGGAACGTATCTCTGTCGTGCCTGGAAGGTCACCGGACTATCTCTGTCGTGCCTGCATGGTCACTGGATCTCTGTCTCAGTCGTGCATGCGAGTCACCGGACTTTGTCTCCGTCGTGCCTTGAAGAAAACAAATCCAGTGCGGAGTCGATGTCGAGGATAGAGACACCACGACGAAGATCGATGCACAGTGAAGATGTCTTGATATTCTGTGAAATCTGGAGTGTTTGGTCTGTCAGTCAATGATGTAGGATGCATATGGCTTTTACTCCCCCTTTCTCCCAAACTTGTGAGAATAATGAAAATAAAGACAAGTTGGGAGAAGCATATAAATAAGGGAAAACAAAACATACTTGCGACTTTTCATTTTTTTAAGCCGCATCATTTTTTTGAAAACATTTTTTTTAAATAAGCCGTCACATTTTTTTCGGCTTTTGATCATTTTTTTTGCAATTTGTGTACGGCTTTTTCAAATGTACGTGCCTTTTCGCTTTTTTTTTTTGAAATTTCGCGTACGGCTTTTTTTTTGTACGCAGCCTTTTTTCGAAATAAATACCTCTTTTTTTAAATTTTTTTGCAAGTAATGATCCCCCCCTTTTTTTAAGACATGACAACTCCCCCTCCCCTTCTTTTTATTAACGGATGCTTCTTCACCGTTCCCCCCTTTTTTTTAACCAAGAAATCCACTTGGTCCTTACAGTAATATCCTCCCCCAAAAAAATCATAGATGGGCCAAAAAGCCCAAATGCACCGCTCCCAAAAAAGCAAGACCGTTCCAACGTGGCCCTCTTCATTTTATTTAAGGTTCAGGGAACCCTACTTTCCACGAACCACATGTTGCCCCCGATGGGGGGCGGGGGGCATCTCTCCGCCGCCGTTGCACGATTTGGATGTCAGCCCCGTCGGAGGGCGCACAGAGCAGCCTGAGAGCTCGCGGGGATCGGAGGAGTGGGGCGCCGCTGCCTAGGGAGGTCGTTGGAGGCTTCTCGAGGGGGAACCGCCTGGGGTGCGCGCACGACATTGGAGGGTCCAACGGCAGGGAGCCGCGGCTAGGCGTGCACGTGTGGAGAACAAGGAGCGCCGCATGTAGTGCTGCTTGGGCACGGTTGGGCTCCGCCGCCTGCGGACTGGACAGGCACGCGAAAGAACGCCGCCTTGAGTGCGGCTAGGGCAAGCCTACAGGATGCCGCCAGTATGAGCGGGAGAATCGCGCCAGGGATGCGTGTGTGACCTGCGCCTCTTGCATAAAATTATTTGTGAGATGCTGAGATTGTCGAAACGGAGGATGAGTTGGACGGCCTGCTCAGGCTGGCTTCGAGCTCTGCGAGAACTGCAGTGGCTTCGTGCTGGAGATGCGGCAGAGCTGCGCAGCCCGCGCCGATGGAGCGTTGCCAGCACCTAGATCTTGATTAGGGTTTTGTGTGAAACCCTAGAATTTCTTAAACAGACTTGAATATGAACTTTATGGAAAAAATAATCTTCAACATATCAAAACTTGAATCTCGAACAAAAACAAGAACATGAAAGACCTTGAGAATCGAACCCGCTCTGATACCACGTAGAAAAACAGAAGCGGAAGCATAAACATGGATAAAAGATAAACAAGAATAAGAACGCGGGATTTAACGTGGAACCCTACTCCGAGAGGAGCGGGATGAAACCACGGGAGAAGCCCCTTAATTGGGCATTTCTTCTATTGAAGTTCTCAATGAGTACAGGGGGTGTGGGGCTCCTTATATAGCCCCACGGACAGACCCAACAGTGACCGCTCCCCCATGTGGTACTAAACACATGGGTGGGCTCTTTTCTTTTCCAACAGTCTGAGCAGGACCTGACCGGCGTGTATAGAATTTAGGTAACGGTGATATGATACGCCGTGGAATGGGTGGTGGAGGAGGTGGTGGTGGTGGTGCTGGCGTGGAGACGGGCACAGGGGACGACCCAGGTGTACTCACTGTAGGTGGTGGAGGAACAGAAATGTCATCAGTGGTAGTGGATGGTACCATTCTGTCACCTGCAGGAGAAAAATACATGACAGACTCAAAGAAAGTGACATCAGCACTCACGAAGTATCTCTAGTTGCAGGATCATAACACCGGTAACCCTTCTGAGTCCTGGAATAGCCAACAAAGACGCACTTGACTGCTCTAGGAGAGAGTTTGTCAAGTCCGGGAGATAGGCGATGCACGAAACACACAGTACTAAAGACACGTGGAGTCAAAGAAAATAACTCCTTGTCTGGAAAAATAAGGGAGATAGGTATCTTCTCACCAAGGACTGAAGATGGCATTCGGTTGACCAGATAACAAGCAGTAAGAACAACATCGCCCCAGAATGAAATAGGAGCACAACTCTGAATCAACAGTGTTCGAGTAATATCCAAGAGATGGCGATGCTTTCTTTCCGCCACACCATTTTGTTGTGAGGTATATGCACAAGTGGTTTGGTGAATAATACCCTTTGATGAAAGAAATTGTGAAAGCGAGCGTGTACAAAATTCAAGGGCATTATCCGTCCGAACATATTTGACAGAGGAAGAAAAAACATTGTGCACTTCATTAAGCAAATTCTTGATCACATTTCCTGCTTCAGATTTATTTTTCAAAAGAAAGACCCACAACACACGCGAGAAATCATCCATTACCACAAGATAAAACCTATGTCCCTGATGATCGGGAACACGACTCGGACCCCATATATCTATATGTAACAACTCAAAAGGGGAGCTGCTGCTCCGACTCGGACGACTTGGAAAGCTCGACCTGTGATGCTTTCCCAACTGACACGCTTCACATCGCAATGACGAACTAGGAGAGATCTGGGGCAGAAGATGGCGCATTTTCTGAAGTGGAAGGTGACCAAACCGGAGATGCCAAATATATGGAGAGACTGGTCCAGCAGAGTGAGAGGAGACGCCAGCATAGGAATCCCGAACCAGTCGATATAAACCATTCTGCTCAGAGCCACAGCCAATCACCTTGCCCGTGAGTATGTCCTGAAAAATGAGAGACGACGGGTCAAATATAGCACGACAATTCAAATCCTTCGTAACCTGACTAATAGATAACAAATTCATTGAGAACTCAGGAGCATGCAAGACGTTCTGTAGTTGCATAGTAGGAGATAGAAAGACCTCCCCCTGTCCAACAAAGGGTGAATGAGTACCATCTGCTATCTGCACTGAACGGCCGGGAGGAATGTCCCTGTAGGCCTGTAATCTACCTCTATCACGGCAGAGATGATGTGTGGCTCCGGAATCGATAACCCAGTCAAATATATCATGAGATGTTGTGAATGTAGTAGGTCTACATGAGGTACTCGCAGCGGCAGATCAACTGGCAGAGGCCGTGGCAGCAATATTTGAAGAACCACCAGACGAATCACCAGACGCATGTGGCATAATATCTCGGAGACGGGCCACAAGTTCGTCAAATCTATTATCTGCAGTAGAGGCTAATGGAGACTGAGAGTGCTCTGCAACACGTGCCGATGCTGGAAATCCATGCTTAGAATAGCATGTGTCCTTGGAGTGTCCTGTGCGATGACAATAGGAGCATGTCTGACTGAAGCGACCGCCCCTTCCCTGGGGTCCACGGCCACGTCCACGACCACGACCAGAAGGCGGTCCACCTCTCCCATGCGAGACTGCCATCGCAGATGGGGGTGGAGTAGAAGAGCTGGAGGAAACTGGAATGCGACTGAGCCTTCTATAAACATCCTCCACTGGAGGAATAACTGCATCAGCTAGGATCTGGGACCGGGCGGCATCGTACTCAGGATCAAGGGCCGCAAGAAGAACACCCACCATGGTGGCATTCCGAAACGTCTTCTGCTGTTCAGGAGTAGCAGTGAGAGGAATGGTACTGTATAACTTCTCAAACATCCCTCTTAGGGATGTGTACAGGGAATGGAGAGGTCTGTCGCTCTGCTTCATTGTGAAAATGTCATGCTGAAGCTGCAACATCTTTGTCTCATTTCGCACCTGCGAATATGTAGCAGCAAGAATGTCCCACATTGCATTTACAGTGGGCTGATGGAGGACATCATTCGCAATCTCCATCGTCAATGTACCGGACAACCAGACCTTTACGTAGGCGTCATCAGCCTCCCATGAGGCATAGATCCCTGTCTTCTCTGCAGGCTCATCTTCGGTAAGAATGTGTTTCTTACCATTAGACTTCATGAGACTCATGAACTGCATAGCCCAGAGCTCATAGTTAGACCCGTCCATCTTCACTATTGGCGTAGGACCTTTGAATGCGCCGGTGGAGGGCATATCGACTTTTGATTCTGACATACTGTTGCTTGGAGAAGAATGAGGGTATGGAGACACGATGATAACTGTCTACACCAACTGCATCGGATTCGAGTGCGTAGGTAGACTTTACGCACCCAAACTCATATCTCGGATGAAGTAGTGGACTAGGGCACGCCTAAGAGAAGGCTTACAGCCCTTGGATGGACTGGTTGGAACCTTCGACGGCAAGCAACGACCACGGGTGGCGGGTTGGGACCCGCAGGGGACCCGCAGGCGGGCTGGGACCCGCAGGGGACCCGCAGGCGGGCTGGGTACCCGCAGGCGGCGCATTGGGAAGCCGCAGGTGGGCTGGGAACCCGCAGGTGGGCGGGCTGGAACCGCCGGGGGGCGCAGGCGGCGGCTTGGAGATCGGCGTGGAGGCGCTAGCGGCGGCTTGGAGATCGTCGAGGGGCTGGCTGGACTGCCGGGGAGGGCGCTGGCGGCGAGAAGATGCGCCGCGGAGAGGGTGGTGGGTGGGGAGAGGAGGGGCGGCGGGTGTAGAGCCCTAGGGCGGCTCTGATACCATGTTGGGAAAAGAGTCTTCGTTATTTATTCAGAAAACCCTAGGCTCTCTTATATAGGGAGAGATCGTAAGGGCAAATTACAGAGATGTCTATAGAAAATAAAGAAATAACGACGAGCTACATAAAGATATAATAAACTACGAACTATCTCTACATAGGCTAACCAACTAACCAAGCCTAAGTATAGGGGGGACCAATGCCCACCCTGTCTATATTCATCCATTTCTCCTCTTGACCTCGGCCGCTCCACTTTTTGATCTTCTTCTATACTTAGGCCGACCAGAGCCTAGGTATTGGGGGGAGATCGGATTCTATACTTTTTTTCACCCTCCTACGCTTAGCACGAGATATGTCTTTTCGTCGCTTCTTATGCTCTGAGGACATAGCATACGCTAAGTATAGGGAGCATGTATATATTACATATATACTTTACCTATAGCTCGTACTTTCACGTATTTTCGTATATATATTATGCAATAATTACAGGATTGGTAGAAGTAAAAAAAACTCTTGCATATCATCCTTGCATCCATACAAAAAAATGAAAAGAAAGCATCATGCACCTCATCTTGCACTTCAAATGCATAAAATCTGTATTTCATTTGCATATCTAGGATATGCAAAGTGGAAAATTATTGGGTTTCGAACCAAGTTATAAATAGAAGTGGAGAGTGGTCTTGACTTGACTTTAATCTACCTAATTTCCCGAGGAACTTCATCGAGGAAGAGGATTTTAGAAGCTTCAGGTCTTTGACTTAATTCTTCAAGTTCCGCATGACAATGTGCAACCTTTGACTCTTAGTGTCGAAATTGGTCTCCTAATTCTGGGTATGACTTCTGAATAGGGAACTAATATGTACTCTCGCACTATGTACTTAGCTCAACTCAGACGGGGTGTTGGAAGATTGTGTAGGTCTCTTTTCTAGTAACATGGACATCTAAAGACCGGAGTACGGTTTGAAATAAAGCGTCGGATAAGGGATGGACGGCGGGGCACAATTTTTTTTCTAAGACCCCAAAACATGTACGGAAAAAAGATTCCATATCCGTAGGGGCACAAAAGATCCATGCAGAATTACCAAAAATCCATACCAAAAAGAAGCCAACTACCAAATAAATATTTGACCAAAAAGGTCCAAGCTTCAAGAACACCTGCAAATCTTGGTGGGGAATTGGCTAAACTGGTTGGCTCCACAAGGAGAGGTGACTACACTGGTCACCCTCCAGTTCTTTTCACCTTCTTCTAATTTCTCTCCCTTTTTCGAGTGTAAACAAAGTACGACAGAACTTAGATTGAAATATCTGACTCCCCGAGGACGTGTTATTGCCGGAGAGGATTGCATGATAGTCCGACATTCTTGATGGGAAGAGCTAAAGCCTTACATACACATGAGACTGTTGTTCAATGTTCATGGGATATGCTTTGGGAGAAGGATTGATCTAAGATGACTTATGAGCCGAAATTGTTACAATGATATATAGTACTTGAGGGCTGTTGATTTTTAAAACCTTAATTCTCACAGGAGTTCCACCACACTATTAATCCAAATGTCGAGTCTAGCTCCATTTTCATCTTTTGTTCATGACCTTCATATGGAACCCAAAATCATTTCACTCTTGCATTTCATTTCAAGCAAGGTTTAAGCATAGGGGGTTGATGAATCCGTGATTCATTACTAAAAGTTGAAATAGAGCTTCGTTCACGAGTAATTAGCTACATTTCATCATTTATTCTGCATCTTTACCAGCCATGCACTTAAAATTAATATCTGCATTTTAACACGCATAATTGCATTCATAATCATCTTCACATTTTTACCTAACTTCATACATTTTTTATTAAATCATGTTAACTCCAATTGACCTCAAGCCACCTTCATTGTGTACATATTACGAACAAAATCAAAGGAAAAATACAAAAAAATGACTAGCTTAAATAACTGACCCGTGAGACAAAACCCAAATTCTATAATATACAGATTAAAATGTGCATATCTTCCTCATACAGTGTCCGGTTTTGGTTTACTCACTTTTAAAGTAATATATATTCAAAGACCTTCAAAACAAGACCAATTTCATAAAAATCGGAGCTCATATGTGAAAGTTGGGTTTTAAGCCTCTTTTGCGCATTTTGTGTTTTAGCGATTTTTGACTTGACATTTTATGTACATACTTAACCCTTTTTCTTTTATTTCATTTTCATTGATATTCTTTGATGAAAGTTTTATTAAAATGCACAAAACATCCAATCCAAAATAAGACTGAAATCAAAGAAACTGACTGAGTCTGAGTGTCCCTTGTGAGTCTGTACAAATATCTCATTTTTCTATTTTATTTTATTTTCCTATTTTCCTATTTATTAAAAATCCAAAAAATATATTAATGTGTAAATATTTATCTTTGATTTTATCATATTTTTTCTCGATTTTTCACTTAATTAAAATCACAAAAAATTACAATACCCCAAAACATCGGTGTTCTATGAACATAGAGTACCCCAAAAATATCATTTTGCACAGATGACCTCTTTTGCTCTTGATCCCCTTATTAAAGTTAGATCTCATCGAGACGAGCAACTTTCGTGAAGAAATTTTTTTGATCCGATGTCATTTGCTATTTGTTTTATATTATCTTTGTATTTCACTTTCTGAATTTTCTGAAGTTGACACGTCGCAGCTCCTGGAGCCGCCACGTATCACTCGTTTTTAGCCTTTTATATTTCATTATTTATTTGTAAAAAAATAAAAAAATAAACTACTCACGTGTTGGTCAAGTGCCCTCCTCCGCACGTGCCCAGTACATGCTGCTCTCCCCACCCCCACCCCCCACGAGTGTGTCACGTGAGGTTTTTCCCTCCCCCTTTTCCTGCAATCGTGCATCCCCATCTTCTTCCTCTCCCAGTCAACGTACCTCCTCCAACTGACTCATATCACTTCGTCGCCTGACCTTCTCTCGCCCACCGGTCGTTGGGCTATCCCCGCTCTCTATCCTTATCACATCACCTCCTTATATAGTCCCTTCATCCCCATCCTCCATTACCATCAGGAAGAAAGGAAGCTTGGAGTTGGGTCGGTGGCAGCGAACCCAACTCCGGCGACGACCCCATCAAGGCGTGATCTTTCAGAGCCTCGTCGCGTAAGCTACGCGACTCGAGGCGATCATCAGGAGGAGCAGTTCCCCACCCTCCAAAATCCCATGCAATATCCTGTTCACCCTCTCTTTCTATTTCCTTTGTTTTCTTGCGTTGCATATATTTTTGTTTTCTCTGCAAACCATCTGCAACCTCTGTATCAATCTTCTTCAACCAAGTCTTCACCCCTCATCGCAGGCCGCCATTCATCATTGAGGAATCTATGATTCACATTCTTTATTCTTTTATTTTAGCTTTATCCTTTAGGAGTAACATCTATAAATACATGTAATACAATAAATTAGCATTGTATATGTCCTTGTTAATACTGCATAATTAACGCATATGTTTCCAAAAATAAAAGAACAAAGAAAAAAGAAAGAAGAAAGAAGAATGTAATTATGAAATAAGTACGGACTGACCCAAACCCGAGAGAGGGTAAATAAATGACATGATCGACAAGGAAGAAAGTAGGGGAAATATGGTCCTTGTATAGCCTTGATATCTATATCTATAAATAATTATGTTTATACTTTGTACATGTTATATTTTTTTAACATTTGTGCATTCCCTATAAGAATAAGATAAAAATGAAATAAAAATTAGAAAATATAAAATAAAATAAAATCCAAAAGTCATTGTACAAGAGGCATACATGTATATATTGTATAGAACATTTATTTAATTAACATATCTACTTATTTTATAAAAATCAAATAAAAATCATTTTATATTTCTCAAATTATTTTGTAAATAAATAAAATATAAAATAAAACATATTTTTTAAAAAATAGTAAAATAAAAATACATGTATATAGTATATAGGTATATTATACATGTGTATAATACACTATAATGTATATACTGTATATATGATGTCATAAAAATATTTAAAAATCATAGAAAAATAGTTTGAAAAATTACGAACATTCTTATTTTATTCGTTTTTTATTTTGAAACCATTTGCTATTTTTATTTAATTATGTAAATCATGGCATTCTGATTCGTCCACGTCAGATTGTTGACCGCAGTCAACCCTTCCTCTCCAGGACCCGACCCGACTCCCCCTTCGTCGGACCCAATTTCTCAGAATTTTCCCGGTCGGGTTTGATCTCCATTCACCTTGATTTTTGCACCCGACCACCCTCCTAGAATCCGTGATCCTCGCGGATCCCTAGACGCAGCCGGATCGTCCTAGGGTTTTGAGCACCTCTCCGGTCTTTCTGAAACCCTGGGCACCCTTATAAAGTATCTCCTCCGCCTCCCGAGCTCAGTAGCTCATGCCTCGCCGCTACCTTCCTCCTTAGCTACCTCCAGCAGTGTGACAGCAGTCCAGAGAAGCTTTTGGAGCCTGGTTTGGTGGCTCATTGGTCGCAGCTCAAGAACGCGGCCGGAGTTCTGTCGCGTGTAGCCTCTTGTGCCTTCGGCAGCTCAATCGAGGATAGAACCTCGCCATCACCTTCGCCCGCAGTTGTTGAGTCCATCAGCACCTCCAGGTACCCTTTATCTCACCCGCATTTTCCATTTCATCCGGATTAAGTACATCGCTTCCGTTGCTGCTCCTCTTGCTTCGACCAGCTGGTCGGAGTTCCGTTCCATGCACCGACCCGCTCCGATCGACTTCGCGACTCATCTGTCATCTTCCCTCGCAACCTGACCACCTTAGACTCGATATTCCGATCGAGATTATGACCTGATCTTCCTCTCCTATGTACGTCAGAGATCCAACTCATTCCCCCTATCGCTTCTCTTCTTTATTCCATGCAATAACCAGACCGGAGCAAAGCCTCTGAGTCCACCTTTCCTTTGCAGGTACCCGCGCGCGCGTGAAGGCGCAGTTTGAGCCTCACTCCAGGTGGCAGAGCAGCTCCAGGTGGAGCACCACCGCCTCGACCATCCGGTCGTCAACTCCTTCATCCAAGCATTCTAGTCGACATGGAGAGACCTCACGATGGTGAGGGACCTTTTAGCGAAGTCATCAAACCCGTGGATCGCCTTCCACGTCCGATTAAAGTTCGCCTGAGCAGAGTTCTTCCAGCTGCCCCCTTTGTCGTTCGATCTGAAGATGGAGCTCCAAATCAGATCAGACATGTCTGATAACTCCCTGCCTTTAGCCGTCTGATCAAAGCTGATCCCTCATCTGCGTCGCTCGACAGATCACACCTGCAGACCCCTGGATCAGACCTGAAGTGTCAGATCTGACTGCACATCCCCGACATACTCAGAGCCGTCAGATCAGCTTTGCAGCGTCACATCAGGACCATACGCGCCAGACATCTCACGCTCACGACACGTGTCCCAACGAAGGGTATTTTGCACTTTTCCCCTGCATGTTTGCTTTATTTCATTTTTATCTAATAAATATAAAGTGTAGTTGAGAACATTTGCAGTTAGACCCCCGTTGTTTTGATATTTGCATATTAGTTCATTTGAGTTAGAGTCATGTGTATCGGCGCGAGTTTTCTGGGATATTTGCAGTATTTGCTTTGAACTTCTCATATGTTATGAAATGAATGTTATGTCTTGAGAACCATGTTTGTCTGATTCACGTGATGCGCATGGGTTGTACGGACAAATTGCATAGTGGCCCCCTATAGTTTTTGATGTTGTTACTCCAAAGGATCATAAACTTAAAGTAATTACAGAAAGATCCCTCTGCATTGTTTTTAATTATTTATCTTTTATTAAATGCAATAAATATTAAACTAACTCCAAAATTTGCCTAAAAATTACCAGTAGTCTCTGATTGCATGTTTTATTTGTGGTAATTTTTGTGTTGATTTGCTTGCTTTTTCTATTATTAAAAATTCAAAATCTCCTAAAAAGTGTCTTGTTTGCCTGAGAAAAATCATAAAAATTCGAAAATATATCCAAAAATTCTAAAAATATTAGAGTAGTTGCCTTTTATTATCGTTAAGCTCCACTATCATTTTTGTTCAAAAATACCTTAGAAAAACCTAAAAATTTCAAAACACTAGAAAACCTAACAATTTCTAACAAATTCGTTAAAAATTGTATTCAGAACATACCTCATGCGTGCTAGATGATGAGCGCTGACCATGAGCAGAAGTAGGCCGGTGGGTATAGTAATGCGGTAAAGGAGGAACTGAAACCGTACTAGTAGGTGGTGGAGTTGATGGTATTAGTGGTGGTGGTGGTGACGGTGGTGGTGGTGGTGGAGTTGGTGAGGAAGGTGGTGATGGTGGTGATGGCATGTATATTTGATCATCAGATGTTGAAGAAGTTAACCGATCACTTGTAGGAGAAGTACATTGCAGACTCGAAAAAGGTGACATCAGCACTAACATAGTACTTTCCGTGCAATGGACCATAGCATAGGTATCCTTTTTGTGTCCTAGAGTACCGATAAAGACACACTTTACAACTCTAGGAGAGAGCTTGTCAATCCCTGGTGACAGCTGGTGGACAAACACAGAGCCAAACACACGAGGAGTAAGTGAGAATAATTCCTTCTCAGGAAAGGCAAGAGAAAAGGGAATTTTCGCACCTAAGACCGATGAGGGCATGCGATTAATAAGATAACATGTCGTAAGGACAGCATCACCCCAAAAAGAATGCAGAGCATGACTCTGAATGAAAAGGGTTCTCGTAATATCAGTTAAATGACGATGTTTCCTCTCTGCAACACCATTTTGTTGGGAAGTATAGGCACATGAAGTTTGATGAATAATACCTTGGGATAAAAAATACTTGGAAAGAGTATGAGTACAAAATTCCAAGGCATAATCAGTTCTTACAAATTTCACCGAGGTTGAAAACACATTTGTTACTTCAGTTAGAAACTTTTTGATAACATCTCCGACTTCAGATTTATTCTTTAATAAAAAGATCCAGGACAGACGAGAGAAATCGTCCACAGCAACAAGATAAAAACATGTGCCCCTGATGATTAGGAACATGACTGGGACCCCAATATCTATATGAAACAACTCAAAAATGGAGCTACTGCTCCGACTCTGAAGACTGGGAAACACATACCGATGATGTTTTCCCAACTGTCATACCTCACATTGAAATGAAGAGTGAGGAGAGATCTGATGCAGAACACGATACATTTTCTAGAGTGGGAGATGACCAAAGCGCATGTGCCATGTGAAAGGTGAGACAGGTCCAACAGACAGAGAGGAAATGCCAGCATACGGAGTTCGAACTAACCGATAGAGGCCACCTTGCTCACGGCCACACCCAATCACCTTGCCCGTAAGGATGTCCTGAAATGCAAGAGAAGATGGGTCAAATATAGCTCGACAATGTAGATCCTTTATAATCTGACTAATAGATAACAAGTTCATAAAGAAGTCAGGTGCATGCAAAACATTCTGTAAATGCATAGAGGGCGTCAAACTAATCTCCCCATGTCAAGTGACTGGGGAATGAGTTCTATCTGCAATAACCACAGTTCTTCCTGAAGGAACATGTCTGTATGTTGTAAGTTGATCCCTGTCTCCACATAAGTGGTGTGAGGCATCGGAGTCCATAATCCATTCTATATATAACATCATATTCACTACTGCTAGTGAGTGCATAAGTACTACCTGAGGTACTAGAGGAGACTGAAGCAGCTACATCAGAGTGACTCCCAGAGGCCGAGGAAGACATAACAAGACTAGCTGGAGGTATAATGCCCCTCAATCGGGCTACAAGGTTGTGACACCCTTAGGATCCGGTTACCCGTTTACACACGTTCGCACTACACATGTCATCACGCAAAGCATTGAAAAATAGGGAAAAATCGCGCTTGGTATGACATTCACATTCAATGAATAAACCACATAGACAAGAAAAAGTACCACCAATATTTCATTCATTTCCATATAACAATACATGTAACAAAAGAATGTATTACATTGTACATGTAGATCCCAAAAATATATGATTGAAGAGGAAGGAAGCATATTACATCATAAGCTTAACCAAAAACTGAAACAAAAGACACCATACATTCGGGTATATATACGATCACTAGATGTCATCAACAGCTACTACAGAGTTGCAGGCTCCTTGCTTGCCAAAATATGTAGGGAAGAAAGGGCGTCAGCGAGCGCTGGTACACCCATATTTCATATTATATAAAAGAAGCATTTGATATGGATACAAAAGAAACAAGTAGAAAAGCATAAACATCTAAAATTTATTTCTACTTGCAATGTAAAAAGATTTCCAAGTGGCTTGTATGCACCTCCCCCTGATCACCCCTATTCTAAAGTTTTCCATATATAATATTTTTATATTGTAATTAATTACTCGTAAGTATGTGTGTGTTATGTATATATATTCTCATATTATTCAGATATCATGTTTGTGGATTTTGACGATGGAAAAGGTGAGATTGGAAAGGGTTATTGATTTATTTAATTCTCAAATCTAGTGGATAGTCGGTGGTCTTGGGCTTTGTATAACCTCACACTATGACTCTAAGACGTGAATAATGCCTTAGGGTTGGGGTGCCTCCGTAGGCATGCAGTGTTTTTTTTTAGGCTCAAAAAGGGGGACACACTCGTTGGTGCTCGCCCCAAAAATTTATTAATAAAAGAGGAAAAGAAGAGAGATACTTACAGGAGGGGATAAGGGAAAGAGAGACGCAAAAGGGAATGAAAAATACAAGAAGATCAGCCGGCCAAACAATGCCGTAACAATGCCGTCGCACACTTAAATACACCAATCGCTAACAAGTCTATTTGCCAAAATAATAACGTTCTCCCGATAAAATCTCAAGCCCGAGAAAATAGCATCATTCCTTGCACGCCAAATGGACCATATCCTTGCAATAGGGCTCAGAATCTCAGCTCTGGGCCTTGACCTGTTCGACCAAAGGATCTGACACAAATCTTCAATATTATCCGCACGAGCCCAGGAAACGTCGTCCCATACCCCCGCAATCAAGGAACAGTGGAAGAAGAGATGATCGGCAGTCTCGTCGTGAAGCCCGCAAAGATGGCAAGCAGCGTTAGACTGGGGGAAGATCTTGGCGCAACGATCCCGGGTCATTAAACGCCGTTGACAGAGAACCCATAGGAAAAAAGCAATGCGCTGGTGTTGTATAATGCATCCTAACTAAGTTTCCAACACGTCCACTAGCTTATGGGGATTTCGAATCCAATTTTAGTCACTTTCTACCAACTCAACTTTAATTGTAATTCCTCTAATACTCAACTGTAATTGTCTCAGATGTAACTCTAGATGACTTAGATGTAGACATGGATGATTTGGATGTAGAATCGCCAAGTCTGCTGACGAAAGAAAACAAAACTCAAGTGGTGAGGTAGCCTACAAAAGGGCTCTTCCGGCTCGCCCTCTAATTGGAAGTGTGGTCCAATAGAGGGAAAGGTCTACTCCAAAACTACGCCCCAGAGACGGGTGAGAGAGACTTTCCGGAAAAGTCACTCTACAAAACCGGCCCGACTAGTACGAGCAAACGAGCTCATACGAAAAACTGAAAACCGAAAATCCCCCGCATGGGTATCCTAAACCAGAGGGTCAGCGGAGATGGTCAAAAGTCAGGATCCCAACGATGCGTAAAAACATTGCGAGCTCGCGTAAAAATCGTGAAAAGGACTGGGATCCTAGACCCGCGCACTTGGCGGTTGCTGCCCAAACTAGGCTTCCTATTTTCCGCCAAGTTGAGGGTCACCGCGACCTCGCATGGTCAGGTGGAAAGGTCACCATGACTGGCACTAATAAATGTCGATCAGTATTGATCCTCAATATTTTTACTTGACCATTGATTAAATATCTCTTACTAGATTTTTTATCTTCTCTCATTCTCTACTATGGTAAATTTTTGCATAACTAAGCCTTTTGTCGATAATATTATTTAACAATGATCCATAAATAATGATTCATACTTAAATGGTTGGTCACAAGGATTTTTTTCAGCAATATTTACCTTAATATTTTTTATATTTACCTTAATATTTTTGACTCAGAATAGGTTAACAATATATATCTCTATTTATATGTGTTAAGATAAATATATTGTTATGTCTCTTTTATGTAATTTCAGTTTCTCTGAGTACTTATCATGTAATTAACCCAAGGGTTATTCTCCTATATAAGAGAGCCCTCGGGTATGTCTAATGCAAGTCATTCATTCTCTCCGATCATGGTATCGGAGCAACGGTCCTAGACCGGGGTCCCGGTATCCCACCCAAAACCCTAACCCTAGCCAACCTACCCCCCCCCCGACGCCGCCTGGTCGTCGTCCCTAACCGCCCTCCCGCACCCCAGCAGCCCCTCGGCGCCCTCCGCGCGACCCCTCGCCTCACCTCGCGACCCCTCGTCGCCCTCCCCCGTCCCGGCGGCCCCTCGCCGCCTGGACCCAGTCGCCCTCTCGTGCGGTCCCAGCTGCCTCCGCGCGGCACCGGCTGCTCCCGCGCGGCCACAGCCGCCCTCCCGAGCGGCTCCAGCCCCCCCCCCCGCAGTGCTGCGGCGTCCAGCGTCACCGGCGGCCCCCGCCTTTTCTCCAATGGCCTCACCGCCTCTGGGTTGGTCCGCGGTGACTTTGGTTGCTAGTTTCGGCACTTGAACGAGGATTAGGGGTGGTTGTATGAGTCTACACATGCAACCTATTCCTCATATGATACTGTAGACCGACTATTTTTTTTACCTCCATCAGTATGTGGCTCTTCTTCAATCATGTTAGAGAACAAGGGTGACATCTTTACATCTTCGGGTGCCTTCAAAGGCCTGGCCCCAATAGTAAAGATGGACGGGACCAACTATGAACTATGGTCCATGCAGTTTCGTACCCTGATGTAGTGACATAATAAGGAGCACATCCTACTAGACTCCGAGCCAGAAGACAAGACTGGAGCGAATGCGACGTGGAAGCAAGACAATGCTTATACTCGTATATGGCTCTCTGGGACGCTGACTACAGAGGTTGCTAATGATATTGTGAATCAACCGACAGCAAAGGCTATGTGGGATATACTGGCAGCTACATATGGGCAGTCGAAGAATGAGAGCAAAATACTTCAGTTACAATTCAACATCTTTTCCACCAAACAGAATGGGAGACCACTCCATGCACATTTCTCTCATCTGGGGGGCATGTTCAAGAGATTGCATAGCTTCATGTCGATCACAACCAGTACAGAACAACAACAGGAATATCGAAATGCCACGATGACGGGAGTCTTTCTGTCCTCTCTTGATATTGAGTACGATGTTGCTCGTACTCAACTTCTGACTGGCGAGACTATTCCACCTATGGAGGAGGTGTATAAGCGATTGAGTAGGATTACTAATGCATCGGTGTCTACAGCACAGCCTACTCCTTCAGCTATGGCTGTCACTCGTGGCAGAGGAGGATCGTCACATTTTCGGGGTCGTGGACCTCGTGGTCGAGGGGGAGGCAGAAATCGTGGTCCCTGTGCTCACTGTCACCGTCCAGGCCACTCTAAGGAAACATGCTTTCACAAGCATGGATATCCAGCCTCTGCTCGTGTTGCTGAGCAGACTGAGGCTACAGCTGCGCCTCTCCCAGATGCTCGCTTTGATGACATCGTCTCCAGACTTCGTGAGATGATAACTATACCTACGTCTCCGTCTCTGGGTTCTATGGAAGCTGCAGCTTCTGCCAGAGCGTCGTCTAGCTCATCAGGTACTCATTATGCGCTTACCAGTACTACCTGCTCGGACTTGACAGATTGTATTATGGATTCCGGGGCCTCCCATCATATGTATGGCGACAGAATGCAGTTTACTACCTACAGAGCACCTGCACCAGGCCGATCTGTTGTCATTGCCAATGGGGTTCAATTACTCATTGTTGGTCAGGGGGAGATTACTCTAACGCCTTCTTTGAGTCTTCAGAATGTCTTACATACAGCCGGCTTTCAGATGAACCTGTTGTCAATTAGCCAGCTTACAAAAGATTTACATTTTCGCGCCATCTTTGACCCTTCTACTTTTGTGTTTCAGGACATACTGACTGGCAGGATGATTGGAAGTGGCCGTGAGCAGAGAGGCTTGTATAAGCTTGCTATATCATCATGTGTTGGACTTGCTACTATTCCCTCTGGATTTGTTTCTCCATTTCTTTGGCATCTACGATTTGGCCATCTTCCTCTGCAGAAGATGTGTCATGTCTTACCACAGATATCTACCCGTACCATGTTGAATTGTGAAGCCTGTCAGCTTGGGAAACACCATCGGTCTTCGTTTCCGTGTCGTCCGAGTCGTCATAGTAGTCGGTCTTTTGAGTTGTTTCATTTTGATATTTGGGGTCCGAGTCATATCCCTGATCTTCAGGGACATCGTTATTATATGGTTGTTGCGGATGATTATTCCAGACTATCTTGGGTGTTCTTGTTGAAACAAAAGTCTAAAGCTGGTGCTATTATTCGAAAATTTATTATTGAAGTTAATAATATCTTCTCTACCAATGTCAAATTAATTCGCACGGATAATGCTTTGGAGTTTTCAACATTACA
Organism: Ottelia alismoides; assembly: GCA_037367405.1. Lineage (NCBI taxonomy): Eukaryota > Viridiplantae > Streptophyta > Magnoliopsida > Alismatales > Hydrocharitaceae > Ottelia > Ottelia alismoides. Next base: position 43,655 of record JAZKJV010000241.1, on the reverse strand, counting down.
TTTGTCATATTTTCTCAGTTCACATGGCATTGTTCATCAAACTTCTTGTAGTTACACTTCGCAACAAAATGGTGTGGCGGAACGCAAACATCGCCACCTTCTTGATGTCACACGAACATTGTTGATCCATAGTCGTGCCCCGCATTCTTTTTGGGGGGATGCTGTTCTCACTGCATGCTACTTGGTGAATTGTATGCCGTCTATTATTCTTGGAGAGAAGGTTCCCTTCTTGATTGTGTTTCCCGAGAAGGACCTATTATCCCTCACACCTCGAGTCTTTGGGTCTGTGGCTTTTGTGCACAGTTGTACCCCTGGTCATGATAAGCTCTCACCAAGAGCTATCAAATGTGTGTTTGTTGGGTACTCTCGTACTCAAAAAGGGTATAGATGTTATGATCCCGTGAGTAAGAGATATTATGTAAGTGTTGATGTTACTTTCTTTGAGTCTATCATGTACTTCTCTCCTACAGGTGACAGGTTATCCAATAACAATGAGGACGACATTGTTGTTCCTCTACCTCCATCTCTTCCAGCATTTGAACCTGAGCAACCATTACCTCCACCATCGCCTCCGTCACCACCACCACCACCACTTGAGCCAAGATTCTTACCCATTGCTTACACTCGCAGGTCTTCTACTAGCTCTTCTGCTCATAAGCCGTCCACATCATCCAACACGCCTCAGGTATGTCATGATAACATTATCTCTACTGATGGCACTGGAGTTTTACATCATTCACATGATGATTCTACTGATCATCTTTCTGATGAGTACAGGAAGTTTGTTGTAGGACTTTCTGCGGTTACTATACCCCGAACATATACGGAGGCTTTATAGGACAGCAGATGGCGTCAAGCCATGGAAGAAGAAATGGCGGCCTTAACGTCACGAGGGACATGGACTATTGTTTCGGCTCCACGAGTTGCTTCGATTGTAAGCTGCAAGTGGATATTTTCCATTAAGCAAAACGCAGATGGGAGTGTGGATCGCTACAAGGCAAGGTTGGTGGCCCGTGGCTTTACCCAGACATATGGGGTGGATTATCAGGACACGTTTTCTCTAGTAGCGAGACACTCGACGCTTCGGATTTTACTAGCATTTGCAATTTCACGAGATTGGCCGTTATTTCAGCTTGATGTGAAGAATGCATTTCTCTATGGAGATCTTCAGGAGGAAGTTTACATGCAACAACCACCTGGGTTTACTGCTGAGGGGGAGTCCCATAAGGTATGCAGGCTACATAAGGCAATTTATGGCCTGAAGCAGAGTCCTAGAGCTAGGTACCAAAAGCTGTCAGAATTGATTGAGCAACAGGGGTTTAAGAGGTCCACTACAGACCACTCACTTTTTGTTCAGAAGACACAGAAAGGTACGGTTGCCATTCTTGTTTATGTAGATGACATTATTGTTACAAGAGATGATGCTCAAAGCAGGCTAAAAATTTGAACCGCTCGAGGTGGAAGGGGGCGTCTAAGGATAGCGAGCGCCCGAGGTGGTGGAGCGAGTGCGAGAGGTGCGCGAGGTGCGAGCGCGCGAGGTGGTGGAGCGAGTGCGAGCGCGAGAGGTGTAAGTGCGAGAGGTGGTGGAGCTTCCGAGGGGCGTGGGAAGAGCAAGGTGGAGGAGCTTCCGAGTGCGAGAGGTGGTGGTGCTTCCGAGGGGCGAGGGAAGAGCAAGGTCACGACAGTGAGGAGAGAAACGGAGAAAGGGGTTGGCGACGACGGAGCCGGTGGAGATTGGACGGTCGTCTCTCATAAGAAGCCGGGGCGTCGGTGTTTCCGCTGCGGGGAAGGCGGGCATACCGCAGCGGTCTGTCCGTTACCACCGAGATGCTTCTCATGCGGGAAGGTTGGCCACTGGCAGGCCTCTTGCATGGGGGCCTCCTCGGTCTTTGCGAGGATTCCAATCAGAAGGCAGGCGTCTTTCCGACGTGGAAGCATGGGAGGAAGGTCTGCAGCGGTGCGTCAAGGAGGGCCTAGCTATGCAGTAGTAGGGAAGTCATCATCGCGGGGAGAGGAGCAAAGCGCGGAGGGTAGTGCTCATGCAAACGGTGGGGCAGAAAGAGGAAGACATGCTTACGTAGGTTTTCCTAACATGCATGGTCCAAACGTGCATGGTACAAAGTTGCATGCGATTATTGGCATCGCGGTTAGAAATGTTATCGGCGTGGAAGGGGTCTGGTCGAATCTACGTGGTTTCTTTGGTGCTCAGTTCGCGGGAGACGTGGTCTTGCTTGATAATAGGCGTTGCTGTGTCCGAGGCTTATCGGAGGCTCAGGCGGAAGGCTGATTCATAATGGAGACGTCGGGAACGTGGTGTGGAGAAGGATGCGGTTCGGGGATGAGTGTTGCAAGGACCTGGAAGTTTGCGTGGCTACGGTCAGTGGAGTACCATTCCTTTCCCGGACGGTTGGTTGTTTACGAAGGGCGCTGAAGCGGTGGGGATGTGTTCGGGAGGTCCTTGATGATGGACTTCGGCCAGGTACCCTGGTGGAGGAAACCAAGATCCTGTTCGAGTGCACCACGTCTTTCCTTGACAAGATTGGGGGTCGCTGCGAGTTCGAGGAGTTGATCGTTGGGAGGTACTCTTCCGCGATCAAGCTTTCCATAGATGACCCTCCGCCACCTCCGGTGGCGACGTGGTCGGCGGTGGCGTCGGGGAAGGCAGTAGACGAAAGGCCGAGGGACGCGTTGGGCTCGTCCCTGGCGGTTGGTTTTCCGAGGCACCCCTTCGGTGAAAGCGCCCACAGGGATGTTCGTACACGGCGCTTCGAGAACTGCTCTGAGGCGGTTGCTTTTCCTTCTGAGACATTCCATCTGCAGGGTGACGTGGCCAAGGGGTCTCCTGATCCTTTTCCGCTGATGGCCTATTCGCATGCGGCGCTCTGCTACTCGGGTCTTATTACGGATCCGGGTCATCACTTGGGCGGTCGGTCTACTTCATGGCTCTTCCCGGATCCGGGCGGTGACTTTGGGCGATCCGGCACAATGAGTGTCCTCTCCATCCCCTCGTGTTCGGGCACTCCCACGCAAGGGTTCCCCCCTTGGAGTTTTAGAGATATTCTTGAAGGCGCACCACAACGTCTGTCAGTTGCTGCTCCGGTGGTTATCCTTGAAGAAGGCGGGGCCCGGCCATTGCACTCACCCGACGCGGGAAACTCCGGTCTGATGGTGGGCGAGGTGCAAGAGGTCGAGAAGCGCCCTACTCGGGGAGTGGAGCGGGAAGCGGAAAGCAGTGATAGAAGAAGTGGGAAGCGATATAGAAGGAGGAGCAAATCAAGTGGTCCTAGATTGCAGTCTAGCCCGCGCCCCCCTTTCATGATTGTTGTGGCGGCGGCTGCCGGAGTCGCTCAGGTGCAGGGGCCAGATGTTATTCCTAAATGAAAATACTTTCTTGGAATATGTGTGGCCTTGGGGATCTGGACAAGCGGAAAGTGATGGGATCTAGAGTAACTGAATGGGGTTGTGATATCGTCATGATGCATGAAACTAAGTTACAATCAGTCTCGGGAAGGGATTGGGCGGCTTGTGGAGCTGGTGGTATTGATCAGTTCAGGTCTTTGGGCGCCTCGGGGGCTTCGGGTGGGCTGTTGGTGGCGTGGCGCTCGTCGTTGTGGTCATGTACCTCGGAGATCCTGGGTAGGCATGTGCTAACGGTGTTCCTGATTGGTAATACCTCTACTGAGCATTTGGTGGTGTCCTGTGTGTATGGGCCTTATGATGATGGGCGGAGAGGGGAGTTGTGGGAGGATCTGGTGGAGGTTGGGAGGGCGGTGAGGGGGGCCCGTGGGTGGTGGGAGGAGATTTCAACGTAACTTTGTTATCATCCGATAGGCCCGGTGGGAGAGGGGGCCAGGACGCGGGCTCCGTGGATTTTGCAGAGACTATTGACTCGCTTGGCCTTGAGTTGTTGGACGCTGAAGACGTCGCCTATACTTTGAGAAACTCCAAATCGCGTTCACGGCTGGATCGGTTCTTCGTTTCAAATGAGATGCTGGAGAATTTTCCCTTGGCCTCGGTGGGGACCAATCCCAAATCTTTGTCCGATCATACCCCGCTGATTTTATGCTCTGGGGCCACCACGGAGCGTAGGGGGCTTTTTAGATACGAGAATTGCTGGTTACTTGAGGACAGTTTCAGGGAACTTGTTACTTTGCACTGGTCTGAGTCGAAGCCATCGGGATCTGTCACGTCTAAATTTGTTCAAAAGCTTGAATCTTTGAGGAGAAGGCTTGCGAGTTTCAAAAGGGATACGAGGGCCGCGAGATGCATGGCTAGAAGGGCCGCTGAGGAGATCATTAGGGACCTGGACGCGATTGAGGATGAGAGGTCGCTCGTCCATGCTGAGTTGGAATCGCGGCTGAAGGCTCAGAAGGTGTTTACTCTGGAAGATAAGAAGTGTGTTGCAGAATGGAGGCAGCGGTCGAGAAGCACCTGGATGAAGGAGGGGGACGCGAATACTGCGTATTTTCACCGTATTGCTAGTGGAAGGCGCATGGCTAATGTTCAATTACTGTTGGTGGGGTCACGGTGGATGGGAATAAAAGCATGGGCTTGGCTATTGCTAATCATTTCAGGGTTGTCTCCGCTGATGTCATCTCTCGGCGGTGGAGATGGTTAGGCCGGGATTGTAGGCTGGTTGAGGCGCCTGCTTGCGAGTCGCAGGTTTGTGATGTCACTTTGGAGGAGCTCAAGGACGTCGTTTAGGACCTTAACGGTGACGATGCGCCTGGCCCCGATGGTTTCACGATTTCCTTCTACAAGGATTTCTGGGATCTTATTGGCCAAGAGGTACTTGATGTGGTACGGGAATTCTGCAATGGGAATAGGGGTTTTGACCGTATCAATAGGGCGCTTATTGTTCTGCTTCCCAAGCGTTCGCCGCCGACTTCCATTGAGGACTATCGCCCTATCGCTGTCTCTAACGCCATATAACTGATCACGGCCAAGGTGTTGGCGAGGAGGTTGGTCGGCGTCCTCGGAAGCTTGATTTCTCCTGCGCAATCCGTGTTTGTTCCGGGCTGTCAGATCTCTGATTGCACGAAAATTGCTTCCGAGATCATTGTTGATTGGCGGAGGAGGGGCACGAGTGGTATTTTGTGGAAAGTGGATTTTGCCAAGGCTTACGATAGCCTTGATTGGAAATTCTTGTGGTCCGTCTTGAGGAGGTTATGTCATGGCCTCAAATTTCAGCGAAATTCGGTCGAATTTCTGTCGAATATCGATATCCAGTCGAAATCGAAATTCGACCGAAATGGCCGAAATGACCGAAATATGGGGGTCATAGTACAAAAAATGACCGAAATGACCGAAATTTCGGTCGAAATTCCATCGAAATTTTGTTTTGGTCGATACCGAAATGGTGACCGAAACCGACATTTAGGGCCTTGGGTTATGTTTCCCGGAGCGGTGGATTTCTTGGATGAGACGTTGTATCACCACGGCGTCTTTCTCGGTGTTGATCAATGGTAGGCCAGAAGGGGGTTGGATTCAGCCTCGTAGGGGGTGCAGCAAGGGTGCCCCCTCGCACCTCTTCTTTTCATCATTACGGTTGATGTGCTGGGGGACATGGCGGCAGGCATGGTCGGCCATGGCCTTTCTAGTAGCTTCTCGAGGGGCGAGGGGCGGGTGCCGATCTTACAATACGCGGACGACACTCTTTTCCTCATTGAGGGAGGGGTCGAGGAGGCCAGGGCCATGGCCACGGCTCTGGAGGTCTTCTCGGAGCTCTCTGGTTTAAAGAAAAATGACTGTAAGTCTTCTTTTATCCCTTTCAGGCCGGCGGAGTGTCTTGCTGGCGGTTTGGCGACTTGTTTGGCTTCGGTGCGTGCCCCCCTCCCTCTGGATTATCTCGGCATACTTCTGGGTCTGGGGAGGGCGAGACTCGATGATTGGTTGAGGGTGGTGGAGAAGGTGGACTTGAGGCTGGCGGGATGGAAGGCCTCTCTCCTTTCGAGGGGTGGTAGGCTGGTTCTGGTCAAGGCAGTGTTGTCGTCCATTCCAATTTACTTTCTTTCGTGCCGCAAACTTCCAAAGGGGATCCAGGAGAGGCTTGAGAGGAAGATGCACGCTTTCTTGTGGGGAAATGCCTCTAGTGGGCGCGTGGGGGTCCATCTTGTTGGATGGGAGGATGTCACTCGGAAGAAGGTTTGGGGAGGTTTGGGGGTGAGATCTCTTCAACAGAAGAATGAGGCGCTGATGCTTAAGTGGGCAAGTAAGGTCTGGGGTCCAGGTGATGACCTGGTTTGCTTGGTGCTTCGGAGTATTTACGGGATGAGGGGCGCTCCCCGGTTGCAGGTGCTCAACATGGCGGCTATGACGCCTTTCTGGCGGGGCGTGGTGCAGACGTTCGTTAGGAATCTCAACCTCTTCAGGCCGGTGCTTGGTAGGGGGATTCTTTTGCTTTCTGGGCCGACAACTAGTCGGGAGCGGGACCTCTTTGCTCGTTTCCGCGGCTATTTGTGCTGGCGGATAATAAGTTATGTTCGGTGGAGGAATGCTGGGTTGATGGTTCTTGGCAGCCCTCATTCTCCGCTATTTTCTCTGACCGGCGCTTTGAGGAGTTCTTGGCGCTGTTGGACGCTGTGGGGAATGTGGGTGCCCCTAGTGGGGGTAGAGATCACTGGCTCTGGAAGGACGTGTGTTTCTCGGTTAGGGGCGCGTACAGGGCCATATCTAGGCCGTCGCCGGCGACATCGGAGGTCCTGAACAGGGACTGTGCTATTATTTGGGGCCTCAATCTTCCAGAGCGTGTGGGGATTTTCCTGTGGCTTCTTAGGCGCAAGAGACTGATGACGCATGATCGGTGCGTGAAACTCCTGGGCATCATTTCGGAAAATTGCTTAATTTGTGACAATGCGATCGAATCAGTGGACCATCTCTTTTTTACGTGCCCTGTGATATCGCAGATATGGCTGGATGCTGGGGTACTGTGGTGCCGGTCCGACGACTTCCTTGCTTTCTGGAATGCGGTGTATTAAAATAGGACGAGATCCAGAAGGGAGCGGCTCCACCCAATGGCTATTTTGTGGGCGATTTGGCGTAGCAGAAACGATTTGGTGTTCTCGGGGCAGAGGTTCTACAAAGAAAATGTACAGTGCTATACAAGGAGGCTGGTAGATGAGTGGTTGTTGCGTTGAGCCACTTTTGTTTCTTAAATTTTGGGGTGGTAAACAGTGCGTTGTAACCTCTCTACTCTTTTAGTTATAAATATATTTTGATGGGGCGGACACCTCTGAGTGCTTCCCCCTACCTTGCAGCTTTCAAAAAAATGACGCTCAAAGCATTCAGATAGCCAAGAAGTTCCTAGGTAAAGAGTTTGTGACTGAGGATCTTGGCACTCTTCGCTACTTCCTGGGGTTAGAGTTTGCCAGGAATCATCGTGGTCTAGTGATGACCCAGAGAAAGTTCGTCATGGATCTCCTTTTTGAGACAGGTATGACTGGATGCAAGCCTGCTACGACTCTTATGGATCCAAGTATGAAAATTGTATGATGAGGATACTGAAGAAGTTGATAGCAGGAGGTACAGAGAACTAGTTGGGAATCTTTTATATGTTACTATCACCATGCCAGATATTATGTTTGCAGTAAGCAAGGTCAGCCAATTTATGGAGCGGCCCAGAAAGGCACATATGGACGCTATCTATATGATTTTGAAATATCTGAAGAACTCACCCGGTTCGGGACTCTTATTCAGTAGGGATGCATCCTTGGAGGTAACAGCTTGTGCAGACGCTGACTATGCAGGATGTCCCACGGACAGAAAGTCTACTTCAGGGTTTGCAGTTTTTGTTGGGCACTCACTTGTCTCATGGAAAAGCAAGAAGCAGACTGTAGTTGCTAGATCAAGTGCAGAATCTGAGTACAGAGCCATGGCCCAAGGGAGTGCAGAGATGATGTGGGTTAGATCAGTGTTGACTAATCTTACAATAGAAGTTCCTCAACCTATGCAACTCTTATGTGATAATCAAGTTGCATTATTCATTGCGAACAATCCTGCATTCCATGAACGAACAAAGCATATTGAGGTGGAATGCCATTACACTCGAGACTTGTTACAGAAAAGAATCATATCTACCTCTCATGTGTCTACAGGAGATCAGACGGCAGATATCTTCACCAAGGCTCTATCTCGAAGTCCTTTTCAGAAGTGTTGTTCCAAGTTGAGCATGATAGATATATATGCTCCAGCTTGAGAAGGAGTGTTAAGATAAATATATTGTTATGTCTCTTTTATGTAATTTCAGTTTCTCTGAGTACTTATCATGTAATTAACCCAAGGGCTATTCTCCTATATAAGAGAGCCCTCAGGTACGTCTAATGCAAGTCATTCATTCTCTCCTATCAATATGTACAATTGTTTCTTTCTCTTTAAAAGTACTAAACAATTTATAAAATATATGTCCATGATAAGGAAGTTGTAGATAGCAAATCCCATGCTTTTATTTAAGAAGCTCGCATATGATTATTAAATTTTGTAGCCCGCCAAAAAACTTATTTCAAATTATATTATAAACAACTCATTTAAAGCCTTAATGATCCATGTTTAGATTGATCTGAAAATATTGATATCCCCACATAAAGCCGTTCGATTCTTTTATATATATACATATATATATATACTACTGGAATTACATCAATACGTGTATATACAAATAAAATAAAATGGTATCTCACAAGAAATATTGTCGAGATCAGAATATGCTCCTTCCTACTCAAACCAGTTCTTTTATTATTGTTGATTTATTACACAAAAATCTTAACATTATATACTACAATTTCTCTTATTATAAAGGTCATGAAGAGTCCAAATATCCACGCTATAAGACTTACACTAAATATACTTTATAGATATGTTTATTCTCCAAACTAGGTGTGTATGGGTTAAATTAAGGCATAATTTAGTTCTCGTTGATCACAGCGAGATTGACCTCGATAATTGGTATTTTTATCCAAAAATCATCCCACTTGGATAAGAAATCTGAGATGGACAGATATATATCTATACACGTATGCAGACATTAGAAACCAGCAACTATCCATGCAGTTGAACAAGTGAAGAAACACCTTGTAAAATATGTAAATGCCATGTTGTCTGTTACTTAAGTACGTTAAGTAGGGTTTATGCTAAAATTCCCGATTTACACAATCTTACCTTGAGGAGCAAGGCATTTAAATTTTAAATTGCAGATGTTAACTTTAAAGATATGGCTTAAGCATAGTCAAGGGAAACACATGCATGGTGACTTGCAGCTGTACAATTATAACATATTCTTAGAATTAAAATCTGAACTGAAGGAAAAGATGGACTTCGCAGTTGGTTGTTAACATACCCATGGAATATCGATGTATCACAACAAATGTGAGACTTGACCATAGTGAATCTGTCAATTTGAGATGGACTTTGAATCCCATCATATTGAACATATCCTCAGAAATATCTCAACAATTTTCTACGCAACAGGCAAGGAAGAAATGATTCGTGCTAAAATGATTCCCCGAACCACCTTAATCGACACATTATACTAGAAAAAGGGCATCAAAATGTGTAGGTCAACATGTATGGCAGCAAAGATAAGGGTGAATAGATTGTACTCTTTTTAGATTGACTTGATCCAAGCATGCAACATCCCAATTGGAGTAGCCTCATGTTGCTTGTTGTAGTAATCTCGGTCAACTGTAGAGGCTCCAGGATCCCTCCTTGATTTTCTGGAATAGATGGAAGAACGGTGGCTTCCTCTTGGTTTAGAGCATTTGGGGCTTTAGGGAATAGGAAAGAATAGAAGGGAAATGAAGGAAAAGTTCCAGCGTGGGTCTTTGTGGTTGCAGTTTGGAGAGTGAGAGCATGGGCTCTCCCTCTTCTCTCGGCTGAAAATTAGGAAATTGTGGGCTCTCTCAGCTGGGGATCTTGAAGGGAAAGCATGTGTTTATATAACAATGAGAAGGGCATTATTAATTGCCAAGTGGAGTGAAATGTCCAACCAAGTGGAATTGAAATAAAAGTTGTTGCACACAACAGCAGTCTGAACGGTAGAAAATTATATATATATATACATATATATTATTTTTGCCAATTTCTCTTACTTATTTAAGATACAAAAATAGTCCGCATTCCCGCCTCGATTGTCGGATTCCGATGCGCAATGTCTTGTTTTGATCGTTATTAGAAGACGATCAATATGAGTATAATATTGATATACTTCTGATCGGGTTTGAATACCCAAACTTTTTTTAGATACGGTTGCGGTTTGGGGTTAAATTTTATGAATTAAAAATACCAAACGATATCCAATCGACGAACGGTCGATTCCATTAATCTCGTTTCGTTGAATCAGATTTTTAGGTGGTCTCGGTTCGTTTCACGGTTTCCGAATTTGCGTCATGATTTTTTGGGCACGCATTACGATACGATCGATTTTTAGTCGATTTCACCTAAACGACTTTTGATTCACGATCAATTGATTGTCTTAGGTTGTTTAGCATTGACCAACAATTTTATTGGGCTAAAACGGACCCTAATCGGGTCGGGTTCGGGTTTGTGTGGATTTGGATGTTACAAATATAGAAACCTCAAAGGGAGTCTCATCCCCGAGACTCGAGTAAAGGTCATTAGTTGTCTTGTTTGGATTTCATATGACCATAGAAACACAAAAGGTTTTTAAACCCATAAAAACCTCAAAGAGAAAAACGAGCCACATATTTTAGCATATATCTTTTTTGAAGCCAAAAACAGGGGGAGACACTCAGTGGTGTTCGCCCCATAATTTATTTAAAGAAACAGTACACAGGGAATTTTAGCATATAGCTAATTACAAAAGCTTGTTTTGCTTATTTCCTCATAAAAGCTGCGGATATCATGCCCGCATATCAGCTTCAGTCTCCCACGTCGCCTCTTCGACGCCGTGTCGGTGCCACAACACCTTGACTAATGGAATCTCCTTGCTTCAAAGCTTCTTCACAGCACTGTCAAGTATCTGCACCAGCCTCTCCTCGTATGTCAAGTCTGGCTCTACGTCAAGATTCTCGTAACTGATGACGTGTCGAGGGTCATGCACATACTTCCTCAAGTTGGATACATGGAAGACGTCGTGAATAGCAGAAAGATGTGGAGGAAGGTTAACCCGATAGATCACCTTCCCCACTCTAGCTAGAATCTCGAATGGGCCAACATATCCTGGCGCCAACTTGCCACGAAAGCCAAATCTCAGTATTCCTTCATGGGAGATACACGCAAAAATACACCATCTCCAGCCTATAATTTATAGGAATGTTACTAGTATGAGATTAAGTTAATTTGTAATAAAAGAAAGAGAAGAAGATTGGATACCTGAAACTCCAAATCTCTTCTCCGACGGTCTGTATAGCTCTTCTGGCGACTTTGTGCCGCCAGAAGCTTCTGTCTCACAAGATCAACAGCTCTCGCGGTCTCCTCCAAGAGATCCACGGAATATAGAGCATGATCACCTACATCAGGCCAACTGAGAGGTGTGAGGCATCTCTGCCAATATAAGGCTTCGAATGGTACCATGCCGACACTGGAATGATAGTTGTTGTTGCACGTAAATTCCACTAACGGCATATGGTCCCTCCAGGACCCCTTCCACTCCAATATGCATGCACGAAGTAGGTCCTCAAGTGTCTGTATGGTGCGCTCACTATGTCCATCTGTCTGCAGATGATAAGCAGAACTCATCTTCAATTATGTATGTAGTGTTGACATGAATTGGTGCCAATAATGTGATGTAAATCTCGAGTCTCTGTCAGACACCACCTCTCGTGGTATACCATGTAGACTGATGATATTCTTCACATATAGCTTGGCCAATATGGATGGAGTGTAAGTCGTATTGACAGGTATGAAATGGGTTGACTTGGTCAACCTATCAACAACGACCCAAATGGAATCATGCCCACCTGGTGTCTTCGGCAGACCTGTGACAAAATCCATAAAGATACTCTCCCACTTCCACTCGGGAATGGGGAGAGACTGCAATAATCCTAATGGTCTCATGTGCTCGGCCTTGACCATCTGACAGGTCATACATCTGCTGACATGTTGCACCACATCGCGCTTCATCCCATCCCACCAGAAATGTTGACGCAGATCACGATACATCTTTGTGTTGTCAGGATGAATGGATAATCATGAATTGTGTGCCTCATTAAGTATGTCTCTGCGTAGCTGCTCGTCGCTGGGCACAACAACCTGTCCTGCCTTCCATAAAATAGATTCCATCACAACAAAATCATCAACCTCATCCTTCACGGCTCGCATGTATCCATCTCGAATACATGGATCTGTCTTCTGGCCTTCAACAATGCGATTCCACAAACTGCTGAATCGTGGAAGTATGGTGGTAGAAATAGATGCACTCTCCTGAGGATGTCAATCAGTCAAAGCTGCGAGCATATCCCACGTGTATAGCCAGAACGTCGTACCCTCTGCATGAGCTCTCCTGCTAAGTGCAACAACCATCACGTTTCCCTTACCAAGATGGTAAGAGATCGTGCAGTCGTAATCCTTCATTAGCTCAAGCCACATGTGTTGCCTCATGTTCAGTTCCTTCTGATCAAAGATATATTTCAGGCTCTTGTAGTTTGTGAAGATCTCGAAATTCACTCCATATAGATAGTGGCGCCGGATCTTCAAGGCAAAGACAGTTGCCGCCAACTCCAAGTCATGCGTGGGGTAATTTCGCTCATGCGGTCTCAATTGTCGTGATGTGTATGCAATCACATGACCTCTCTGCATCAATACTACTCCTAGACCTTCTCCAGATGCATCTGTGTAGACTGCATAGTCCTGAGTGCCTGAAGGAAGAGCAAGAATGGGTGTTGTCATCAATCTCTCCTTCAGTGTCCTGAAGGCCTGCTCACATGAATCATCCCAAATGAATGGAACTCCCTTCTGCGTCAGTCGTGTCAAAAAGCGAACAATGCGTGAAAATCCACTGACAAAGCATCTATAATAGCCCGCTAATCCAAGGAAGCTCCGAATCTGAGTAATTGTCTTGGGCTGCTCCCAAGACATGACTGCCTCAATCTTTGCAGGATCAACTGTGATACCTGATCCAGAAATGACATGCCCTTAGGAATGAGACTTGGGACAACCAGAACTCATACTTGCTCAACATGGCGTATAGCTTGTGCTCCCGTAATGTATCCAAGACAATTTGTAGATCATTCACATGATCCCATTCATTCCGTGAGTATATGAGCATATCATCAATGAATACCACCACAAATTTGTCCACGTATGGATGGAAGATCCGGTTCATCATATCCATGAATGTTGCGGGTGCATTGGTGAGCCCAAACAGCATTACCACAAACTCGTAATGTCCATAGCGAGTCATGAAAGCAGTCTTCGGAATGTCTACCTCTCGAATTCTCGGTTGATAATAGCCTGATCGAAGGTCGATCTTCGAAAATACCGAAGATCCCTGGAGCTGGTCGAACAAATCATCGATGTGTGGTAAAGGATAACGGTTCTTCACCGTTCTCTTGTTCAGCTGCCGATAATCGATGCATAATCTCATGGATCCATCCTTCTTCCTGACAAATAGAACCGGAGCACCCCAAGGTGAAGTGTTCGGCGTCACAAATACCAAGTCAAGTAACTCCTGCAACTGCACCTTCAGCTCTCTCAACTCAGTTGGTGTCATGCAGTAAGGAGCCATCGAGATCGGTTGTGTATCTGATAGTAATGTGATCTCGAACTCGATTTCTCTCTCAAGAGGTAATCATAGTAGCTCATCAGGAAAAACATCTGGATATTCAGATACTACTCTGGTGTCTTGTGTCATCGGCTCATGATCAGATACCTCTCGAACAAATGCTAGATAGGAATCGCAACCCTGATCAACAAGTCGTTGAGCTCGCAACACAGAAATGTACTCCATTTTGGAGTCATTTAAAGTACCATCAAAAGTGAACTCGGGTAAATCTGAAATCCTGAAAACAAATGTCTTCTTAAAGCAATCAACGAGTGTATGATGAGCTGATAACCAATCCATGCTTAGAATCAAGTCAAACTCATCAAGTTGTAGAAGTAGACACTCTACGATCATCTCATGACCGTCAATCAGTACTGGCAAGTACCTGACTATCAGGGAAATGATGAACAATTGGCCACCTGGCCCACGGATGTGATATGGAGAAGATAGAGTCTCTGTGACTCTTCCCAATGAAGCTAGCAATCTCGAAGCAAGGAAAGAATGTGTCGCTCCAGAATCAAATAAAACATGGAAAGGTCGGCCCAAGATTGAGACCATACCTTTCACCACAGTAGCTGCTGAACGGGCCTGCTCCTCGGTCAGTGCGTGTAACTGACCCCGTCTGGCCGGTGCGGCACTGGATCCTGCCACACTCTGCGTCTATCTCTACTGCTGCCTCCTGAAGTTGGAGTTCCTGCCACGGGAACTCCCTGAATGTTGTGCCTGAGGCTGTGACTGTGAAGGTTGTGGATGAGGCTCACCAGATCTCTGGGGACACTGATATCGGTAATGTCCCCGCTCATGGCATAAGTAACATCGGACTGGTCGGTTAGATAGAGTGGTCGTGTCTGTGCTCCAAGCCGATCCTGCTGGGGGTCTATCTGCTCGCTGCGACACAGATGGTCGCGCGGAATCTGTGCTACGTCCAGCTAGTGCTCTTCCTAAAGTAGTCGATGGAGAGCGAGCACTGCTTGAGAATGTCGAACCTGTAGGTCGGAATCGTCTGGCTGACCTCTGCTGCTGAAATGATCGACGTATCGGCCTAAAAGATCGTTGTGGACTAGGCGCTGCTCTAGACGAACTCCCGAAATGTCTCTCTTTGATGTCCTCGAACTTCTCTGTTGCATCAGTAGCTTCGGAGATGGAAATGATGTGCAATCCGGCCAACTTTTCCTATATCTCCTCTCGCATGCTTCTAATGAACTTTTCCAGATTCTCATCTGGAAATGCAGCAGCTGCTGGTGTATGTCGCGACAGCTCAGTGTATCTGACGAAGTAGTCTCCAGTTATCATCCGTCCCTGACGAAGCTCTGCAAAAAGTCGGCACTGGGACTCCTTCCACTTCGCAGAAAAGAAAAGGGATGTGAATCGAGTCTCGAAATCATCCCATATAGGCTCATGGCCTAACTCAGATACCACATCCCACCATCTCTCAGCAAAGTCTGTCAGTGAGTACTTAATGAAAGATAGCCACGTGTCTCGTGGCGCACGAATCATCCTCAGCACCTTCATCACCCTCTTGAGCCATTGCTCAGCAACATCTGACGTACCAGTGCCCTCAAACATGGGCACATTGGCCCGCTGGTAGGAAGTGAAGACTGACTGATGCTTGTGGATAGCAGAGTACTCGTGTCCATCCTCATCTGCAAAGTCAACAGGGTCTTGCTCCCTGTCATAGTCTCCATCGTCTGCTCCATGCTCTGGTATCTCCTCAAGTGGATCATCGAAATGAGGCTGTTGTACCTCTACCGACTGTCGTTGGTCCTGGCGTGTGCTGTCGTGAGATGGACGGTAGGGGGAATCTGACAGCTCCACAAATCTCATCTCTATATCAGTCTGTCGATCTACAATCTCGGTCTGTTGTGCCAGAATTTGGTCCTGCTGGCCTCTCATAGCAGCCTGTTGCTGCTAAAGGTCGGTGAGAGCAGTCAATATGCGTGTCAGTTGGTTAATCGTCTCCTATCCTGGTCGGGATGCCATGGCTCTGCATGAGAACCATTTATTAGTCATAAATTTGTTGTTCGCAAATACTATAATATATGCTTTTTCTCTTCTTGGGATATAATATGAAAATTAATGAAATTGGTGACATCTGTGGTGATTGAATTTGAATGGCATATTTCCCTTCTCGGACTCACGACAAGTCGGAAGACTGTCGCTATCCGGAAGCTTAATGCGATCGGAATTGTAATACTACGAATATACGTATTGAGGTACCACGGCCCTGATACCAAATTGTGACGCCCTTAGGATCCGAGACCCGTTTACATACGTTCGTACTACTACATTCGCATGTCATCGCACAAAGTATTGAAAAGCAGGAAAAAAATTCGCGCTTGGTATGACATTCACATTCAACGAATAAATCACATAGACAAGAAAAGGAAGTGCCACCAATATTTCATTCATTTCCATATAACAATACATGTAACAAAAGAATGTATTACATTGTACATGTAGATCCCAAAAATATATGACCGAAGAGGAAGGAAACATATTACATCATAAACTTAACCAAAAACTGAAACAAAAGACATCATACCTTCTGGTATATACACGATCATCGGATGTCATCAACATCTATTACAGAGTTGCAGGCTCCTTACCTGCCAAAACATGTAAAGAAGAAAGGGCGTCAGCGAGCGCTGGTACACCCATATTTCATATTATATAAAAAAAGCATTTGATATGGATACAAAAGAAATAAGTAAAAAGGCAGAAACATCTAAAATTTATTTCTACTTGCAATGTAAAAAGGTTTCCCAGTGGCTTGTATGCACCTCCCCTTAATCACCCTTATTCCAACGTTTTCCATATATAATATTTTTATATTGTAATTGATTACTCATAAGTATGTGTGTGTGTATTCTCATATTATTCAGATATCATGTTTGTGGATTTCGACGATGGAAAAAGTGAGATTGGAAAGGGTTATTGATTTATTTAATTCTCAAATCTAGTGGACAGCATGTGGTCTTGGGCTTTGTATAACCTCACACTATGACTCTAAGACGTGAATAATGCCTTAGGGTTGGGGTGCCTCCGTAGGCATGCAGTGTTGTATAATGCATCCTAACTAAGTTCCCAACATGTCCACTAGTTTATGGGGATTTCGAATCCAATTTTAGTCACTTTTTACCAACTCAACTTTAATTGTAACTCCTCCAATACTAAACTGTAACTGTATCAGATGTAACTCTAGATGACTTAGATGTAGACATGGATGATTTGGATGTAGAATCGCCAAATCTGCTGGCGAAAGTAAACAAAACTCAAGCGGTGAGGTAGGCTACAAAAGGGCTCTTCCGTCTTGCCCTTTAATTGAAGTGCGGTCCAATAGAGGGAAAGGTCTACTCCAAAACTACGTCCCAGAGACGGGTAAGAGAGACTTTCCGGAAAAGTCACGCTAGAAAATCGGCTCGACTAGTACGGGCAAACGAGCTCGTACGAAAAACTGAAAACTGAGGATCCCCCGCATGGGTATCCTAAACCAGAGGGTCAACGGAGATGGTCAAAAGTCAGGATCCCAACGAGGCGTAAAAACACTGCGAGCTCATGTAAAAATCGTGAAAAGGACTGGGATCCTAGACCCGCGCACTTGGCGACCGCTGCCCGAACTGGGCTTCCTATCTTCCGTCCAGTTAAGGGTCATCGCGCCCCCGCACGGTCAGGTGTAAAGGTCACCATGACTGGCACTAATAAATATCAATCAGTATTGATCCTCAATATTTTTACTTGATCATTGATTAAATATATCTTACTAGATTTTTTATCTTCTCTCATTCTCTACTATGGTAAATTTTTGCATAACTAAGCCTTTTGTCGGTAATATTATTTAACAATGATCCACAAATAATGATTCATACTTAAATGGTTGGTCACAAGGATTTTTCAGCAATATTTACCATAATATTTTTGATATTTACCTTAATATTTTTGACTCAAAATAGGTTAACAATATATATCTCTATTTATATGTACAATCATTTCTTTCTCTTAAAAGTACTAAACAATTTATAAAATATATGTCCATGATAAGGAAGTTGTAGATAGCAAATCCCATGCTTTTATTTAAGAAGCTCACATGTGATTATTAAATTTTATAGCCCGCCAAAAAGCTTATTTCAAATTATATTATAAACAACTCATTTAAAGCCTTAATTATCCCTGTTTAGAATGATCTGAAAATATTGATATCCCCTCATAAAGCCGTTCGATTCTTTTATTTATATATATATATACTACTGGAATTACATCAATACGTATATATACAAATGAAATAAAATGGCATCTCACAAGAAATATTGTCGAGATCAGAATATGCTCCTTCCTACTCAAACCAGTTCTTTCATTATTGTTGATTTATTACACAAAAATCTTAACATTATATACTACAATTTCTCTTATTATAAAGGTCATGAAGAGTCCAAATATCCACGCTGTAAGACTTACACTAAATATACTTAATAGATATGTTTATTCTCCAAACTAGGTGTGTATGGGTTAAATTAAGGCCTAATTTAGTTCTCGTTGATCACAGCGAGACCGACCTCGTTGAATGGTATTTTTATCCAAAAATCATCACACTTGGATAAGAAATCTGAAATGGATAGATATATATATATATACACGTATACATACATTAGAAACCAGCAACTATCCAAGCAGTTGAACAAGTAGAGAAACACCTTGTAAAAAATGTAAATGCCATATTGTCTGTTACTTAAATACGTTAAGCAGGGTTTATCCTTAAATTTTCAATTTACACAATCTTCCCTTGAGGAACAAGCCATTTAAATTTTAAATTGGAAATGTTAACTTTAAAGATATGGCTTAAGCATAGTCAAGGGAAACACATGCATGGTGACTTGCAGCTGTACAATTATAACATATTCTTAGAATTAAAATCTGAACTGAAGGAAAAGATGGACTTCGGTTAGTTATTAACATACCCATCGAATACCAATGTATCACAACAAATGTGAGACTTGACCACAGTGAATTTGCCAATTTGAGATGTACTTTGAATCTCATCATATTGAACATATCATCAGAAATATCTCAACAATTTTCTAAGCAGCAGGCAAGGAGGAAATGATTCGTGCTAAAATGATTCCCCCAAACCACCGCAATCGACACATTATAGAAGAAAAAGGGCATCAAAATATGTAGGTCAACATGTATGGCAGCAAAGATAAGGGTGAATGGATTGTACTCTTTTTAGATTGACTTGATTCAAGCATGAAACATCCCAATTGGAGTAGCCTCCTGCTGCTTGTTGCAGTAATCTCGGTAAACTGTAGAGGCTCCAGGATCCCTCCTTGATTTTCTGGAATAGATGGAAGAATGGTGGCTCCCTCTTGGTTTAGAGCATTTGGCCCTTTGGGGAATAGGAAAGAATAGAAGGGAAATGAAGGAAAAGTTCCAGCATAGGTGTTTGTGGTTGCAGTTTGGAGAGTGAGAGCATGGGCTCTCCCTCTTCTCTCGGCTGAAAATTAGGAAATTGTGGGCTCTCTCAGCTGGGGATCTTGAAGGGAAAGCATGTGTTTATATAACAATGAGAAGGGCATTATTAATTGCCAAGTGGAGTGAAATGTCCAGCCAAGTGGAATTGAAATAAGAGTTGTTGCACCAACAACAGTCTGAACGGCAGAAAATTATATATATATACATAAAATATTTTTGCCAATTTCTCTTACTTATTTCGCGCCTCGATTGTCGGATTCCGATGTACAATGTCTTGTTTTGATCGTCATTGAAAGACGATCAATATGAGTATAATATTGATATACTTCCGATCGGGTTTGAATACCCGAAATTATTTTAGATACGGCTTCGGTTTGGGGTTAAATTTTACGAATTAAAAATACCAAACGATATCCGATCGATGAACGGTCGATTCCGTTGGTCTCGTTTCCTTTCAGATTTTTAGGTGGTCTCGGTTCGTTTCGCGGTTTCCGAATTTGCGTCGCGGCTTTTTCGGGCACGCATTACGATGGGATCGATTTTTAATCGATTTCGCCTAAACGACTTTTGATTCACGATCAATTGATTGTCTTAGGTTGTTTAGCATTGACCAACAACTTTATTGGGTTAAAACAGACCCTAATCGGGTCGGGTTTGGGTTTGTGCAGATTCGGATGTTACAAAGGTCATCAAATCGTTGATCCAGAGAGGAGGCAGTTGGGGGCTCAATCTGCTCAGTCACTCGAGCAGAGGCAGGAAATCCATGCTTAGAGTAGCATGTATCTTCGGTATGTCCAGAATGATGGCAAAATGTGCAAGGATGACGAACACGACCTCCTTTACCACGAGGTCCTCGTCCACGAAACTGAGAAAAGCCTCATCGACCTCGGGAGGCCGCCATCGTTGAAGAAGTCTGACTGGCAGTAGAAGATGGAACAGTGATCTGACTAAGCCTGCGGAAGGCTTCCTCCATAGGAGGAATAGTAGAGTCTGCCAAAATCTGAGAACGGGTTGCCTCATACTCAAGATCTAGGGTTGCTAGGAATACACCAACCATGGCGGCATTCCTATACGTCTTCTGTTGCTCAAGAGTAGAAATAAGAGGCATGAAGCTGTAGAGCTTCTCGAACATCCCACGAAAGGATGTATATAGCGAGTGAAGAGGGCGTCCATTCTACTTAATAGTAAAGATATCATGCTGGAATTGCAGAATCTTCGTCTCATATTTTGCCAGTGAATAAGTAGTAGCGAGAAATTCCCGCATCGCATTGGTTGTGGGCTGATGGAGTATATCATTGGCGATCTCTATTGCCAATGTGCCTAAAAGCCAAACCTTGGCATAGGAATCACCCGCCTCCCATGAGGCATTAATCCCAGTCTTCTCAGTCGGTTCTTCCTCGGTAAGATCATGAACTGCATAGCCCACAGTTCATACTTTGACCCGTTCATCTTAACTATAGGCGCAGGACCTCTGAAGGCACCTGTGGAGGGGATATCGACATTGCTTTCTGACATGACGGCTGAAGATCAGGATTGAAGACTTAGACTAGTGTTTGTATACACTGATATACGGAGATTTGGTTGCATATGTAGACTTATGCAACCAATCTCATCAAGGAAGAAAGCTTGACGGCGGTGTCCATCTTAAAAGGGAAGGTGCAGTGGCACCTATTGGAGGAGGTGCAGGGGGTCGGGCAATGGGCTGCGAAGCACCGGGAACACGGTGCAGGGTCAGGGCCCATAGTTGCGGGGCACCGAGGATGGAGTCCCAGTGCCCGAAGGGGGTGCAGCAGTGTCGGGCTGGCAAAAAACCCTAGGCAGGAGTCGTAGGGGCAGCGCGGGAGCCGTTGGTGCTAGGCGACGATGGGCCTGGGAAGCCCTAGGCACGGATCTGGGGAACGCTAGGCGATGATGGCTTGGGGCGGCGACGGCATACCGGGGTTGGCAGAACCCAAGGCAACGCGCGTGTGAGAGGCTTGGTGTTGGGGTTTAGGGTTAGGGTTTCGGTACAGGAGCTCCGGTCTAGGACCGCCGCTCTGATACCATGTTGGAAAAATAGAAAGAGTTGTTTCTTCTCCACTGCAGATTTTGCCATGTTCATTGATGGAAAACTGGTCACTTTACGCGGTAAGAAGCAGACAGTTGTTTCGAGATCCAGCATAGAGGCAGAGTATATAGCTATAATTCAAGCCACATGTAAGATTAGTTGGCTTACCACCTTTCTACACAAACTTAGATTGTCCATTGGAACTCCAGTTCCTCTCTATCGTGACAACAAGTCAGTCACTTATGTTACCATTAGTCCTCTCTCATGAACACACCAAGCACATTGAAGTAAACAGTCATTTTATCTGGGATACAATCCATGAAGAAAAGATTTTCACCCCCTCACATTTCTACAGAGCTAAATTTGAAAATATTTTCACCAAAGCTCCTCTGAAGAAATGCATTTCATTGTTGACCTCCAAGTTGGGCATGATCGATAAATTTTCTCCAATTTGAGGGGGATTATTATTGTTCTCCGTATTTAAATATTTCCTTTTTTTCGTTTTTGTGATTTCTATTTCTAGTAGTCTAGTAAGGACTATTATATTTCCTTCTTATTTGTAATTAGGGTTTTAGGGTTTCCCTCTATACAAGAAACTCTACCCTATAAATGAAATTATTTTATTCATTCACAATGATTTTTCCTCACGCAATTGTTAGTGTTAGATTGCATTCAAAGTCTCTCAGGAGGAAAGAGATAAATAGCTTTTCTTAATTGCATGATTTTACTGGTGTGCTGATGCCGTCAAAATCTCTAGGAATCTAAAGAATAGACTCAAAACAAATGAAAAAGGTAAGTTGGTCCAATTATAAAATGCATTTATCTCAATCATATCCTTTTTTGGTGAATGAAGAGATGCCCCTACATGTATAAATTCTAATACATGGACAAAGCTTCAACTTGCATATGAAGAAGATTTTGAAGATTGAGAAATTTAACGAAATCTGAGTGTCCTGGCATAGAAATACTATTCATTAAAGGAAGCATGATCTCTGAACTGATGGAAAACACCAAAACCACGATAGAAATATAATACTGATCCGGCATTGACAGGCCATCAAGATTATAACTCTTCCCATAAATGATATACCTCTCCCACGCGAGACTGCCATCGCTGATGGGGGTGGAGTAGAAGTGCTGGAGGAAACTGGAATGCGACTGAGCCTTCTGTAGACATCCTCCACTGGAGGAATAACTGCATCAGCTAGGATCTAGGACCAGGCGGCATCATACTCAGGATCAAGAGCCGCAAGTAGAACACCCACCATGGTGGCGTTCCGAAACGTCTTCTGCTGTTCAGGAGTAGCAGGGAGAGGAATGGTACTGTATAACTTCTCAAACATCCCTCTTAGGGATGTGTATAGGGAATGGAGAGGTCTGCCACTCTGCTTCATTGTGAAAATGTCATGCTGAAGCTGCAACATCTTTGTCTCATTTCGCACCTGCGAATATGTAGCGGCAAGAATGTCCCACATTGCCTTAGCAGTGGGCTGATGGAGGACGTCGTTAGCAATCTCCATCGTCAATGTACCAGACAACCAGACATTTGCATAGGCGTCATCAGCCTCCCATGAGGCATAGATCCCTGTCTTCTCTGCAGGCTCATCCTCGGTAAGAATGTGTTTCTTACCATTAGACTTCATGAGGCTCATGAACTGCATAGCCCAGAGCTCATAGTTAGACCCGTCCATCTTCACTATTGGCGCAGGACCTTTGAATGCACCGGTGGAGGGCAAATCGACTTTCGATTATGACATACTGCCGCTTGGAGAAGAACTAGGGTATATAGACACGGTGATGAATGTCTACACCAACTGCATCGGGTTTGAGTACGTATGTAGACGTTACGCACTCAAATCCATATATCGGACGAAGAGAGGACTAGGACACGCCTCAGAGAAGGCTTACAGCCCTTGAAGCGACTGGCTGGGTGTCGCCTAGGGGCCGCCTAGAGGCTGTGCGGTTGGTTGGGACCTCCTGGGAGCCTAAGGCGGCAGGTTGGGACCGCCTGGTGGCCTAAGGCGGCTGGCTGGGACCGCCTGGTGGCCTAAGGCGGCAGGCTGGGGCCTCTGACGGCGGGCTGGAGGCCTCTGGCGGTGGGCTGGGATCCGCGCGGAGTCTGCTGGCGGTGGGATGGGACCTACACGGAGGCCGAGGGCGAGACCTAGGCCTAGGGCGAGGCGCGGAAGCCCTAGGGAGAGAGAGGCGGCTACCGGAGATCGGAGCCGAAGAGAGGCGGCGGCGTGAGAGGCGCCGAGGAGAGGGCGGCGGGTGGGGAAGGGGGCGGCGGGTGTGGAGAGCCCTAGGGCAGCTCTGATACCATGTTGGGAAAAGAGTCTTCGATATCATTCAGGAAAACCCTAGGCTCTCTTATATAGGGAGAGACCTTAAGGGTAAATTACAGAGAGGTCTATAAAAGATAAAGAAATAACGACAAGATACATAAAGAGATAATAATACTAGAAACTATCTCTACAGATATCAATGTGGTCTATATTTCATATATGCAGTTTCAAAGGAAAATTCGAAATTTTGTGGTTGGATTTTCAGCTGAAATACCTGCAAATACTGGCATCGTGATTTAGAAGTTCCCATTTGAATTTCAGTCTAGCATTATTAGTTTTACTTTTGAAGTATAAAATTGGTGTCAACATTGATAGCTAAAGCTTACACAGAATGATATGTAAGAGCACAGAAGCAATGGACTGAACGGAGTGAGTTTCGGGATATAAAAGAAACAACCATGTAATTTTAGCAATGTCTGATTTCTTTTATTCGATGTCAACCAACGAAATTGTAAATATCACAACAAAATTGCAGAAAAAAGAAAGAGAAAAGTACGAAAACTTAGACAAGCTTACAGCTTTAGATTAAAAAATGCTTTGATAAACTAAGAAACCTAGCACAATGTAAATCCACTTCAATATACTAAGCATGCTGGAAAAGTGCATTTGTGAAGGCTCCGTACCTCAAGTCCAAAGTCATCCAAGATGGAAACAGGCTTCGCCATTGAACTGTTCCAGAATTTGACCCTTGACGCCGAACAAGTGCGCTGTGTTCTAATAAAAGAACGAGATTTTCATGGAATTCAGATCCAGAATAGGGTCAAACTGCACAATCTGACTCAATTTTTGTTTATAATTCAAATTAAACTGTTAAGTCAAGTTTTGGCTGGTTAAGAGATCCCCAGACACAAAGTAATCGCCAGGTGTTATTTTTCATTTCTGTATGACCCAATTTGCCACGTTTTTTCTACAGATTTTGATTAATTGTTTTTACATGCGTTATGTGGTCAATCATCAGCTAAATATGTAAAGTCATGTAAAGTACAAAAACAGCTATGACGCTTACGCAAAACATATTATATAAGTTAAAAAAATCTAAAACAGCAATAGTAAAAAATAAGCAGCTGGTACAACTCCCAAATAATATATAACCAATTTAAGGTCGGTCGATCATTTTAAGGTTTTGAAGTTTAAAGCTAAAATGTGGATTATTGTTCCATGCAACCACCATTACTATCAACGCAGAATTATCTGCAAAATCAAACAAAAAATCTCTTCATGATTCGATCAAAGCACAATCTGAACTAGCATTAAGCTCTGCAAACATTCTTGACCATATATTCCTCGGGTAGGCCAACAATTTTACCAAACCGCTTCATCGTCATGGTTGGAAAGTTTTCGTTCTAAATGCACTATGTGAAATATCTATATGCCAGCTTTTAATAGTATGTTAAAAAAATTATCTTTGGCATGTAAAAACTGCATCTTCAAGCTAAGAAAGGGATCACCACATCTCTTAGTAGATAGATTTAAGGTTATGGAAGCTAGTCTAGGAAAACAATTGATGGATTGGGGCTTGAATATTAGTATGCTCACAGATAAGTTAATGGAGGGAGTGGACACAATGATTAGAAGTAATAAGCATCTTATGTTTGCATGAGACAAAAAATGTGGGCAAAAAGCAAAAGAAATAAAAAGAATGGTTCATGAAGGGTGAAAGTTCGAAATGAATCGTTAAGCTCCGGACGCGGAGACATTCTTGACCCTGCATTCCTCGGGTGGCTCAACACTTCTACCAAACCCCTTCATCATGCTTGATTGGAAATTATTCGTTCTAAACCTACTATGTGAAATATCTACATGCCAGCTTTAAACTGTGAGCATACTAATATTCAAGCCCCAATCCATCAACTGCTTTCCTATACTAACTTCTATATCCTTAAATCTATCCACAAGGCAGTGGACACCATGATTAGATGTAATAATTATCGCATGTTTGCATGAGGCAAAAAAGTGTGGGGAAAAGCTAAAGAAATTGAAAGAGATGCTTTTAAATTATGGTATTCGCGAAGGGTAAATGTTCGGAATGGTGCAGGAATTATCGTGTATAAAGACATGATGGAGAGGACGTCCGAGTTCCGGCCATTTGCATTGTCCAATGAGGTGTACAATATTGGGACACAGGTTTTGGCTAACCATCTCAAGCTTGTTCTGGATTACATTGTTGTGATGGCATCGGAGATCATCTAAGATTGAAGGCGGAGGAAGATGAAGGGGTTGGTATGGAAGGTCAACTTCTCCTAATCCATTGTATCAAAGCAGCAGTCCCAGACCGGACCTCTGAGACCCTCGATCCCCTCCCACTGCCAGACCTCACTCCTTCAGACGTGCCACCACCACCCGCCGTTGGGCCGTTTCTCGTCGCCACCCATCAGCTATTTCTCTTCGCAGCCACCTCCCTGCGGTCTGCTGCAACCCTAACGGCCACACTGGCGCTTCCCTAGCAACCTCCGGCGGTGGTATTGGTTGCCGCTATCACCAAGCCGCAAGTGTTGCTAACCTAACGACGACTCCGTGACGTTCTTGTACCTCTGTCGTGCCTTGTGGGCCTCAATTTGTTGTTGTAGGAGTCTACCAAAACCTCTAGGTGATGTCACCTCAACACCATGCATATAAAAGTCACCAAACAGCCTGATTTTGGGCCGGTTGCGGCGAATTCAGACCTCTAAAGCCATCTGTGTGTCCTAGAGCACTGCGGAAGTTGATGGGAACAATTGTGGCATGAGTATGCACACATATCTGGTACATTGTATAATCATGCAGGCACCTTCAGATCAGTCTACAGCCCCATGCGTGTCCTTTCCTAGCACCATCACCATGCCAGAGAGCAAGAGTGACTTATCCCCCATCGATGCCTTCAAGGGTCTGGCACTCATCGTCAAGATGGATGGGACATATAATGAGGTATGATCCATGCAGTTTATGACCATTATGCAATGCAATAATAAGGAGCACATTCTGACGCAATTAGAGTCGATCAACAAGACCGGGGTGAGTGTTTCATGGTAGAAAGATGACAAGTATAAGCGTATATGGTTATCTGGTACACTAACAACCGATATAGCCAAAGACGTCATTCATCAGCACACTGTCAAGGCAACATGGGACATCCTCAAAACCACTTGTGTCCGGAAACCACTTACTCTCAAGAGAGGAGTGATACAAAGATACTACAGCTTCGGTACAGCATTTTCACAGCCAATCAGGATGTCATACTCTTCATGTTTTCTACTCGCGGCTCATGGGCATGTTTGAGAAGCTTCACAGCTACAAGCCTCTGAATGCTTCCGTAGAGCAACAGCAGGGATACAGAAACACCATTATGGTTGGTGTGTTTCTGACGGCACTTAACTTGCACCATGATGCCGCATGCACCCAACTTCTTATCGGCACATCTATACCTCATGTGGAGGAGGCATACAACAGAGTGAGAAGGATCACGATGCCACATATAGCCACTACTCATACAAGGAGTGTCTGTGGCCGAGGAGGTGGACGCCCACATCAACAATGCACCTCTTGCCATCGTTCTAACCACTCCGAGGATACCTGCTACCTAAAGCATGGTTACCCCGTTTCTACTCATGTTGTAGAGCAAGTCTCATGCCACTTCTGTTGACGAAAAGTTCGATGATCTAGTCTCCCGTATGAGGGAGATTACGACTGATGTTGTTGCCTCTACTAGTGACCCTTCGAACCCTTCTGACGTCGTTGCCACAGCCTCTGTTAGTACCTTTGGTATAATTTATGCCCTTAATAGTTGTCACCAGGTTATCATTTCAAAGTGTATTATGGATTCTGGTGTGTCTCACCGTCTTTGCGAAGATAGAGCTTAGTTCACTTCCTACAAATCAGTACATCCTATCAGATCTACATAGATGGGACACATTCTTACATTACAGGATAAGGTGAGATTAGTTTGGCACCATCTATGGGACTGCAAAATGTGCTCCATAGGGATGAGCATGGGTCGAGCTGAGCCAGACCCAAGAAGGCCCAGGCCAAAGCCAATTTAAAATATGGCCCAAGGCTTGCTTTTTTTTGGGCGGTCCCAGTCCGAGTGCGGTCCAATTTTCCT
This sequence comes from Ottelia alismoides, assembly GCA_037367405.1. NCBI lineage: Eukaryota > Viridiplantae > Streptophyta > Magnoliopsida > Alismatales > Hydrocharitaceae > Ottelia > Ottelia alismoides. The sequence continues at coordinate 16,005 of JAZKJV010000241.1, read as the reverse complement.
GGATCAGGCTTGGGTCAGACCGGCCCATATAAATCAAAAGATAAATGTGGATGTAAAATATCAGTGTGGCTTTTGAGGTATTGATAGGACACAGGAGCTTGCAAATGTAAATGAATGCCTGACTTTAGCTCATTCTGCTCCACTTATGATTCCGATTATGATGACCATATGTTTTTCGAACATGCTCTTGTTAAGATTGTTTAAGAGGGGAACTCATGATGATTATCAAATTGGGTGAATATTAAGAGGTCCTTTAAGCAGTATGTATCAAAGCTTCGTTTGGCTTTGTGCAATCATCTGGCCTATATAGAGTATGCTGTGTTATAAAAATTGTTGGCCATTTTAATGATCCTTATTGATTGGGATCACAATTCATATTTGCGGTCATCCTTTGACACAAAAACTACCCCAAGATCAGTGGTGATGAATTTATATTAGTATAATACTTCCAGTGATTTTTTCTAATCTTAATTGTATCAGGTTGGAAGTATTGATTCACATACACAAATATGACCACATTAGATATCTTTAGGGGTAACAATCTCAGTCCTTGATTCAAAAAAACCCTTAATTCTTTTATATCTAAGACTTACTGCCTAACCAGTTACCAGCGGCAGTGGGTTCAAAATCGGTCACGTCAGGCGGTGGAGGGGCTTCGTCACTTCAAGCCTTGGAGGTGCAGTGTGGAGGTGATATATTCCTGGCATCATGTCGTGGCAGAGATGCGAGGCTTTACAACAGAGATATGAAGCCGTGCAATGAGTTGGAGTCGCACACATGCAGGGGAGGGGTGTGCGGAGGAGAGGAGTCGTGTCTAAATTCTAATGGGAAGGTGAGGACAGGGTCTAAATCGAGCCTAAGCCGGGCCGCCCAATATGGCCCAAATCGAGATGGGTCTTTGGGCCTTGTGCTAGATTGTCATTTGGGAGGAGATCGTCGGGCTAGGCAGGCTGGGCTGAGCCAAGCCCGAGCTCGGACTAGAAAAATTTGGGCATGTATTTTAGGCCCAAGCCCAACCCGGTTCTAACTTGGGATTGGGTCTGGCCAGGATTTTTACGATGAGCTTCGAGTTGGGTTTGGCCGGCCCAGCCCAATGCTCGTCCCTAGTGCTCCATGCATCTGATTTTTTAATGAATTTATTATCTATTAGTCATATCACCAATGATTTGTACAGTCGTGCCACATTTGACCCCGAGTATCTTATATTTCAGGATATACTCACAAGCATGGTGATTAGATGTGGCCATGAGCAACGAGTCTATACAGACTGGTCTAGTCTCTTTATGTTGGTGTTTCTTCCATTTTCTACAGGGTCAATATTTCCATACATGTGACACGTTCGATTCGGTCACCTTCTGTTGAAGATGTAGAGAGTCCTACATATTCCATCTCAGTATACATTTTAGTGCGAGGTTTGCCAGTTTGGGAAGCATCATCGTTCTAGTTTTAATGGTCATCAGAGTTATAGTAAAAATACCTTATATGAGTTGGTTCATTTTGATATTCAGGGCCCCAATCGTGTCCCTGACCATAAGGTGTATAGGTTCTACCTTGTGGCTGCCTATGAATTATTATAGACTTTCTTGGGGTTTTTTTAAAAAACAAGCCGATGCCGAGTATGTCATTCAAACTTTTATTAATGAAATAAAGAATATTTTTTTACTACCATTAAGTATGTCCGCTTTAAAAATGCCTTGGAATTCATTACCATTCAGCTTTCTTAGTTCTCCAGTTCCTTAGTAGCATACACCATACCTCTTGTGCGTACACTTCTCGGCAGACCGGTTTTGTAATGCAAACACTGTCATCTTCTTGTTGTGAACAATGACCCTTCTTATCCAGAGTCGTGCTCCCCACTCTTTACGTGGTGATGTGGTTCTTATTGCATGCTATTTGATCAACCGTATGACGTCCTCTCTACTAGGAGAAAGGTTCCTTTTTTGATCTCGGTTCCCGATAAGGACCTTTCTCTCTAACACCTCGTGTATTAGGTTCCATGGCATTTGTTCATCATTTGACTCATTATGATCTCTCCATGTTAAAGTGTGCTTTTTGTGGGATATTCCCAGACCCAGAAAGTTATTGATGCTTTGATATGGTCAGACATAAATACTATGTTAGTGCTGACATCACATTCTTTGAGTTTGTCAATGTACTTTTTCTCCTGGTGTATAATAGGATGGCCCCATCTGAATCTGACGAGGAAATTTACCATACCACCTCCTCATACGCCATCACCTACCATGGAAAGGAGGAAACCCTATTTCAGTCTTTGTTTCAATGTTATGATTTGGGCATTGGGCCAGTTTGCAGTTGTATCCCTTTTGTGTAATTCAAATAGGGACTGTTGTGGTCCAAAAAATGAAGCTTGCGGAAAAAATTGAGAAGCAGAATATGCAATAAAAAAAATCTACGTTGGAAAAAATGAGGTAATCAGGGTGTCAGAGAAAATAGAATAGCTTGTTTGCCTGAGATGGCGATGGTGGGGAGGAAGGGCCGGCTATGGTGGGGAGGAAGGGGCGGCCTGAGATGGCGATGGGAAGAGATGGGGCGGCTGCGATGGGGAGGAAGGGGCGTGGGAGGCGATGGGGAGAAGGCGGGCGTGAAGGGGGGCACGAGCGTGTAGGGTTAGGGCGGTTGTGGTGGCCTCTGATACCATGTCAGAGAAAATAGAATAGCTTGTTTATTCCGATAGGTCTAGGGTCCTTAAATAAGACAAGGCCCAGAAACCCTAGAGAGTACATGAACGAAGAAATACGAAAATACCCTTACAAGGGTTACAATGAGTAATGACGTATACCCGATAAATATATTCTTAACACAGGAAAAAATGAGAGAAAAAATATGTAGGAAATAAAAGTAGCCAAGCAAAAAAAGAGGGGGTGCCCATCCAAGAAAAGGAGAAGCAGATAAGAAACAAATGGCAGGGACCAAAAAGGCGGAGTTGCTATTCATATGAATGAATGACAAAATTCAATGGAAAAAAAAGGGAGAGCAGGAATGTGAAGAAGAAATAAAAAAGATAAGGTTAAAAAATTGATCGAAAAAAAGAATGAAGAAAAGGTAGAGAATAAAATTCCTTATTTGTATCTCGTACATGGATATGAAAGATGGGAATATTAGAGAACATCTTCATGTTTGTGTAGGACGCGTACATATGAGAACTTTTGTTGAAGAGGTCCCCATATGCATGTATGTGGGCTTAGAGTTTAAATGTGAACCACGTATGAGTATGACAGGGACCTAAAATTCTTTTTTTTTTGACGCTCAAAAACGGGGGACGCACTCGATGGTGCTCGCCCCGATTTATTAAGAAGTTAAGAGAAAACTTACAGGCGACACGCGGACAGGAGACAAACAAAAATAATACCAGGAGGTATCGATATCAGATACCCCGCTACAACAAAAACTCCCTACACAACAGTCCATTCACGAGTGAGACGCGATGCCGAAATGAGGACGTTCTCGAAGTAGAACCTCTGGACGTGCAAAGAGGGCCTCATTCCTTCCAATCCAGATGCTCCAAAGTCGTGCAATAGCAGAAAGCAAGTCCGTCCTCAGCCCTAGCCCGAGAGCTAACCAAACTGTCGTAGAACGATGAAGAAGACGACACGTCAAGCCACTCCAGATCAGCCCAAATGCCATGGGTTCTGCCACATCGAAAGAATAAATGGTCGATAGTCTCCGCCTCCAAGTCACAAAGGGCACAGATAGAACTGACGTTGGGAAATAGTGAGGCACACCGGCTACGAGTCAACAAACGGCCACGCCGAAAGAGCCACAGAAAAATGCCTATTCGTTCGGGGACCCCGAGGCCCCAAAGGAATTGACAATCCCGATAGAGAGCAGCATCGGCCGCATCGGGAGGAGGAAGAATAGCACGGTAAGCCGCACGAGTGGAGAAGGAGCCGTCCTTCCACAGCAAATGGTCGCGACCGACCGAGGGCATGGGCGCGACATCGAGAATAGCCAGTAAGGCGAGAAATCCTCCTGCCGCCGGTCAGAGAGATTAGCCACGAACCTGGGGCCCCATGAAGCACCATCCCAGCAGGAGGCCACCTTGGAATCCTTATCCGCCGCCAGAGCGAATAGACGGGGAAATAACTCCTGAAGAGGACCCCTCCCGGTCCAATCGTCACCCCAAAAGCGGATCAAAGAACCATCCCCCACCTTAATTCCAAAGAGGAAGCGATTACGAGAAAGGGAGTTGACGATAGCACGGGTGAAAGAGGAAGAAGAACTCCTCTGGCGGTCGCTGGAATCAAAAAACCTGTCAACTCCCACCGCCTCCCTCAAAAAGTTCATCATAAAATTTTCCTCCCGACCCCAAAGGCGAGCCACCCATTTGAGCAAGAGGGCCTCATTAACCACCTCCAACCTTCTCACGGCCAGCCCCCCCTCCTGCTTCAGCCGAGTAACCTCGTCCCAGCCAACCAAATGCACACCCCTCCTCCCCCCCCCCTCCTTTCCCCAGAGAAATCTCCGCAAGCACGAATCCAGCCTCCGACGAATCCCCTTAGGCATACCTTTAACAGAGAAAAAATAGATTGGGATCGAAGATAAAACTGACTTGAGAAGAATCAAACGACCACCGCGGGAAAGAATGGTCGCGCGCCACCCGCGAAGCGAGACTCCAGCCTCTCCACCACCGCCTGCCAGTCACGTATGCGAGCACGCCCAACCGTCAATGGAAGCCCCAAATAGTCCAAAGGAAGAGCGCCCGCAGAGCAGCCCAAGATCCGTGCATACTCCGCGACCTCATCCCGCGGAATGGAGAAGGGGACCATAGAGGATTTAGCATGGTTAATGAGGAGGCCCGAGGCCTCGCTGAAGAGATCCAACGTGGTAGCCATACCGGCCACATCCGAAGCACCGCCCTCGATAAAGCAAATCGTATCATCGGCGAATTGAATAATAGGGACATGGTAAGGTCCAAGAGAGCATCCGCGGGTAAGACCCGTCGCAGCCACATTATGAATCATGCGAGGCAAGACGTCAGCGGCCAAGACGAATAACAGAGGAGCAAGGGGGCACCCCTGCCGTACCCCCCGACGAGGCTGGAAGAAGCCCCCAGCCATGCGCCCGTTGACAAGAAGCGAGAGAGAGGCCGTTGAGACGCAGCAACGCACCCACGAAATCCACAGCGAGGGAAAGCCTCGCCGCTTTCAGAACAGACCAAAGAAATCGCCAGTCTAATGAATCGTACGCCTTCGCGAAATCAATCTTCCATAGAAGCCCCCTAGCGCCGTTATTTGCTCCACGCGTGGATAATCTCCGAAGCCACCGCATAACAGTCGCAAATTTGCCGCCCCCGAACAAAAGCCGCTTGAGTAGGCGAGATGAGGGAGTCGAGAAGCGGAGCCAGACGCCGAGCAAGGACCTTGGCAATGATAAGGTATATGGCATTGGAAATGGAGATCGGCCGGAAGTCTTCGATTCGATTGGCGGACGACGACTTGGGAATGAGAACAATAAGAGCCCTGTTGATTTTGTCGAACCCGTGGTTTCCAGCACAAAAATCGCGGGCAACAACCAATACGTCATGAGAGAGCATATCCCAAAACTCCCGGTAAAAAGAAATAGGGAAGCCATCGGGGCCCGGCGCCGCGTCGAAGTTGAGAGCCCAAACAGCCTCCTTCAGCTCCTCCATTGAAATAGGCCGAATTAGGCCCATCGCATCCTCCTGAGGGAGCGTGCTAGCCCCACCACCCGACCAGCGCCCCAAATGCGCAGACCGGCGCCCGAACCACTCCTTAAAATAAGCCACCAGGGCGTGGCCCAACTCCCGCTCCCCCTGGACAACGGCGCCATTAATTAGCATCGAAGAAATAGAATTAGAGCGTCGCCGACCACTCGCGGCTCTGTGGAAAAAAGCGGTGGTTGGTGTCGCCCTCCTTCAACCACTGCATCCGAGAACGTTGGCGCCACTCAACTAGGCGCTTCCGATCCTCCACCTTCACCGTGTCCACGGCAACCGCGCGCTCGACCAACTCGTCCGCAAACAAGTCCATGTCGTTCTCAATGCGATCGAAGCGCAAAATCACCTCGTCGGCCGCCAGGCGAGTGGCAATGCGAGCAGAACGTGTTTCCTTCTTAAAAGAAGCCAGTAGCCTTCTGAGAGACGAGAGTTTGAGGTGAAAACGGCAAGCGGCACTGCCTGTGGAGGAATCCTGAGTCCAATGATTCCGAACCAAATCCCTAAAGCCAGGCTCCAGAAGCCAAGAACGCTCGTAGCGGAAGATGCCACGAGGCCGAATATCATCCCCAACCGTCCAAATAATGGGGCTGTGGTCCGAAAAAGATCGCGGTCTAGAAGATACTCCGCAAAAAGGATAGGTCTCCATCATAATGTTATTCGCCAAAAAACGATCGATCCGCGATCGCGTGGAGTTGTTCCGCCACGTGTAAGAAATGTCATTTGGGACTAGCGGTTCAAGAGCCAGATCATTAATAAGGTCCCTAAAATCCGAAGAACCCGGGTCCTGACCACCGCGACCCCGAGGGCGATCCAGCGAATGCAAAGTGACATTGAAGTCACCCCCCAACAGCTAAGGCACGTCACCCAAATTGTTTGCGTCCTCGCGTAAGTCCTCCCAAAGCTCGCGGCGAGAAATATGACAAGTAGGGGCGTAAGCACAAGTAAACGCCATAAGAGTATTAGAGGCACAGCGATTCAACACCACCGATACGGAGTGACGGCCCACCCGCATGGAAAACAAAGAAAACCGCGACGAACGCCAGCCACAATAGCACCACCCCTAGCACCAGTCGCATCCAAGGCACGAAAAGCATTAAGATGACCAGCGCCAAAGGACCTCCATAAGTCGTCATCCAACGCAGACAGCTTCGACTCCTGAATGAAAGCGATATCACAGTCCCATTCCACAAGACGCGAGCCCAAAATGCGTCGTCGATCAGGGTCCCCCAGACCACGCACGTTCCAGGACAAAATCTTCATTAAACAAAAAAGAAACCCAAAAGTCGCAGCGGGGCAGAAAGGAGTCATCATAGACCGCCAAGGGAGCGGTCATCAATCTGGAAGAGGCCTGCCGCGTCCGCCACCGCGTCGCGCAAGGACTGACAAGAAGATAGCAGAGAGGTTCCAGAGCGAGAGTGCCGCCTTCGAGAGTAGCTCCGACCAAAGCGAGACGAGGGGGAAAGTCCCGCAATCACAGCAGCATTAGCCGAGGGGGTCGCCACCTCCCCTTCGGCCGGCAAACCAAGATCATCGCAGTCCCGAATAGGGGTCAGCCCCGAAGATGTGGGTGGGAGAAGCAAGGTCTCCCCCGCATCGGTCGATGGGAGAGCAGGGGCTTCACCACCAAAAATAGAGGCCCGCGTCCGCGTCTGTGTGGAAAGAGGAGATTGCACATAGAGGCCTGCGTCCGCGTCTTCCAGCTGAATCTCGAGAGAGAAAGGCACCGAGTTGATGGGCCGAGGACACAAGACATCGGATCCCCAAGATAGATGGTCCGAGAGCGAAAAAGGATCCGATAGAAGCTGCTCCGAAAAAGCCCTCTGGGGAGCCCAAATACTGGTACCAAGCGGGTCCCAAGGCAGAAATGACATGAGCGTGGAGTGGTCCACGTGAGAAGCACCCGCCGACAAGAAAGAATTATCAGGGGGAAGCGAATCGTTCTTGAGAGGATCATAAGCCACCAAATCGCGGATTGCACCGCACGTTTGCATGTCCCGAGGTGCCTCTTCGCATTCACGTGAGCAGTTACCCATGCATGACGATGCTTCGAATACATCCCTGGAAGGCGCCACGTGGCAGGAAGAAAACCGACCGTCACTCCTCCCCGCCAAATCCTGCATCGCCGGAGAAGCCGAAGGGACCCCCGGCATAGCCGCCGTTGGTGGAGGAGGAGCTTGCATCGCCGCCGCCGACGGAAAGAAGAACTCAATCTTGAAGGTCCAACGACCCAAGGACATCGTCTCAAAGAGAACCTTGCCTGCCGTCTCGTCGATGAAGGCTGAAGAACATTCAAACAGAATACGGGAGCATCGCCAGTCGGCACCAGGTGCAAGTCCATCGTCAAGAATGGCAAGTACTTGCCCCCAATGGCGAGCAACTTTCGAAAGAGCATGGACCGTCCGAGAGAGGAAAGGCACCCCCCTCACTTCCGCGACACAAACCTTCGTGGTGGAAGCACCACCATCGGCCACCCGCAGGTTCCGCCACTTGACTCCGGAGATATCGTGGAGACGAAGAAGGTTCTCCCGTTGCTCCGGGGAGAGCCCTCGAACGCAGCAGCGTCCCGCATCCAGGATGACAAAGTCCCCAGCAAAACCTTCGCCCAAGAAGTCCAACGTACAAGCACGAATGTTCTCCCACCCATCGCCAGTCTTCTGCAAAACCCCCACCACCGCAGCCCCCTTGAGGTCCAACACCCGCCCCCCTTGCGGCCCTTCCACGCCACCCCCAGACTCCGAAGTCCCGACGTCTGGTGCCGATAGCACCCTCGCGCCGCCCCAAGAAGAAGCTTCCCCCGACCCCTCCACCGGCATTACCGCCGCCGTTCCGACCTCCCTACCCTCCTCCAACTTGGCCTCAGCTTCCAACACCACCGCCGAGTCGACAGCTGCTCCAATCTCCACCGCGCCTCCCGACCCTTCCCGCCTGGAAACCCATGCAGCGCTCCCCGGAGAAGAAACAGGAGCACCCGACAAACCCACAGCACATGCACCATCGGCGCCAACCACCTGCGCGAAAGAGCGAGAGTCGCGACCCCCATGCAAACCTTGCGCACTCAACGTACCGCCGAGCGTGGTGGAGCCAAGTGCGTCCGTCCAGCGACGCCCGCCGAAGACCGGCAAGAAGACCCCCGATGGTCTGGCTTACCACAGAGGAAGCACCGAGGGGGGGCACTGCAAGCGGAAGCAGTATGGCCACGAGCATCACAGCGGAAGCACCGCTTACCCGGCTTGGCGTGAGAGACACGGACCCACGCGCCATCGACCTCCTCAGGCCCCATGTCAAGCCCGGCACCATGAACGCGAGAAAGACCACCGTCCGAGCCACGGAGCTCCTTCGCCTTTACACCCTTCGCCTGAACGACCTTCGGTCTCCACGCCTTTTGCTTCCCAGACAGCCAACGCTCCCCAATATTCCCACGCGCGCCAGCCACCCTTCGCTCCTCACTCACCCTTCGCTCGCCACTTGCCCTTCGCTCCCCACTTCGCTCCATCCTCAGGGACCTAGAATTCTAGAAAGAGGCTCGGTCAGGATTAGATCCATAGGGATTACAGAGTAGAGATCTCATTCTCATAGCCAATGTTTGGGAGAGGCTCAGCTCAAGAATCTTTTAAGAGAGACTCATTGCAATGGCTCCATGATAAAGGCTCGTTATTCATATCATTATATAAGGCAGCACTCACGTAGTTATTCATTGGAGAAGCTCACTTTAAATTTTGTACCCAAAGCATTCAAGAAGCCCAGCAACAGTTGCAGCTTCCCCACATCATGAGCACGACAAGCTGTAATTGAGATTGAGTTGTAGTTGAGCATTATATTGTCCAAGTTAAGCATTCCACTCTCCAGCTTGAGGGAGGGTTTTGAGATAATTGCATAATTCGATTAATTTTGTGGGAGATGTTTAGTCTAATATTTCTAAATGATGAGATTGTAAAGGTGGGGCTATAAAAATGAGCCCCATGCCACATGTACTCTGTTGCAAATGTCTATATTATTCAATATTCAATCGAAAGGTCAATGTATTAAGAATAAGTGGTATTCATATGATTAATAGGAAATATTCATTTAAGTTTTTTTAATTGTTATTCTAATAGACATATTCTTATATATTATAAGCTATAGTACATATGGTCATGAAATTAACCAGATAAAAGTACCAATTGAATTATAATTGAGATGGTAACATCTAACTTTTACTTTACATCATAGAAAAGCATGAGTAACCAAAATACACAACAACAAAAAGCCTTTTCCCACATTAAGTAGGGCAGTAACCAAAATAATAATAATAATAAACTATAATGTCTTCACTAGTCGGCCTACGCATCAACCAAATTTATTATATTCAGTCACGTTACCGAATAGCATAGTCAGATGACTAGTCGGTCTAGCCGGACGACTATCGTAATACTGCAAGTACTCATTGAGAAAAGTAAATAAAAAACCCTAGTTGTTCAAACTTTCTCACGTGGTTTTGTCCCGCTCTTTAGCAAGTAAAGTTCAACATAAATAAAGTTATGTTTTTATCATTACTTCTACTTGTTTTATTTCATATTCCATAGAATGTAGTATTTATCTAGTAGTTACAGGGACCACAGCATTTTTACATGAAAATGTTAAGGTGGATGTGTGGACACACACGTAAAGATCGGATTCGAAATGATGTAATCAGAAAGAAAGTTGGTGTTAGCTCCGATCGAGGATAAGATACGAGAAAATCGCTTAAGATGGTTTGGACATTTGCAAAGAAGATCAGCCGATGCACCAGTTAGGAGATGTGAGTGCTGGGATGTTGAGCCGGCTAAGAGAGGTGAGGACGGCCCAAGAAGTGTTGGAAAGAGACCATACGAAGGGATCTTAGTTTTGTGGATATAAGCCCGGGATTGACTCAAGATAGATCTGAATGGAGGCGAAGAATCCATGTAGCCGACCCTACTTAATTGTGGGAAAAGGCTTTGTTGTTGTTGTAGTTCTACTTGTATTGATGTTAGTGAGCATAGTAAGTTGCATGGAGACACCACCTCTTACGGTAATATGGACAATTTTCATGATAACTTACAGGAGAATAAATTGAAAGAACTGAATCAAGGTATGGGTGCAAGCCAAAGCTTGACAAATTAGTTTCTTTTTACCTTCCATTCTCCCAACTCTCCTTATCAAACTTCAGCATCATATCCATCCCAAATGATTGATTTACATAAAGAAAGAGTGACATAAAGATTAAAGAAAGGTAGTGTGATATGCTCATATTGTGGGGCTGAAATGTCTATATACTGTCAAGACTCTATCATAACAACCAGTGAGGACCATATGGCCCATATTATAATCCTCTTTACTCGGCAATCAATCTAATTAATTATTTTGTGTAAGTGTATGGTCTTCGTCATCCTCATGTCATGGGTCATCAATCCTCCATCACAATATTTCAGCATATCGTATCCAAATCAACCGAGGGGGCTCCACCCTACACAAATGAGTCCTTATTCATCCCAATATGTAAGACATCGTCTTTCCTCTGTCGGTGTCATCCAACCACCACTCTTTCGACATTGCCCAAACTCTATGTACCGTCCAACTTCAACGCAGCAACATCCCAACAATCCACTATTGCAATATGCAACCAAATGGACCAAATATTCTTATTCAGCGAGGGTGTGACCGAATAGAATGTTGCTATTTGGTTAATATTCAGTCCAACACGAATACTCCCGAACATTCGGGTATTCTGTCGACTATTGCAACAAAATGTTGCTTTTTTATTTTTGTTAAGGTTCCTATTTTTTCTCGATATCACCAAAAATGGTAAAGTTCCATATATGTAACTAGTTAATTGATATTTTTATCTCATACTATTATTGATTGATGATCGTATATGTATAAATATATAGGAATATATATTAGGCATAATCTTTATATTTAAAAAAATATAATCGAAAAATTCCATATATTCTCCTAGATGTCGAATATTCTTAGTTCAATTACCCCTCCTACATAATACCAAATATCAACTTCGACAACACTGTGGCAATCCCACCAAGTGATTGTGCCTCAACAGTGACATGCAACAATCTTAGTCTATCGTTGGTCATCTGAAGGTCCAATCGTCATCATTTGACCATTCCGCAAGCTGTGAATTAATAAACTAAGTTGAATTTCAGTTTCTTTTCCAACTATATGGTTTTGTCTCCATTTGGCTTCATGTCACTACTTAGCAATAAAACATCATAAAAATATTGTTTTATCTTTCAAATACACAAAAGGGATGGGTCATATAGTCAATATGGATGGAACCAACTATGACCTATGGGTCATTCAATTCATGAGCATGTGGGGAAAGCTTCAACAGGGGAAAACGTGAAATACAACCTGAACTAGTCGAGAAAACTCAAGTAAAATGCATTATTAAAGTAAGACAATGTGTGTGTAAAAGTACGGTCGAGACGTTTTCTCACCCTAAAATTTGTGAATGATGTTCTGAATCAGTCCACAGCAAAAGCTATGTGGGATATCTTGGCCAGTACATGTTCTCATGCCAATAAGAAACTAGGACACTATAGCTCTACCATGATATTCACCTCACCAAGCAAGATGATCATCCTCTACATACATATTATACTATTGTTAAAGGCATGTTCGCAAATCTGCATAGCTAGCTTCCTCCAAGCTAATTTGAAGATCAAAAAACATGCACATATATGCTTATGGTATGATTTTTCCCAGTGAGACTTACCGGTCTGATTCTGCCCATAATCAGTTGCTTATTAGTGCCACTATCCCTGTAGTGGAGGAAGCTTACAGTGAACTTAATAGGACTGTCATTCCTACTATTGTTTCACAGTCCTCGTCTGCCAAAAGTGCATCTCGGGACAGAGGAGGATTCTCAATGGGCAGACAATGTGGAGGCATATGTAGTCCATGGAGGGCCTCGTCCTAACTACATGTATTGTTAGAGACTTGAACACAAATAAGTCACATGCTAGCAGAAGGGATGGTAGACTAGACTCAGTGTATGGTAAAGTAGATCTGACAGAACTAACTCTTAAACAAGATCAAAACATGAGAACTTGTTGTCTTAGCTAAGAGAGATGGTTATTTCTCCTATCCCTGCCCCATCCTCTGCATCATCTGACTTAGTCGTTGCTGCTGGCCCACCTGATATTAGCATGGGCTCCAATTTCAACGAAATTTTGTCAAATTTCCCAAAAATTCCATTTCTTCACGTAAGCGAAATCAAAATGCTACCTCATTTCTTTTTCCAGAATATCAGCGAAATTTTATCAAAAGTACATGTGATTTCGGTGAAATGTCAAAATAAGGGAATAAACCCATTATTTCATCAAAATTTGCATATATCGATGAATTTCACCCATTTCTCCTTCGACGTGTTGAGTTCTCAGAAAGCTTTATATTTATCGAAGAACTTCCTATAGTTAGGTTCGAAACTTTAGGTCTAAATCCAAAATAAATCAGTTAAAAATAAGCCTCAAGAGTTAAATTCAAGTTTTATAGATGAAGAGCTTTATTTTGACAGGCATATTTTATTTAGTAGTTACAAGTGTCACCTTATTCTTGTTGAAGAGATGGCAATCATGCATGCCTTTTGCTTCCAGTTCAGAAACCAATTCTAACTCTAGGCAATACGTAGCTATTATATATCGACATATCTGGTGATTATAATAATAATAATAATAGTACCTCAAAACTTAGATCTACACCTCTATTTTACAAATAAGTGTGTGTTTACATTCTATTTTTGGTTTAGAAATATTAAAAAGTTTAATCTTTAAAAAATGAGTTTATAGTCATTTCCATGACTTATGACAATTTCATTTATTTACAGTGAAATTCTTCGAAATATCATTGAAATTCTTTGAAATTTCTCTTTCCGGACTTCGGCGAAATGAAATCGAAATCAAAAATTGAAGGCCTTGGGTATTAGCCTTTCTCTTACTACTTATAAAATAACACAGAATGGATCGTTGATTCATGTGTTTCCCACCATCTCTTCAGAAACAAGAGACAATTTACTATATATAACACATCCACTCTAAGTCAGTCGCTTATGTTAGCCGATAGACATCATTCACATGTAACACGATAGGGGAGACTCTAATAACTCCAAAGATGCAGTTATATCATGTTCTGCATGCTCCAAATTTTACTCTTGCCATGCACTCTATCAATCAAATTACAAAGGATTTAAATTCTCAAGCCATTATGAATCTATTTCATTTGTGTTTCATAACATACTTATGTATAAGGTGATTACATGGGGTTGTAAGCAAGGCAGTATCTATATGTTGCAGCAGTCCCCTTTTGCATGCATTCTTGTATACCAATTGAACATGCTTCTACCTACCTCTGACACTTGTACTTTGAACATTCCAATCTTCAAAAGATATTTCATGTCCTCCTCGGGTTTCTTCTTAGTCCAAGTTTCAGTGCGAGGCTTGTCAACTAGGGAAGCACCATCAATCCAATATCTCAAGTTGACATGCTCGCACAAGTAGATTATGTTTAGTGTCGACTCATTTTGGTGTTCTGGGGTCCCAATCATGTCTATGATCTTCAAGATTGATTATATCTCTGTTGTTGTGGATGATTTTTTCATGTTTCAATGGTGTTTTTGTTAAAGGATAAATTTGAAGTTGGGGATGTTAGGAAGCACTTTATATTAGAAATAAAGAACGCGTCAAATATGCCAGGGTTGATACTGTCATTTTGCATCAAACTTCATAGATACCCCAATCCTCCTTTTATGCGGATAAACTAAGGTTAAAGTTACACCGGAGAATCGCACTCATGAACAAAAGACATAAACAGTCCCTAAAAGGTTACAACACTCCCCCTCAAGCTGGAGCATAGATTTCTATCATATCTATCACGGAATCCTTTATTTGCAGAATGTTACATAAGCCTTTAAAAGTACAAATCATTTGCACCAAACATTATCATCAAATAGAGTACCCTTGTAGATCAATTGCTTCCAAGCAAATGAAAAATGAAATGGTACCTGACTTCCTTTCTTGGTGTTTTAGTAGGGGTTTTGGTTCTGATTTTCCCAAGACCTGCCAAAGGAAGGCCATTGTATTTTAGAAAAACGTAATACGGGCATGCCTTAAAAAAATTTAGGTTTTTTATCAGTTGTGCCCTTCTGAGATATCACAATTTCAGTTATGCCCCTATCTTTTTTGTAATATCAGTTGTACCCCTCACTTCTTCCCATTCTATCACTTATGCCCCTCGGGTTAGTTTATGTCCATCCATAATACAAACGGACGTTAACTTCAAGGCACAAGTGGAATTAATTGAAAAAAATGGGCCGAAATGTCCAACTCTTCTTCTTCCTCCTCCCCCATCCTCTTCCTCCCCCTTTTCTTTCTTCTCCCAGCCACATGCTCCTCCAACGGCTCCTCCAAACCGCCCTCAGCCCATCCCTCCGGCCCCGAGCTCCTCCCCCGACCCTCGCACCTCCGTCCCGGCTCCTCCATGGCCCCCATGCTCCCCGCCGCCCCTGCCCCCTGAGCCTCCCCCTCCCCCTGCTCCCCGCCGCCCCCTGGGCCTCCCCCTCCCCCTGCCCCGCGTCGCCCCCTGCTCCCCACCGCCCCTGCCCCCTGGGCCTCTCCCTTCCCTGCCCCGCTCCTCCCCCTTGCCCCGCTCCTCCCCCTTGCCCCCTCCCCCCCCGCCCCCTGGGCCTCCCCCTCCCCTGCCCCTGGGCCTCCCCCTGCTCCCCGTTGCCCCGCTCCCTGGGCCTCCCCCTGCCCCGCGCCACGTGCACGTGCCCCTCCTCCCCACCCACCCCTCCTACCTGACCCGGCCCCTTCAGCCTCGAGCTCCACCTCTGCCCTTCTTCCCCGGCCCAACCTCTCCAGCACCATGCTCTGCTCCATCCTCCCCAGATCGACCTCCGATTTTATTCTAACCATAATACCCTTCTTAACCACACCATGGTTTGAATAAACCATGATTATTTTAATTTTTTGACGGTCAATCTGACGGAATGGCACAAGTGGTAACGGAGAAAGAAGTGAGGGGCACAATTGATATTACCAAAAAGATAGGGGCATAACTAAAATTGCGATATCTCAGAGGGGCACAACTGATAAAAACCCAAAAGTTTAGTATACATGCATTTAAACATAGATGAAACAACTAGTTTAAGGCATCTCCTTCACAGATTAAAGTTTTTTTAAAGATTCACAGAATAAAGTTGTGCAGTCTTAAAATTATTTATAAGATAATGGTGCTGCCAAACAAGTTGAGCAAATATGAACATCTTAAATGTGTGTATACTGCCTACTATAGAA